>CM051238.1:409826201-410253701 GCA_027917425.1 Gastrophryne carolinensis | reverse complement strand
GAGGGACCGCCCAGCAAAAGCTATCCTGTGTCCAGGGGAACTACCTCCTGGAACCACCAGAAGGAGAAGGTACAATCCTAGATGGTGGACAGCTGCTGCAGCGGTACCCTCGCCCAGAAGGGCGAGGGCGTCCCTTCATGCTTGGGAGGTCTTGGCAGATTTGAACTTAGTCCTGCCAGAGGGCCCAGGGCGTTGCCTGCCCACCCCATGGTGGAAATCCACACCGAACAGTTGGAAGCACACCTCAGGTTCGCGTTTGACACTAACGTAGGGAGGGGGAGGGGTGACCCTGCCCCGGGGAGGCCGGAGCGGCCTTCTGCGCAAGGGTGCCTTACCCTTCTTACCAAAAGGGTCCAAACGGGCCCCAAATAGTCGCCGTCCTCTGAAGGGAAGGCAAGTGAGAGCCTTTTTCGTAGCATCGTCAGCACCCCACTGTCGCAGCCAGACCAGGCGGCGAATAGCTACCACAAGGGCAGAGGTTCTAGCACACATCTTAATGGTGTCATCCAGTGCTGAGAGGATAAACTTCACAAACGCATCACAGTCTGATAGCACATTAAACACCCCCCAAGGGAGGTCCTCAGGACGGTGATCTAGTACTTTTCTGACAAGAGTCCTGGTGGCCACCGCAGTGATGGCTGCGGCACAGATCGGGCGCAAAGCCATCCCTGCACACGAGAAGGCGTGGGAAGCCAGTCTGTCAATGCGCCGGTCCTCAGCATCCCAAAGGGTACGGTAAAAAGGAGCTGTCATAAAAGGGGGGTTAGTAACCCCTATAACCGGTGCATCCACCACAAGAGGTGCTGACCAAAAATTAACCACATCAGGAGGGAAAGGGTACTTCCAATCCCAGACCCCTGGGACCCCTTTAAGTTTACAAGTCGATTCCCATTCTTGGGATATAAGATTCTGGAAATTATCCTGTTCTAGGAACTCCAAGCGCGGCGGCGCTGTATGGAAACTCTCCTTCTTAGGCTTGGGGGTCTCCCCAGGGGGAGATTGACAAAACCTCAAAAGATCTTAATAAGAATTTCATCTGTGTCACACAGGCCCCAAGAACCGGGCCCAGAATCATCACAGCACCCAGGCATCTCGTTCGAGGAGCCCGAATCTGAGAATAGCTCACCTTCCTCAGAAGGATCAAGGTCCTGCATATCAGCAGAGTCATCGGTATCGTTAGGAACCGGAGAGCCAGGAGGCGTCAGGGGCTGCTTCTTACCAGGGCCCATACACTCCGCCAATCCAGACAGCACCTGCTCTGCCGTAGGCAGCACGCACGGCACGGTTTGCAGGTCATCCCCGCTCGAGTGGGACTCATCAGGAGTGATATTTAGGTCCGGGGAGACGGGTGTATTGAAGGGAGGTGCAGCCACTGGCAGACCTGCCTGTTCAGCACACGGTCCGCAGACCCGTGCCCTGTCAGCCTCAGCCTGGGGCTGACCACACACTGCACACAGCCGGTCATGTCCCCGAGGGACCCCAGGTACATAATTCTGAGATGCCTCCATATGGTGATTATCTGAGCAGTATGCCCACAGGGATTTACGCAATAGGCAGCCCTGGATGCCCCAAGACCCGCTAGGAAGTGGGAGAATTTGTTTTGTGGACCCGCTGTAATATATGTTAGGCCGGGAGAAGCCACCGAAGTCCTGGCGTCTGAAAGACATAATGGGACAAGAGGGGTGGTGTCAGTGCCATGCGCAGCCGAATACACATAGAACCATGCCGCCCCAGAGGGCACTTACATGACCAAGGGAGGAGGCGGACCGCACCACGCGCGAAGATTGTCAAAATGGCGCCAAGCGAACCTCGAGGGGTGGGCCAGACCAGGCTGTGACGCGGAGTGCGTCATGCCGAGTCTCCACATCCCCCAAAGAGTGCGAAGCTCTAACCAACAGAAATAAGTAGGACAGTATTGGATAGAAGGCGCATGCATAAAGATGCTGTCACGCTGGAAATGATGTTGCCGTCTGGGCAGTTGTTAATGAAAGACTAACGGCTCGCAACTGTATAGGAAGGAACGCGACACTGACACCCAATTAAAATAAAAACCAAAGGCCTTAACGTGTTACTTCACACTAGGGCGGCCACACATACCCCCCCCCCTTTCTTTTCCCCCCCGAGTTACGGGAGGAAGCGAGGGAGAAGCGGACCAGAGTCCATGGACTAAATCTGTGAGGGGCACGGGCAACAATGCGGGAGGGGCATCCACTAGAGACTCACCATCGGCCTGACCGCCTACCCTATGGTGGGGGATTGTGGTGGAGCATGGCTACGTTCAGCACACACGGTGCTGCCTACCTTCACCCGACCCACGCAGCCCAGGCTGGGAGGCATATTCTTCCGAAGAGGACGGGTGGAAATAGTCCCGCAGGGCCTCGGGCTGTAAAGCCCCGCTTGCCTGCGAGAGCGTGATACTTCATGTCTTCGCAGTTCAGCACTGCAGAGAAATCTGGGGATTTGTGGGAGGTCCCTGGGTATATGAAGGGCCGTGAGGAGCCTGTTTTTGCATGTCTGCAGTGCACAGCGCCCTCTGGCGGAGGATAACCCATGTGTAAGTATTATAGATGGAGCAGGACGTGCTGTATGCTTAGAATAAAAGGAGAAAAGAAAGAAGCGAGTAGACAAGAACAATATGCAGAAAAGGAAAAAGGGAAGAGGAAAAGAAAAAGATGAAGAAAGAACGGGAAAGAAGAAATGAGAAGGAAAGGAAATAAAAGAGGACAAAGAAAAAGAGGAGAAAAGAAAGAAGCGAGCAGACAAGAACAGAAAGCAAAAAAAGGAAAACGGGAACAGGAAAGGAAAATGAAGAAAGAATGAGAAAGGGAAAGATGAAATGAGGAGAAGAAAAGAGAACAGAAGAGGAAAAGGCAAAAGAAAAATAATGAACAGGGGAAACAAGAAGAAAATAAAATAAAAGAAGTGAGAAGGTGGCAAAAAAAAGACCGGAAAAGGAGAAGCCAATAAGGTGATGAAATGAAGGACACAGAATGGGAAGAGAAAAGCAGAAGGAAAAGAGAAATGGAAAATGTAAAGCGGAAGAAGGAGAAATAATGGAAGGGAAGGAGATATAAAAATATTAGAAGAGAAAATGAGAAGGCAAAGATAAGCGAAGATAAACGATAAGAGAAAATAAAGGAAAGGGGAAAAGAATGAAAAAAGAAGCAATTGAAGGAAAAATAGAAAATAAGAAAAGGAGAAAAGAACCTTCTTCATGTCGTTCTATGCTAGAGCAGATGTCTGGTGAGGGGGGGGGGGGGGGATGGATACATTTTTCTTTCTTTTATCATCAATAGATATGGTAAAATGGTTGCAGAGAGCAACAGGAAGCCAACAAAGCGCGCGTGTGTGTGTGTTTATATATGTGCGTATGTGCGTGTATGTGCGTTTATGCGTGTATGTGCGTACGTGTGCGTGTATGCGTATGTGTGTGAAGGGTTAATGCCAGCACATGCAGCACGTGTTGTGCGCAGAATATTATCAGTTGCTAAATTTACAATCTAACCACAAAGAAAAAAATTATTACAGCCAAACAGGTTGAACCTGTAGTAAATGCCTTTAATTAGCCGGAGTGACAAGGTGGCGGCTACAGGATACCGGTCTTGCTAGACCTTCCCTTTGCTCCACCGCAGTTTAGCAACCAGCAACGTAAAGAGCTGCAGACAGGCAGAAGGGGAGGTTCTTTCTACTCCATCCCAGATGCCGGTTACCTGGCTGCTTTGTGTTGGAGAGATTATAAAAGGCATCTGTGGGGGCACTTTGATGGTCGCGTTGGCTCTATAACCCACCCAAACCACTAGTGGAGACCTAACCATGGGGGGGGGGGGGGGGTATCTATCTATTCAATGTATGTGCGACTGTATGTGCATAGATTGTCTAGTGTGCGCTTAAAGTGGTCCTTTCCCCCGGGCCCAGCTGCATGAAACCCGCCAGGAGGCCGAGACAAACTCACCTCTTCCCGGTCCCACGGCGCGTCTAAGAGCAGCGGCTCTGAGCGACCTCACGGCCGCATCCTCGCTTCCCTCTAACAGGGCACGTGCCCGCACCGGCCATTCACAATAGCCTGGCGCGGACACGCTGCCTGTTGGAAGGATAACTTTAGGTTTGTCCAGATTGGCAAGCGCTCGAGGCTCAGCCAGGACATTACTGCCATGCTCTCTTATGTTCAGTCACCATTGTGTTCAGACCAAAACCCAGGATTTTGACTATCCTGGGTTCTGGTCCTTCCCCGCTACGTGAAACCCCCCAGATCGCCCAAACAAACTCACCTCTTCCCAGTCCTACGCACTTGTGCAGCCGCTCGTCCAATCAGTACGCTCAGAGCCTTCTTCAAGAAGTCCTTACATATGGGATATTCCGCCACAAGGTGGCGCAGTGTACTGCAGAAGAGTTGTGACTCCTCCCGGTACCATATAAAAACAGGATCACCAATAGACCTATCCAGTGTTGACAAGCAGTTATTCAAGAAGCCGGGAGAAAATAAGGGTAAAAAAGGTAACAAACCCCAACTAACTTGGAACAATCACCATAAAGAGGCAACCAAGAATAACTATAACAAGGGTGGGGTGAAGCACGCCGTGCCATGCATAGTAAAAGCAATTCTACAGATGAGTACTCACAGAATTGTCTTTTTCCTATTGCATGGCACGGCCTGCTTCAAGAAGTCCTTACGTATGGGACGTCTAACAGCAGTGTCCAGAAGGTAGGGTGAGATCCCCAAAGAGTAGCGACAGGCAGTTCAGACCACTACCGCCTTAAAGCGGACCTTCACTCTGAATAAGAGTCTATCTTATATGTTTCCCACACCCTGTACATACAGATTGTCCACATTAAAAATCATCCTACCTGCATCTACTGCATGTTATGAGCCTTTAAACATCCAAGATGGCGGCTTATGGAAGCCACCATCTTATCAGGCAGCCTGCAAACAGGAAGTGCCTCCTGACTGTGCTGCTCTGCATTATGGGACTGCTGACTGTTACCTGACCCCAGCTCTGCTCTGTCTGAGCAAAGCACAGCTATAACCTGCCCCCCTGTACCTTATCCCACTCTCCTATCCTCAGTAAGTGTGATGCATCTGAGTCAAGATGGCGGCGCCCGTATCCTGAATTTCTGAACAGAGTTGCAGCCCAGTGGGGGAAAGAATAATAAGTTAGTGACTAAAAACGTAAAATATATTCATTTTAGATGCTGGGGAACCGTTTAAGAGTTTGGGCTTTTCATTAAATCACGCTGAAGGTCCGGTTTAAGTACCTTGCGGCCAAAAGCAGCATCCGCTGAGGCCTTAACATCAACCTTGTAAAACTTGGAAAAAGTACGAACAGAAGACCAAGTCGCGGCCTTACAAACTTGTTCAACAGTACCTTGGTGCTGAAAAGCCCAAGAAGCACCAATAGCACGAGTGGAATGAGCAGTAACCCTAAAAGGAGGAACCTTCCCCTTAGCAGAATAGGCCTGCTCCACTGCCTGACGGATCCACTTGCTGATAGCGGATTTAGCCGGAGGTAAACCCTTCCTAGGTCCAGTAGGAAGAACAAAAAAAGCATCAGATTTCCTGAAAGACTCAGTAGCAACCAAATAAAACTTCAGAGCCCTGACAACATCCAGAGAATGAGGGGTCCGCTCCTTGGAATTAGTAGGGTTAGGACACAAAGAGGAAAAATACAATTTTGTGAATACTCACCTTGTAAAATGGGTATTATGAGTATGTGACACACCCCGCTTCAAGAATCCATAACATGTGGGTAATCGTCCTGAAGAGGGCGTTCCTGCAGAGATGATAGCAAAAGAAAGCCCCTCCCTGATCCATAAATACCTGGGACCTCCCACTCACTACCCAGTATACAGAAAGCAGTAAGGTAAGGGACCAGGAAGAGGCAAATATAAACAACAACCACGCAAAGTTCGCAATAAAGAGGATCCTGAATACAAAAGGGCGGGTTGAAGCGGGGTGTGTGACATACTCATAATACCCATTTTACAAGGTGAGTATTCACAAAATGGTATTATTCTTAGTATGTCACACACCCCGCTTCAAGAATCCATAACATGTGGGACATCCAACAGCAGTGTCCATAACAAGGGCGGGGATCCAAAACTAGGCAACAATGCACAACCTTAAACCACAACAGCTTGCAAAACTTTGCGGCCAAAAACAGCATCCGCTGATGCCCTAACATCAACCTTGTAAAACTTGGAAAAGGTGTGAACCGAAGACCAGGTAGCGGCCTTACAAACTTGTTCAACAGAAGCCTGGTGCTGAAAGGCCCAGGACGCACCAACTGCACGAGTAGAATGAGCAGTAACACGAAAAGGGGGACTCCTCCCCTTGGCAGAATAGGCCCCAATGATGGCCTGACGAATCCATTTACTAATGGAAGATTTGGCAGGAGCCAAACCTTTCCTAGGCCCGCAGGGCACCACAAAGAAAGCATCAGTCTTACGAAAGGAAGACGTAACCTCCAGATAATGTTCCACAACACGAACTACATCCAAGGAATGCAATGCCCTTTCCTTGTCGTCGCTGGGATTTGGGCATAGAGAGGGCAAAACAATGTCCTGATTCAGATGAAACTCCGAGACCACTTTAGGAAGAAAATCCTGCTTGAAACGAAAGACAACCTTGTCCTGATGTTTCTCGAAGTACGGAGCTGTAATGGATAAAGCTGCCAACTCAGAAACACGCCTAACCGAAGTGATAGCCACCAAAAAGGCCACCTTTTGGGTAAGAGAAGACAAAGCTATCTCCTTCAAGGGCTCAAACGGAGGGTCCTGGAGAGCAGAAAGAACCAGGTTCAAATCCCAAACTGGAACAAAAGGCTTCCTAGGAGGCCGAACATGTGTAACACCTTGGAAAAAGGTCTTGACTAAGGGATGAAGTGCAAAAGACCTTTGGAAGAACACCGCCAGGGCAGAAACCTGCCCTTTCAATGTACTAAGCTGGAGCCCCAGATCTAGACCATGTTGGAGAAACTCTAAAATTCTAGGAATGGAGAACTCTCGACAAGAGAAAGACCTACTTTCACACCAATCAATATAGGCCCTCCAAGTCCTGTAGTAAATAGAAGAGGAAGAGCGCTTCCTGGCACAGATAAGAATCTGAATCACTGCGTCAGAAAGACCTTCCTCCTTCAAGATGGCGGTTTCAGCAGCCATGCCGTCAAAGCCAGCGATGGTAAATTGGGATAGCGCAGCCGACCCTGGGTGAGCAGGTCCGGCAGCAGAGGCAGGGCGAACTGATCCTCTGCCAGTCTTACAAGATCTGCGAACCAAACTCGCCTTGGCCACCTTGGGGCCACCAGAATTGCCGACGCACCATCCAAGGCCAGTTTGCGCAGCACTCTGGCTAGCATTGGGAACGGAGGAAACAGGTAAAGGAGCCCCAGATCCCTCCAGTTTAGAGACATGGCATCCACTGTCAGAGCCAGAGGATCCCGCGAGAGAGACACAAAGACTGGAAGCTTGTGATTGTGACGAGAAGCAAAGAGGTCCACCGCTGGGACCCCCCACCTGAGACATATCGAACGAAACACCTTGGGACTGAGAGACCACTCCCCCTGACGAGAGGAGGCCCTGCTCAGCAAGTCCGCCTCCGTGTTCTCCACTCCCGGAATGTAGACTGCTGAGATACACGGGACGTGGGTCTCTGCCCAGTCCAGAATCAAAGACACTTCCCTGAGGGCACTCCTGCTGCGAGTCCCTCCTTGGTGATTGATGTAAGCAACCGCCGTTCTGTTGTCCGACCGGACCTGAACTGGCAGGCCTCTCAACTGATGAGTCAAGCGAAACAGAACCAACCTGATGGCTCTCAACTCCAGAACATTGATGGGCTCGTGAGCCTCCCGCGGGCCCCACAAACCCTGAAACTGGAGGTCCTTCCAAACACCCCCCCAACCTGACAGACTGGCATCCGTGGTGACTGTTTCCCAACACGGAGCCAGAAAAGATCTGCCCTTCAACAGATTGACCGACCCCAGCCACCATTGCAGGGATCGACGAACTCGGGGAGTCATCAGGAAGGACTGATCCAGCGATAGAGGAGACTTGTCCCAAACCTTCAACAGATGAAGCTGAAGCGTCCTTGTGTGAAACTGCGCAAAGGGAACTGCCTCGAATGAGGCCACCATTAACCCCACCAGCCTCATCCCTAACCGGATGGTCGGATGAGGGGTAGACAAGAGAAGCCGAACTAACTCCTGAATCAAAAGAATCTTGGCCTGGGGTAGAAACACCCTGGCCTGTGAAGTGTCCAGAGACATTCCCAGAAAGGTCAGAATTCTGGACGGAGAAAGAGAAGACTTGGGGTGGTTGATCACCCAACCGAACCTTTCCAGAGTGGACACCACCGCTCTGGTGTCCAACTCCGCTTGGTTGAAGGAAGAGGCCATGATCAGTAGATCGTCCAAATGGGGCACGATGCGGATACCCTGGCCTCTGAGCAGAGCCATCACCCGCGCTAGCACCTTGGTGAACACCCGAGGAGCTGAGGTGAGACCGAAAGGAAGTGCCACAAACTGAAAGTGCCGATCCTCCACCACGAACCTGAGAAACCTCTGGTGTGCTGGAAAAACCGGAACGTGTAGATAAGCATCCTTGATGTCTATGGACGTCAGAAAGTCTCCCTGACGAAGAGAGTGAATGGCCGAACGCAGCGTTTCCATGCGGAATTTCCTCGGCCGGATGAACCTGTTGAGAAACTTCAGATCCAAGATGGGTCGGACCAACCCGTCCTTCTTGGGTACCGTGAACAGATTGGAATAAAAGCCCCTGCCCCGATCTGAAGGGGGCACTGGGCAAATGACAGCCATGTCCAGAAGATTCTCCACTGCCACCAGGAGCCCCTGCGCCGCTAGAGGCTCCGACAGCATCCAAGACCTGACAAATCTGGAAGGGGGGCGGAGCTCGAACTCCAGCTTGTAGCCGGAAGACACCACTTCCCGGATCCATCTGTCCGAGACCTCTTGATCCCAGATCTGAGAGAAGTGCTGCAGCCGTCCCCCCACCCGCATGGGTGAGGGCGCCCCCTCATTGCTGAGCCGGCTTGGCAGCCGGTTTGGGCTTAGAGCCCCAACTGTATCCAGAACGGGCACGTCCTCTGCCCCTGTTTCCGGAATCTCCTCTGGAAGAGGGAAATGCAGAACCCCTACCAGATCTGGCCCCCCGAAAGGAGGGGGTAAAGGCAGGCGCCCCCCGAAAAGGGCGGCGTTGTTTCTTACGTTGAGGTAACCTACCACCCTTGGTGACAGAGTCCAATGTCTCTCCAAAGAGCCGTAGACCAACAAAGGGTAAAGCCGTCAGTGATTTTTTGGACATAAAATCGGCCGCCCACTGGCGCAGCCACACCGACCGCCGAATAGCCACAAGCAGAGCCGACGTCCTACCACACATCATCAAAGTGTCATCCAAGGCAGTCAACACAAAGGATAGAAACAACTCACACCGTTTAAGGCTAAGGAACTCGTTACTACCAGGACGAAGCCCGGAAGAAGTCAACAGGTCCCTGACCACAGACCTGGTAGCCAACACCATTAGCTCCGAAGCGCACACAGGCCGGATGGCCGACCCAATGCTAGTAAAGCCATGAGAAGCCATCTGATCAATACGTTTATCCTCTCCATCTTTGAGAGTGGAACAATCAGGTCTGTTTAAAACCGAGGAGTTAGACAACCCCAAAACCGGTGCATCCACCTCGGGGGGAGATGCCCAGCGCTTGACCGCCTCAGAAGGAAAGGGATATTTCCTATCCCACCCCTGAGGGATGCCAGGGAGCCGAGCCGGCCTATCCCATTCCTTGTCAATGATTCTATCAAAATGGCGTTGCGTAGGAAACTCCAGGCGCGGCCTGGATTCCTCAAACAATTCACCTTTCTGCTGTGACGCCTCCTCGGGAGGGGAAATATTCAGAACTTCCAGCATGAGAGACAGAGCGTGAGGAGAGTCCAAGGATCTCCCTAAATCAGAAAGCTCGGCATCAGCGCCAGCAGACTGCTCATCATCCGAAAATTCTGAACCCTCATCAACTTCCCCCTCCTCTAGCTGAGGATAATCAGACCAATCCAGATTGTCTCTGGCATCAAGATCATCCACCGGCGGAGCCGGCGACAAATGCTTTCTCTTAGACGGAGCCTTACGGGCGACCGAGCTAGAGAGCATTTTCTCAAGGCTAGCCAATCTGGCACACATCTCGGATTGCAGATCCCTGCCCATGACCACGTCACACGGGGCACGAGTCAAGGCGGGAGGGGGAGTTGAGGTGGCCGGCTGTGCTGACCCCGCCGCTTGGGGTTCGGACTGCCGCGTAATAGTTTGCTGTGCACATGGTATACACAGTAACACATCATCCCCAGTAATGGAAATCCCACACAACATACACTTTTTGGGATGCCCCGAAGGGGTCCCAGTCCCAGTATCCGGGGATGCCTCCATAAGGTGAATTTTGAGTGGTCGCTATGACCCAGGGAATTACGCCAGTTAGACAACCCGGGATGCCCCTTTAATGTCCCGAGTGGGAGGATTTGTGATGCTAAAATGGACCCAGGGACCCAGGATCAGGAGAGACCTTCCAATACTACAGAAGATCCTCCTGGATAACCTTCACCTAAAAGACAGAGAGAGACCCATAAGTCCCTACAATAAGACTTAACAGATAAATTAAAGAAAAAATAAATGAGGCCCACAGGGCCACTCACAAACGCTGCGGTGAACGATCCGCCTCAGAACAATGGCGATTTCTGAGGTGAAGTGAAGAGAAGAAGAACTGCCTTGTCAGGGGCGTGGTCTGCGCAGCCTGCGCAAAGCTGATCTGTGCCCCTTAAGCTGCCTAGTAACAGGGAGCTCAGCTCCGCAGCGGCGCCAGTACAGAGGAGGGCGGAGCCGCGGCGACGCGCCGAAAGCCCGGCTCCGCCCCCCCTACCAGTGTGAATGAAGCGTGAGGGAAGAAGTCCCTCACGCACCAGCCCAGAGACCGGCGCCGCCGACAACCGCGGCGCCGGCTGCCATGACAGCGGGAGCTCCCGCTATCACTAGCGGAGCACCCGCCCCGCTCGCTGCGGCGAGAAATGAATGAGAGAACGGGGGCCGCGGCAGAGCGCCGAGTGCCAGCCCCGCCCCCCCAAAGCGTGTGAGGTAAAAATTACCTCACAGACTGAAAAACCCCGGCACCCGGCTGCAATGACAGCCGCGGTGCTGCAACATAGTAACAACAGTGCAACCAATTCATTGAGGGATTACTTCCAGACGCTCCACATCAACAAGAGAAAGTAATAAAGAGAAAGAGAATAAAGCTAACCCCTATGAGAGGAACCCCCAGCCCCCACAGTTGGTAAAGGGAAGGGCCCCCCCCAGGGGAAAAGTCAAGGGACGGGGCATCCCAAACCGGGATCACCTACCCGGTAAGACCGCCTACCCTCTCTTTTAGGGTCTCACGGTGGAGCTCTGCTCCTCAGCACCAGAGGTGCCAATGTACCCTCGCTCGGGCCAGCAGCCAAGACTGTGGAGGCATGTAATCTGAGGTAAATTTTGGGACAAACAGGGGTCCGAGCGGAAATAGACAAAATAAGAGGCCGGGAGTTACCCCGGCTACCTGAAATCCCCCTGTGCAAGGAGGAGCCATCATCTTCTGACTTGCTCGCCGTCTGCAGAGATGGAAAAACTGGGTAGGGAGTGGGAGGTCCCAGGTATTTATGGATCAGGGAGGGGCTCTCTTTTGCTATCATCTCTGCAGGAACGCCCTCTTCAGGACGATATTACCCACATGTTATGGATTCTTGAAGCGGGGTGTGTGACATACTAAGAATAACAATGTCCTGATTGAGATGAAAAGCAGACACAACTTCAGGCAAGAAATCCGGCTTAAGCCGAACCACCACCTTATCCTGATGCCGCTCAAAATAAGGAGGTTTGATGGAAAGCGCTGCCAGCTCAGAAACTCGCCTGACTGAAGTAGCGCACCAAAAAGGCCACCTTAAGAGTCAGAATGGTCAGCACAGCCCCACAGATAGGCTCAAAGGGAGGACCCTGCAGAGCAGACAACACCAGATTCAAGTCCCAAACCGGTAGCATAGGCTTACGTGGCAGACGCACATGAGTAACTCCCTGGAAAAAAGTCTTAACCAGCCGGTGATTGGCAAAGGATCTTTGGAAAAAAACTGTCAGAGCTGACACCTGTCCCTTGAGGGTACTAAGTTGAAGGCCCGAATCCAAACCATGTTGCAAAAATTCCAGAATCCTGGGGATAGAAAACACCCGACAAGGAAAAGACTTGGATTCACACCAGGCAATGTAAGCATGCCAGTCCCTGTAGTAGATAAAGGACAAAGACTTCTTCCTAGCCCGATTCATAGTATCAACAACAGAGGCCGGCAACCCCTTATCCATCAAGATGGAGGTTTCAGCAGCCAAGCCTTAAAGCCAGCATTTGTAAATTGGGATGGCGCAGTTGTCCCTGAGTGAGAAGATTTGGGTCCTTGGGCAAAACGTACCGATCTACTGCCAACTGCACGACGTCTGCGAACCACACACTCCTTGGCCAACAGGGGGCCACCAGAATGGCTGGTACCCCCTCCTGGGCTATCTTGCGCAGCACCCTGCCCAGCAGAGGAAAAGGAGGGAACACAGAGGAGCCAAAACTCCATCCAAGGCATTCCTAGCGCATCCGTGGCGAAGGCCAGAGGATCCTGAGACAGGGACACAAATCTGGGAAGCTTGTGATTGTGGTGGGACGCAACAGGTCCACATCCGGCTGACCCAGGGAGTGAAATACCTTGTTGCTGAGGGACCATTCCCCCAGACGAGACGTCCCCCTGCTCAGAGTCTGCCTCCTGGTTCTCCACCCCCGCAATGTAGACCGCAGAGATGCATGGGACATTCTCTTCCACCCAAGACAGTATCAGGGACACTTCCTTGAGGGCTCTCTTGCTCAGAGTCCCTCCCTGATGATTGATGTAGGCAACCGCCGTCTAGTTGTCCGAGCGGATCTGAACAGCCCAACCCCGAAGGTGCGTGGTCAGCTGAGAAAGAACTAACCTGATCGCCCTCAGTTGCAGGACAATGATAGGAGCATGGGCCTCCTGGGGGCCCCACCGACCCTGGAACTTCAGAGACTTCCAAAAGCCCCCCCAGCTGGTCAGACTGGCATCTGTGGTGACAGTCTCCCAGCACAGAGGCAGTAAGGGAACCTTTTAGTGGGCAGGACCTAAGTCCAGCCACCACGAGAAGGACCGTCTGGCCAGTGGGGACAGAGCAAATTTCTGATCCAGGGACACAGGGTCCTGATCCCAAACTGACAAGAGGTGCAACTGAAGAGGTCTCATGTGAAACTGAGCAAAGGGGACCGCCTCGAAGCAGGACACCATCAGGCCCACTAACTGCATCCCTTGCCGGATGGAAGGATGGGGACACAAGAGCAGAGCCCGTGCCTGCTTCTGAAGGCCCTCCACTTTCTGCTGAGGCAGGAACACCTTGACCTAATAGGTATCCAGAGTCATGCCCAGAAAAGACCTCACCAAAGACGGAGAAGTTGATCATCCAGCCGAAGGACTTGAGAGTGGAATTCACCACCTGAGTATCCTTCTCGGCCCGATAAAGAGACTGAGCCGCAATCAGAATGTCGTCCAGGTAAGGGAGGATGCAAATGCCCTGATTCTGCAGCAGAGCCCTCACGCCCGCCAGCACCTTGGTGAACACGCGAGGCGTCGAGGTGATACCGAACGGTAAAGCCACAAACTGGTAATGCTGATCCTCTAGAGCGGACCTCTGGAAATTTCTGATGACCTGGAAAGATTGGAACGTGAAAATAGGCATCCTTGATGTCCACAGAGGTCATGAAGTCGCCCGGGCAAAGGGTACCGACAGCCGAGCGTAGTGTCTCCATGCGAAAGTGCTTGAATCTGACAAACTTGTTGAGACCCTTCAAGCCCAGGATGGGCCTCAAGGACTCGTCTTTTTTGGGGACCGTGAAAAGATTGGAGTAGAACCCCTGACCCCGTTCCTGGAAAGGCACCGGGCAAATGACTCCTGACTCCAACAGACATTGAACAGCAAGACACAAACCCTGAGCTGACAGGGTTTTGAGACATCCGGGATCTGAGGAATCTTGGGGCGGCCAGGCTGTAACCGGAGGACACCACCTCCTCAATCCACCGGTCTGAGACGTGGAGCCTGCAGACGTGAGCAAAGAGCCGAAGTCGCCCTCCCACCCGGATGGGGCTTGGGAGAAGATTTGGGCTTGGAACCCCATGAGAGACCGTGACGACCACGGGATCTGCCATGGCCCCAAGAGTCTCTGCGGCTACCCGAGAAGAGGGAGCCACGACCTCCTCTGGGAGCACGAAAGGAGGGGAGGGAAGCGAAGGGCCCCCGAAAAGGTCGAGGCTGCCTCCTACGCTGAAGCAGCCTACCATCCTTGGCTAGAACATCCAGATGCTCACCAAAGAGCCGCAGCCTCGCAAAGGGGAGCCCAGTGAGAGCCTTCTTAGCAGCAGCGTCAGCTTCCCACTGACGCAACCAAACAGAGCAGGCGCATAGCCACCAAAAGGGCAGAGGCCCTACCACTCAGCCGTACCGCATCATCCATGGCAGTAAGGACAAAGGCAACAAAATCAGAGCAAAGCAAGAGGGCCCTATAATCCTCCCCCCTCCTACCGGCCATAGCGCCATCAAGGAGACGCTTAAACTGTTTAAGGGCAATAGCTGTAATGGCAGCGGCGCAGACCGGATGTAGCCTAGCCCCCACAAATGTAAAAGCATGGCAGGCCAGCTGATCCATACGGCGGTCCTTGCTGTCCCGCAGTGTAGTAGTGTCAGGGGAAGGCATGACCGAGGTGTTGGACAGCCCTAGAAAGGGAGCGTCCACTTCAGGGGGACACGACCATCGCTTGACCAGGTCAGCAGGAAAGGGGTACCTCTTATCCAACCCTTTGGGCACCGCGGGCAATCTACTAGGACGTTCCCACTCCTTGAGCACCATATTAGTGAAATGGCCCTGCTCAGGGAACTCCAGACGCTATTTATCAGGACGAAAGAGCTCACCCTGCTTCCTCACCTCAGGGGGGACAATGTGCAAGATTTCAAAAATGTGAGCCAACAGGTGTCAGTGTCATCAGGGAACCATGAGTCCTCCCCAGACGCAGACCAGGGTCACCGACGACGCGATAAGCATCATCCCCCGGTCCCGGCCCCCGAAGAGCGCGAAAGTGGCGCTCACGTGACCACGCCGGCGCCATCACAATGCAACAAACGCACTAGGTTATATTATAGTGCCGCCCGCCGCGAGCGGAGTACAAAGCAGCAACAGCGGCGAAAAAAAACACAGTTAAACACAGTCAAAAAACACTCACCGCTACCACCCGCCCCCCCCCCCCCCGGACACACGTCAGGGAGGGGGGGGGAGCGAGCAGGCAGCGGCGAGAGCCGGGACAGGGGGAGGGGGGGGACCCCAGCCAGAGAAACAAGGCACACAGAGTCCCCAAAACACTCACCCCCTCAGAAGCTAGGACAGGAACTCTCAGTAGGCACACCATAAAGCCTATGGCCGGCTACCCTTTGTGGTACAGGGTCTGCAGCTTGGAGCAGCGCTCCTTGAGCACCTGACCCTAGTGCTCCTCTACCTTCACCCGATCCATCAGCCGAGGCTGGGAGGCACAGAAGGTCCAGAAACGGGTGGAAATAGTGCGATCTTCTATCTTTGCAGAATCACTGCAGAAAAAACACTGGATAGGTCTATTGGTGATCCTGTTTTTATATGGTACCGGGAGGAGCCACAACTCTTCTGCAGTACACTGCGCCACCTCGTGGCGGAATATCCCATACGTAAGGACATCTTGAAACAGGCCGTGCCATGCAATAGGAAAACAGTAATTATCCCCTAAGCCCTGGGTGTCAGCAACCAGAAAGTTCACATATTTAGGTTTACAACTACTTCGAGTTACTGAGTGTGCAACAGGTTATATCCGCCATAGACTTAACGTGGAACCAATGTTGGTCTGTCTTAAAAAGACTGTAAAGTGTGTAAGACAACCCCCTTCCCCCCACGCTTCAAAAGTCACCTGGACCCGATATGAGCCCGAACCCTGCAGTCCTGGTTTCTGGTCTGAGCGGCTGCTCAGTGGAGCCACGTTTCCACGGTGGGATTGGGTGCAGGTGGATTTTTTCAATGCTTTATATACCTTATGTGGCTAATGGCTGGGGAAAGGGGTTATCACAGAGACTTTAGGGTGTCGTTAAAAGGGACATCCTTGCCTGTATGGGAAACCTGCTTTCAAGGGAACCTAAACCTTCCTTAGCAACTCTTTTCCAGGGAGGGTCCTGGTGTAAGGGACAGTAAACCAGGCCTAACCTACAATGTAACGCCAAATCAGTGAGGCCTGCATCAGAGAGATGCTGCAATCAGGTGTTGTCTGGGACACAGCAGACTTGGACCCTACCTGGCACAAAGTTGTTAGGGGTGGTTAAGGTCAGTCGTACTCAACTGCCGGACCGGGGGCCGAATGCGGACCCCTGTCCTGACAGCCCTGTACTCAGTTGCTTCTGTGTTGCCATGCTCAGCACTGCCCCCTTTACTTGGGTCCTATAGGATTTTTGGGGTGGGGCAAGCAGCCCCTTTTTAGTTTTGCCTGTGGAATCTATATCCCCCCCCCCCCCCCCCCCCGCCCGAACCTTCACCTCTCACCCGATGCCTGTAAATAGACCTTTACAAGAAGCGGTTGAGTACCCCTGGCTTAGGTTACCTTTAACGTATCAATGAATGCACATTAAATCTTACCGGTTTTTGAAAAGATGAGCTGGAGGATGAGAGGGCGTCGTGTGACAATTCCGGAGCCCCGAGGGAGAAAGTCCCTACAATCAGAAGAAAGAAACAGCGATTAGCGCTTCCGCCTTCAGATTTCCTGCCTGTATGTAACAAGAGCCTGACAGAGACATTGGCCTCCAGTCAACAAACAAATAAATATTTTTTGGTTGGAAATTCGTATCGCATGCGAAACCTCCCGCTGTAGTAAATTGTAGAAACAAAATGGGGACTCATGGATCTGCAGTCCACCTGCATACAGGAAGTGCTACTGGGCTTCCGGTTACTGTGCTGTCGGTTGAATCCAGGCAGCAGCATGACTGAGATGCTGGGAGAGGAAGCTCCAAAATGGCCACTAAGTTTCTTTCCCAACTGTGCCAGGAAGTTGGCCCAGTTTAAGTAACTTCGAGTCGTGCAACAAACCAACAAAGCTGAAAATGCGGGCAAAAAAAAAAAAATTAAATCCAGTGGGCAGTTAAAGTGGACCAAAACCCATAATTTTGACTATCCTGGTAACTGTGCCCCACTGTGTGAAACCCTCCAGATCGCTGAAGGTAACTCTTCGCGGTCCTATGACGCATGTGTGGCCACTCGTCCAATCAGCGCGCTCTGGGCCACTGATGTCACTTAGTCTAAGCCAGTAGCTCAGAGCGTGCTGGTGGCCGTAACCCCCGCTTTCTTCCAACAGAGCGTGCCTAAAAGGATAGCGGGGTTGCGGCCGCAGTTTGCACATGCCCTGTTGGACCGGGAAGCAAGGTAAGTGTATGGGGCAACCTGGGAGGTTTCACTCAGCAAGGCATCTTATCGATTCCCAGGCCGGTCAACGTGGGTTTTGGTCCACTATAAAGTAAAATTGTCAGGTGCCAACTATATTCCTAATAGTGGGATGGATAACAAAACTTGCCCTGCTGTGTGAAAATCCCCTAATCACCAGTTTCACTTACCTTAACCTGAGGGCCTCACCGCACCTGTGATCTCAGGCCGCATCCCCGCACAACTCTAGCCATGTGCGCATCCAGGCTTTCTACATGGAGCGGCACAGGCACGCCAAGGCTGCAAGGTGGGCGGAGGATGTGGCGGCAGCGCTCAGCGAGTGACAGCTGGTCTGCACCGAGGGAGCGGAAGGAAGGCGAGTGAAACAGGGCGATCTGTGGGGGGACAAACAGCAGGGCATCCCAATTCAGGATGCCGCCGCACAGAGGAACACTACATAGGAAAGTGACATTTCTGTTCCTCTTTCAGTTGTATTTTTTCACTTTGAGCGAAGACAAGTGAAAAAATAGTGCAGAAAATGAGGAATGGTTTTTGTTTCGTTCAATCATGAGAGTTTGAAAAAGCTAAAAATGTAATATGTTCCTTCTCTATAAACAGACTCGTCTCTCGTCACAGACTTTGTTGAATAGAGGCCATTGATCAAGAAATATGTCAGCAGGGTGAGCTCACAGAGACCCATCTTTACTGTAGATCATTACTAACAGGACTCAAAGGCTGACTGGTGTGGCCATGTTACTGTGGATCTATCGCATTAAAGCGGACCTTCACCCTGAATAAGAGTCTATCCTATATGTTTCCCACACCCTGTACAGATTGCTCACATTAAAAATCATCCTACCTGCATCTACTGCATGTCATGAGCCTTTAAACATCCAAGATGGCAGCTCATGAAACATCAGGCAGCCTGCAGACAGGAAGTGTCTTCTGACTGTCGCAGTGCATTCTAGGATTGCTGTCCTTTCTCTGACCCCAGCTCTGCTCTGTCTGTGCAAAGCACAGCTATAACCCCGCCCCCCTGAACTTCATCCCGCTCTCATCCCCCAGTAGGGGGAAAGAATAATAGGTGACTAAATACTTAAAATATATTAATTTTAGATGCTTGGAAATAGTTTAAGGGCTTGGGCTTTTCATTAAATCATGCTGAAGGTCGGGTTTAAGAGTTACACAACCACATTTATTCAGAACAGGAAAACAGAAAAATATCAATAGATCAGACAGCCTTGAGCATTACGTCTGAAGCAAGCGAACTGGATTTCAAGGACGTGGAAGGGTTTGGTGCCAGGCCAGGAATTGAACGGCTCATATGTGGGGATGTGAAAGTATAAAAGTATAAATGTGTAATGTTCCCTAAAAAGTTTTTACAGCAGAGATCTGTTGAGTAAGTTACTGCCTGTGATTTTCCACCATCCTGGGGTTGGGTGCACGGTGAACGTGGGATTAGGCACTAATAAAAACTCTGTAACAATGGTAAACCATTAATACATAGGGAACCGCGCTAGAAAGAGGGGATTACTATATATCTAAATTCCAAAGTAATACAAGGTTGCTCAACGTGAAATGTCCTTCTCTCCACAAGAACACAATTGCAATATATAATAAAAACCACAGAGCAAGAAATTTTTGTTTTGCAAAAGGCTGAAAGTTCTAAGTATATGGGCTAGCAAGTTGTCATCATACACAGTATCCCACAGTGCATGCACTTCACACAAGCACGTGCAAGATTATCCTCCACCGATAGTGCAAACTCTTACCGGCTTCAGATCAATAAAGCATTTATATATAGTGTGAAAAACATTGTTGAAGCTTCAAATGACGTCTGCATCAGATTCTATATTTATCACACAGTGCTCAGACCATATACCCGCTTCTCATCTATAAAGCACTCTTGAATAGATTATAATGCCGTTGGTGCTGCTTCCAAAACCATATCCTTACTGGACAAAGCTCAGATGGTATAATCACATAAACATATGGACAAAAAAAGGCAAAATATAGTGTAATTCTGCAAAAAACTCCGTAGCTTTAATAAAAGTATTCCAAATGCACTCACAAAAACAGTAGAAATAGACAGCTTCACAGTAAAACCACGGTCTCACCAGTCCTGGAATCAGACGGTCACCATAGTCCAACAAAAGGCAATGCCGTTTAAAAACAAAGTAATAACCAAAATAACTAGTTTAACTAGTTAAAGTTGCCTTGCGGCGACGAAACGCATCGGCGGTGGCGAGCGGTGGATTAAGGATTTGCCATATTTTGGTTATTAATTTGTTTTTAAAAAGGCATTGCCTTTTGACAACTTGCTAGCCCATATACTTAGAACTTTCAGCCTTTTGCAAAACAAAAATTTCTTGCTCTGTGGTTTTTATTATATACTAATAAAAACTCACCTTTTCCTGATCCATCGGCTCTCATCCAACCAGAGCCTTTCGCCAAACGGCTGAAAGTTTACAAAGGAATTCAGATAGGCTGGGATGGGAGCACGCACAAGGCGGGGGAGGCGTCGGCGCGCGTTTCCCATTGATTTCAATCAGAGCCCTTTGATGAAAGGAAATAATCACGACAAAGGGCTCCGATAGGATGAGAGCCAGCACATGCGCCGTTAAATGAGAGGGGAGTTTTACTGGGCTTTCTCTGGGCTTTCACACAGCGGGGAATCCCAATTTGGGATGTCTAGGGGCATGGAACAAATGCCAGGAAAGTCAAATTCCCGGGTTTTGTTCTGCTTGAAGAGACACTCTTTTCTTACTGTATGCTAGCCTAATGATGTCCACGTCACTTCAGCACTATATACAGATTGCAATGTCCTAGCTGTATTTTATTCTTGCTATTCTATTAAGTCACTTTTGTTTTTATTAATTGAAGGTGCTGATCTTATCTAGTAATGTTAGCAAATAAGTGTTTAATAGAAGCAGTCTCAACTACTTGTAATCTGTTGCTATTGGTAACTGTACACCAAGTCTGTACATCACAATCTGCAAAGAGAGAAGCGAATCCTGTACACACAGAACACTGCTGCTGAGCAAGGGTCCGTGAGCTCCCTCACCTCAGCAGCGGCCTAGCAGTGTTCCATCCGTGCAGGGCTCACTTCTTGTATAGCTTGGTGTACAGACTTGGTGTACAGTTGCAACAGCAACTTGATTTACACCTAGCCGTTGCGGCGCGCTTTGTTGAGCCTTGCTTCAATGTAACATTTTCGCCTGTGCTGCACTTCGGCGCAGAATTTGTAAGACAATATACATTGCGTCTATAGACTTAAAGTGGACCAAAACCTTTTTTTTTTTTTTTTTTTTTTTTTTTTTTTAACATCCCCTGAATTGCTTCCCCCATGAAGATGACCATTTGTCAATTTTAATTTCTCCTGCTTCACTCTAATCCCAGATAATGGCACCTGTTTTAGCTGTAAAGCAGCCGGCAAACAGGAAGTGTCTTCTGACTGTGCTGCTCTGCATTCTGGGATTGTTGTCCTTTCCCTGACCCCAGCTCTGCCTTTGCAAAGCACAGCTATAACCCGCACCCCTGTACTTTATCCAGCTCTCCTCAGTATGTGTGATGCTTCTGAGTTCAATTCAAGATGGCGGCGCCCATATACTAGGGTCCTGAACAAAGTCGCAGCAGAGTGGAGAAAATAAGTGACTAAAAACTTAAAAAGACAATTCTGTGAGTACTCACCTGTAGAATTGCTTTTGCCATGCATGGCACGGCCTGCTTCACAAAGTCATTACATCTGGGTATTCCGCCACAAGGTGGCACAGTGCACTGCAGAAGAGTCATGCCCAGAAAGGACCTCACCAAAGACGGAGACAGTGAAGACATGGGATAGTTGATCACCTAGCCGAAGGACTCAAGAGTGGACGTCACCACCCAAGTATCCCTCTGTGCCTGATGGTGATCGAGCCGCAATCAGAATGTCGTCCAGGTAAGGAAGGATGCGAATGCCCCGATTCCGCAGCAGAGTCATCACACCCGCCAGCACCTTGGTGAACAACCGAGGGGCCGCGGTGATACCGAACGGTAAGGCCACAAACTGGTAATGCTGATCCTCTAGAGCGAACCTGAGCAATCTCTGATGACCTGGAAAGGTTGGTGCGTGAAGATGGGCATCCTTAATGTCCACCGAAGTCATGAAGTCGCCCGGGCACAGGGCACTGACCGCCGAGCGTATTGTCTCCATGCGAAAATGCTTGAACCTGACAAACGTGTTGAGACCCTTCAAGCCCAGGATGGGCCTCAGGAACCAGTCCTTTTTAAGGGCCGTGAACAGACTGAAGTAGAGCCCTCGACCCCGTTCCTGGGAAGGCACCAGGCAAATGACTCCTGACTCCAGCAGACGTTGAACTGCAAGGTGCAAACCCTCAGCTGACAGAGGGTTTTGAGACATCCGGGATCTGAGGAATCTTGGGGGCGGCCAGGCTGCAAACTATCTTGTAACCGAAGGACACCACCTCCTGAATCCACCGGTCTGAGACGGATGGGTGAGGGCGCCTCCTCATGCCTGAGGGGGCTTGGGGGGAGGTTTGGACTTGGGGCCCCATGATAGACCGGGACGACCACAGGATCTGCCACGGCCCCAAGAATCCCTGCGTGTACCCGAGAACAGGGAGCCACGACCTCCTCTGGAAGCACGAAAAGAGGGGAGGGAAGAGGAGGACCCCCGAAAGGGCCGAGGCTGCCTCCTCCGTTGAGGCAGCCTACCATCCTTTGCTAAAACATCTAGACGCTCACCAAAGAGCCGCAGCCCCGTAAAGGGGAGCCCAGTGAGAGCCTTTTTAGCGGCAGTATCAGCCGCCCACTGACGCAGCCAAACAGAGCGGCGCATAGCCACCAAAAGGGCAGAGGACCTACTACCCATCCGTACCGCATCATCCATGGCAGTAAGGACAAAGGCAACAAAATCAGAGCAAAGCAAAAGTGACCTATAATCCTCCCCCTTGTTGCCAGCCGTAGCGCCCTCCAGGAGACGCTTGAACTGTCTTTTAAGGGCAATAGCTTTGATGGCAGCAGCGCAGACCGGACGCAGCCCAGCCCCCACACACGCAAAAGCATGGCAGGCCAGCTGATCCATGCGCCGGTCCCGCAGTGTAGTAGTGTCAGATGAAGGCATGACCGAGGGGTTGGACAGCCCGAGCACGGGAGCGTCCACCTCAGGGGGACACGACCATCGCTTGACCAGGTTGGCAGGAAAGGGATACCTCCTATCCCACGCCTTGGGCACCGCGGGCAATCTACTAGGACGTTCCCACTCCTTGAGCACCATATTAGTGAAATGGCTCTGCTCAGGGAACTCTAGGGCGCGGTTTGTCCTCAGGGAACCATAAGTCTTCCCCAGACGCAGACCCAGGGTCACTGCTGTAACCCTCCTGCTGGTCCCCAGAGGAGTCAGAGTCCTGAAAGAGTTCCCCCTCCTCTAGGGGGTAAAGGCCAACAAAAGTATCAGGCCCCTCATCCTCATCAGGAAAGAGGGATGTCACGGGAGCCAGGTGCCGCTTCTTGCCAGAGGCCTTACGTGGAACAGGTCTGGCAAGCTGCCTTTCAATACTGGCCACTCGCTGTGCCAAATCAGACTGCAGGGGGGGGGGGGGGTAGGTGATGCCGAAGGAGTCGCAGAGCTGGGAAGCGAAGTGGGCAGCCCAGCCTGGAGAGCCAGGACACTTTGGGCGCATGGTGAGCACACCCTGGCACTGTCACTCCCAGGGGATACCCCACACATGGAACATAGCTGGGATTGCCCCGAAGGATCCCCAAGCACGCTATCCCCAGAAGCCTCCATATGGTGATTAACACAGGCACAATAGGCCAGCACAGGGTAAAGGCTAGCAAGAGCCATCCGGTATGCCCCCCCAAGGGATGCCCCCAGAAGCCAGTAAGGGAAGATGAGGGATGGTAAGGTATAGGACCGGGAGAAACCACAACCCACAGTTGTCCCGCCAAGACAGATAAAGACACATAAGTATCCCGCAGCGCATGCCCAAAAGATACCAAAAACCCTCGAAGGGGACTCATGGACCAAGTAGGGCAAGGGCACCAACCGCCAGACCACAGGAGAAAGCGTCAAGCAGACCAGGATCACCGACGCAGCTCCGGGATGAGAAGGGCCCAAACGCCCAGCCGAACCTTGAGGGGCGGGCCGCGGGAGGACGATGCGATACGCGTCATCCACCGCCCCCCCCGAAGAGCGAGAAAACTGAGCTCACGTGACCTTGCCGGCGTCATCACAGTAGAGAAAAAACGCCTCACAAATATAGCGCCGCCTGCCGCAGAGCGCAGTACAAAGCGGCGAAAAAAGTTAAAACAGTTAAAACACAGTTAAAAAATAGGTGAATACAAAGCCAAAGTACTCTCGCCACTACCACCCGCTCCCCCGAGCATACTACGGGGAGGGGCCGAGGAAGGAGAGCGGGATGGGGGGGGACCCCAAAACGTCAAAACGAGTAAACAGTCCCCAAAAACACTCACCCCCTCAGAAGTTAGGACAGGAACTCCGCATCCGTAGCAGGCTCATCATAAAGCCTATGGCCGGCTACCCTTTGTGGTACAGGCTCTGCGGCCTGGAGCAGTGCTCCTTGAGTACTTGACCCCAGTGCTCCTCTACCTTCACCCGATCCGTCGGCCGAGGCTGGGAGGCACAGAGGGTCTGGAAACAGGTGGAAACAGCCATGCAGGGCCGCAGGCTTGCTTGCCCCGCTCACCTGCGCAATATAGAGAGCCAGCTTCAATCTTCGCAGAATCACTGCAGAGGAAAACTTGTCTATGTGTCTATGATGATTCCGTTTTTATAAGGTACCGGTAGGAGCCACAACTCTCTGCAGTGCACTGCGCCACTTTGTGGCGGAATACCCAGATGTAAAGACTTTGTGAAGCAGGCCGTGCCATGGAATGGGAAAATACAATTTTGTGAGTACTCACCTGTAGAATTGATTTTGTAGTATACAGCATGTCCTGTTTCACAAATATTCTTTACGCTTGGGATATCCGCCACAAGGTGGAGCAGTGGACTGCAGAAGAGACTTGTGGCGTCTCCCGGCCCTATAAAAGGACAGGAAACTCCCACAAATTCCCAGTGTTACAAAGCAGTTAGACAATAAGCCGGGAGAATAAAAATGAAGGAACCCCAACCAAACATTTGAACAAATCACCATACAGGAGGTAACCAAGAAAAATGATGAAGAA
Source organism: Gastrophryne carolinensis (assembly GCA_027917425.1). Lineage (NCBI taxonomy): Eukaryota > Metazoa > Chordata > Amphibia > Anura > Microhylidae > Gastrophryne > Gastrophryne carolinensis. Next base: position 410,228,977 of record CM051238.1, on the reverse strand, counting down.
AAAAGAAAAACAAGGGAGGGGTGAAACAGGACATGCTGTATACTACAAAATCAATTCTACAGGTGAGTACTCACAGAATCGTATTTTTCCCAAGTATACAGCACGTCCTGTTTCACAAATACTCTTTACGCTTGGGATGTCCAAAAGCAGTGTCTGTAAAGTAGGGTGGGATCCCCAAAAACAACAGCGGGCAGTTGAAACCACTGACGCCTGAAGAACTTTGCGGCCAAAAGCAGCATCAGATGAGGCCCTAACATCAACCTTGTAAAACTTGGAAAAAGTATAAACAGAAGACCAAGTTGCGGCCTTACAAACTTGTTCAACAGAAGCCTGGTGCTGAAAGGCCCAAGAGGCCCCAATAGCATGAGTGGAATGAGCAGTAAGGCGGAAGGGAGCTTCCTTCCCCTTAGCAGAATAGGCTTGCACCACTGCCCGACGAATCCACTTGCCGATAGTGGACTTAGCCGGAGGCAAACCCTTCCTAGGACCAGAAGGAAGAACAAAAAGAGCATCAGTCTTCCTGAAAGATTCAGTAGCTACCAAATAAAATTTAAGAACCATGACCACATCCAAAGAATGCAGAGTCCTCTCCTTGGAATTAGCAGGATTAGGACACAAGGAAGGTAAGACAACGTCCTAATTCAGATGAAAAGCAGACACAACCTTAGGCAATAAATCTGGTTTAAACCGAAACACCACCTTGTCCTGGTGTCGCTCAAAATAAGGAGGTTTGATGGAGAGCGCCGCCAACTCAGAAACACGCCTGACAGAAGTAATGGCCACCAACAAGGCTACCTTAAGAGTCAAAATGGGCAAAGCGGCCTCACGGAGAGGCTCAAAAGGACGACCCTGCAAAGCAGACAACACCAGATTCCAATCCCAAACTGGTAACATAGGTTTACGTGGCGGACGCACATGAAAAACTCCCTGGAAAAAAGTCTTAACCAAACGGTGACTGGCAAAAGATCTTTGGAAAAAAATTGCCAGAGCTGAAACATGACCTTTCAGGGTACTAAGTTGAAGGCCCAAATCCAAACCATGCTGCAAGAATTCCAGAATCCTGGGAACAGAAAACACCCTACAGGGAAGAGATTCAGACTCACACCAGGCAATGTAAGCATGCCATACCCTGTAGTAGATAAAGGACGAGGACTTCTTCCTTGCCCCATGGTATCAACAACAGAGGCAGGCAAACCCTTTTCCATCAAGATGGTGGTTTCAGCAGCCAAGCCGTCAAAGCCAGCGTTTGTAAATTGGGATGGCACAGCTGCCCCTGAGTGAGCAGATCTGGATCCTTGGGCAGGACATACTGATCTACTGCCAACTGCACGATGTCTGCGAACCACACCCTTCTTGGCCAACAGGGGGCCACTAGGATAGTTGGCACCCCTTCCTGGGCTACCTTGCGCAGCACCCTGCCCAACAGAGGAAACGGAGGGAACACAGAGGAGCCGAAACCCCTTCCAAGTCATTGCCAGCGCATCCGTGGCAAAGGCCAGAGGATCCTGGGACAGAGAGACAAAGAATGGAAGTTTGTGATTGTGACGTGAAGCAAACAGGTCCACATCCGGCAGACCCCAGCGGTAGCACATAGAGTGAAACACCCTTACGCCGAGGGACCACTCCCCCAGCCGAGACATCCCCCTGCTCAGGGAGTCTGCCTCTAGGTTCTCCACTCCCGGGATGTAAACTGCCGATATGCAGGGAACATTCTCCTCCACCCAGGACAGTATCAGGGACACTTCCTTGAGGGCTTGCTTGCTCCGAGTCCCTCCCTGATGATTGATGTAGGCAACCGCCGTCCGATTGTCCGAGCGGACCTGAACAGCCCGACCCCGAAGGTGCGGAGTCAACTGGAAAAGAACCAACCTTATCGCCTGCAGTTCCAGAATGATGATGGGAGCATAGGCCTCCTGAGGGCCCCACTGACCCTGGAACTTCAAAGACTTCCAAAAGCCCCCCCAACCTGTCAGACTGTCAGAGAGGCAGAAAGGTCCTGCCCACTAGGAGATTCCTTGAGTCCAGCCACCACGAGAGGGACTGACTGACCAGAGGGGACAGAACAAAACTCTGATCCAGGGACACAGGATCCCGATCCCAAACTGAAGAGGTCTAATGTGAAACTGAGCAAAGGGGACTGCCTCGAAGCAGGACACCATCAGGCCCACCAGCTGCATCCCCTGCCGAATGGAGGGGTGAGGGCAAGAAAGTAGAGACCGTGCCAGCGTCTGCAGGCTCTCCACCTTCTGCTGAGGCATAAAAACCTTGACCCGAGATGTATCCAAAGTCATGCCCAGAAAGGACCTCACCAAGGATGGAGACAGAGAAGACTTGGGGTAGTTGATCACCCAACCAAAGGAATCGAGCGTGGCGACCACCATCTGGGTATCCGGCTCGGCCTGATGGAAGGACTGAGACGCAATCAGAATGTCGTCCAGATAAGGAAGGATGCGAATGCCCTGAGATCTCAGAGCCATCACCCCCGCCAGCACCTTGGTGAAGACCCGAGGGGCTGAGGTAAGACCGAAAGGCAAGGCCACGAATTGGTAGTGCTGATCCTCCAGAGCGAACCTGAGAAATCTCATGACCTGGAAAGATAGGAACATGAAGGTAAGTCATGAAGTCGCCCGGGCACAAGGTACTGACCGTCGAGCGCAGGGTCTCCATGCGAAAATGCCTGAACCGGAAAAACTTGTTGAGGCGCTTTAAATCCAGGATGGGCCTCAGGGACCCGTCCTTTTTGGGGACCGTGAACAGATTGGAATAGAAACCTCTGCCCCTTTCCTGGAGGGGCACCAGGCAAATAACCCCCAAATCCAAAAGGCTTTGGACCACAAGACGCAAGCCCTGAACCGACAAGGGATTTTGAGCCATCCGGGATCTGATGAATCTTGGGGGCGGCCAGGCTGCAAACTCTAGCTTGTACCTGGAGGATATCACCTCCTGAATCCACCGGTCTGAGACGCGCAGTCTCCAAACGCGAGCAAAGAGCCGTAACCGTCCCCCACCCAGATGGGCGAGGGCGCCTCCTCATGCCTGAGGGGGCTTGGGGGAAGATTTGGACTTGGGACCCCATGAGAGAGCGAGGTGACCACGGCCTCTACCCCGGCCCCAAGGGTCTCTACGTGCCCCCGCAAATGGTGCACCCCGACCGGACCTGGGAGCACGGAAGGACGGGAGGGAAGAACCAGCCCCCCGAAAGGGCCGCGGCTGCCTCCTGCGTTGAGGCAGCCTACCATCCTTGGCAAGCAAATCCAGACGCCCCCCAAAGAGCCGTAGCCCAGTAAAGGGAAAGCCAGTGAGAGCCTTCTTAGCAGCATTATCAGCCGCCCACTGACGCAGCCAAACAGAGCGTCGTATAGCCACCGAAAGGGCAGAAGTCTTACCACACATCCTGACCGCATCATCCATAGCAGAAAGAATAAATGCCACAAACTCATAGCAAAGCAGGAAGAATCTATTCTCCTCCCCCTTATTGGCATCCAAGGCATTATCCACCTTTAAGAGCAAGAGCCGTGATGGCAGAAGCGCACACAGGGCGCAGTGCAGTCCCTGCACAAGAAAATGCGTGACAGGCCAGCTGATCAACACGCCGGTCCTCACCATCCCTCAGAGTAGAAGTGTCAGGGGAATGCATGACCAAGGGGGGGGGGGGGGGGACACGACCAGCGCTTAACCACATCAGCAGGAAATGGATACCTCCTGTCCCAACTCTTGGGCACCGCGGGCAATCTGCTAAGACGTTCCCACTCCTTGAGCACCAAATTATTGAAGTGGATCTGCTCAGGGAACTCCAAGAGTTGTTTAACAGTGTGAAAAAGCTCACCCTGCTGCCTCTTAGCCGGGACAGGAGGTGTAATACTCAGTACTTAAAAAATGTGAGACAACAGCCTGTCCGAATCATCAGGAGACCATGGGTCTTCTCAAAAAGGAGACCCAGTATCACCATAAACCTCCTGCTGCTCCTCAGAGGACTCAGAATCAGAGAAAAGTTCCCCCTCTTCTAGGGGGGTACAGGCCAGAGAAAGAAAACTGTCCCTCATCCTCCTCAGGAAACAGGGAAACAGCGGGAGTTAAATGCCGCTTCTTGCCAGAAGCCTTATGGGGGACCGGCCCAGCCATATGCCTTTCCAGGCTGGCCACCCGCAAGGCCAAGTCATAATGTGATTCCCCACTAGCATGTCCCTCACTAGGGGTCAAATGCAGGCGCAGGGGGTAGGTGATGTAGAAGGGTGCGCAGAGCTGGGCAGCGTAGCAGGCAACCCAGACTGCAGCGCAAGTACCTTCTGGGCACAAGGCACACATACCCCGACACCGTCACTCACAGGGGATACCCCACATGCGACACACAGCTGGGCTTGTCCCGAAGGAACCCCAAGCACATTATCCCCGGAAGCCTCCATATGGTGATTAGAGTGGGCGCACTGGCCAGTATAGGGTTAAGGCTAACAAGAGCCACCTGGAATGCCCCAAAACCCGCTAGGGAATGTGGGAGATGCAAAAGGGAAGAGGGCCGGGAGAAACCAGTCGCGTTAATCCCGCCTAAAAGACATAAGAAAACCACACATAAAATTCCCAAAATGCGGTGACAAGAGCACAATACAACCCCGAAGGGGACTCACGGACCAAGAAGCCAATTGCACAACCAGGCAGGCCAGCAGCGCGCCGCAGTACCACAGGTCAGGAGCAGAAAAAACAAAATGGCGCCCGCAAGGACCTTGACGGGCGGGCCGTGGCCGCGGGACATGCCCCCTCCCCGAAGAGCGGCAACACATGAGGCGAATGTTGCCGCCAGCTGCGGATCGCCGTACAAAACGGCGCGGTGGCGAGCGTGCACAATACAAGTAAAAAAACTGCTAAAATAGAATGTGCAACCACACCACCTACCCCCCCGCCCCCCCCCCCCCGGAGAGCTCCCCAGGGAGAGAGCGAGGCGGGGAAGAGCAATGGTAGGCGCACCCAAGGCATGCTTAGCTAGGGAGAAGCGGGGGGGAAGGCCCACAATAAGGCAGGAAGGGGCATCCCATAAGGCTCACCATAAGCCTGAACCGCCTACCCTTGCAGGTACAGGGATTGTGGTTGGAGCAGCGCTCCTCCAGCACCTGAACCTGGCACTGTCCTACCTTCACCCGAGCCAGGCAGCCGAGGCTGGGAGGCAGTGGGTCCAGAACGGGTGGGAATAGTCCTGCAGGGCCGCAGGCTGGTAAGTCCCGCTCGCCTGCGTAATATAGAGAGCCATCTTCTATCTTCGCAGTCCAGACTGCAGAAGGAAACTGGGAATTTGTGGGAGGTTCCTGTCCTTTTATAGGGCCGGGAGACGCCACAAGTCTCCTCTGCAGTCCACTGCGCCACCTCGTGGCCGATATCCCAAGCGTAAAGAATATTTGTGAAACAGCACGTGCTGTATACGTGGAAAATATACATTTTAGATGCTAGGGGAACGTTTTGGGGTTTGGGCTTTTCATTAAATTATGCTGAAGGTCCAGTTTAAGGAGATCACAGCTTCAAACCCAGTCATTGGTAAGTGCAGTGCCAGAGAGCAAACAGAGCCGCCGAAGAAAGAAATATATTTAGACTGCAGAAAGCTCGGCAGACACTGAAGCGGAAGGAAGGCAGCGCCTCTGATTGTCACAATCAAGGCCTAACAGAGATGCCGGGCTTTGTGGCATGTGCTGTGTCAGGCCTGCGATAAACCGGAGTGCGGCGGGGGATCAGTCCAACGGGCACAGGGCCAACAGGAAACGGATCGCATATCCAGAAAGAAAATCATCCTGCTGGGGGAGCGCTCACCCTCACTCAGCACTTTACACCGCTCACACACAAACAAAACACCACCAGAAGGGGCTGGCGTAACATGCGGACATTAGGACACCGGCAATAATATCAATATACCTGCCAGGAGCCTGGCCTTAAAGTGGACCAACACCCAAGCGGCATTGGCCCGGGAATCTATGATTCCCGGGCCGATCCGATCCCTCCCCGCGGGGCATCCCGACGCCCAGAAACCTTACCTGTATCCCGATGCAACGGCGCATGTGCGGGCCGCATCTTGCGCTTCTCTCTAGCAGGGTGAGTGCCCACGCCGGCCATTTGTGAATGGCCGGCGCGGGTCCACTCCCTGTTAGAGGGAGGCGGGAGATGCGGCCGCCAGCATGCTCAGAGCTGAGGTCAGGGAAAGGACAGCAATCCCAGAATGCAGAGTGACACAGTCAGAAGGCACTTCCTGTTTGCAGGCTGCCTGATGCTCCATGAGCCTCCATCTTGGATGTTTAAAGGCTCATAACAGACGCCGCTTGTACATGCATACCACAGCTGCTCCGAGCGCGCTGATTGGAGAGCAGCTGCGCATGCGCTGTAGGAGCAGGGTGAGGTGAGTTTTCTCAGGCTTTCTGGGGGGTTTCATGCAGCGGGGCACCCCCGATAGGGGTGCCCCGCGGGAGTGGACCAAAACCTAATCCTGGGTGTTGGTCCACTTTAATGGCTTGCACATGCTTGTCTAAATTTCAATTCCAAACTGGGAACAGAACAAAATCCTTGAAAGTCAAAATCCTGGGTTTTGTCAGGTTTTTAGTGTAAGGTCTTACCGTTTTCCCTTTTTGAATATAAAAGATTTGTAGTAAGTATGTCACATGCAAGTTACCTGTATTTCTGTAGCCCTGTGTTGCTAAACTGTATCTGCTTTCTTGGCCTTGAGTAAAAGCTACTGACCACAAGTCCCGGAATCCTTTCATTGTAGTAGTTGAGCTCATCTGCAGAGTTGGCAAATTCAGGCAGCAGTAATTACCTCCCCATGTGTCAGGCTACTGAACACAATATTGTAATCTCCTCATCTTAATAGGTTGAATTAGAGCAAGCCGCAGATGACTTGCCAGCCACCCTAGGCCTTGTGAACTTCATCCGGATGATCCCTGGGTAAAGAGAAGACCCGGCTGACGGAGGGTCAGGTAAGTGTTTTTTTTTCTTTAGTTTTTGTGGCCGCTGGCAGGGGGAAAGCCAGGCACGTAAATCTCATGTGCTTGCCACTTAACGACAGGAGATTTACGTGCTTGGTATTTAAAGGGTTAAAGTGTCTTTAAAGGCAAAAAAACAAAACAAAAACAAACAGCAGCTTACCTTGCCAAATGTTCCTCCAGCCTTGTCATTTTTCTCAGCTCGGCTCCCTGAGTGAGGAAACCCCCTTCACTTGGGGCTCCAGCTGACCCACTGATGTGGTCCATCAAACAGGGCTGAGGCTCCCATAACGGAACCACGCAACCCCCCCTCCCAGCTTGAATGGCTCTATGCCATCAAGCCCAACTAAAATAAATTAATATCCCTTGCAGCAGAGGACGACTCATCAGTGGCTGAAGTGTGATGTAACTTATTGCAAAGGGGCCCAACTGAGGCTTCCCAGCCCTTAAACCGGACCTTGACCCTAAGAGCATATCTCATATGTTTCCCCCACCCTGTACATAGATTGCCCACATTAAAAATCATCCTACCTGCATCTACTGCATTTTCTGAGCCTTCCAAGATGACTGCCCAAGGAGTTTCAGGCAGCCTGTAATCAGGAAGTGTCTTCTGGCTATGCCGCTCTGCATTCTGGGATTGCTGTCCTTTCCTTGACCCCAGCTCTGCTCTGTTTGTGCAAAGCACAGCTATAACCCCGCCCCCTACACTTTTGACCCCTATGCTCTCCTCAGTATGTGATGCTACTGAGCCAAGATGGTAGCTCCCGTATCCTCGAGAGCTGAACAGTTACAGCCCAATGGGGGAAATAATAAACAGTAAGTGACTAAGCGTTAAAAATATTAATTTTAGATGCAGGGGAAATTTTTTTTAATTTTTTTTTTTAAGGGTTTGGGCTTTTCGTTAAATGATGCTGAAGGTCCCCTTTAAATTAGGCTGAATCACTGGGATGACCTCCAGTGATCCCCAGCAGGTGCCATAAGGTCCCAAAATGGTTTTAACACAAGCACTAGTACAGCCAGCTCCTGTTTAGTGCTAGGTGTTCCCACGTCCACACTTATTTGGACCTATGGTGGACAGACACATGGTGAGAATGGATCATGTGATGCGTCACATGCAGTCGGGGCTGGGAGCTGAAAGGTTACGTGAATGCAGAGCAGATGACAGCAGAGGACAGGTGTGGTGCGATCACCTGTGTACGAATGCCACTGACGTGAGCAATGCTCCTCTTGTTTGCAGAGACGTCAGAAAGATACACCTACAGATGGAAACACCAGACAAGGAAAAGGACAACCGAGGAGCTGGAAACAACAAAGGTGCCGATACAACTCAGGGGGGGAGGACAGAAAGGAGACCTGGGTTGTGATGGCTGCATTCCTATACACACTTTACACAGAAAAAACAACAACTGTAGGAAAATTGAATAGTCCTTAGTTGTATGGAGCTCCTTCAAGAACACAGAAACATGGAGAGAGGCACTCAAAAATTTATCAAAAAAATAGATTTTATTCCATATCACTAAATTATTCAATACACATAATCACTACACAATTAAAATCCCTTAAAAAAAAACACATAGTGAGACAATACATATAAGACAAACCAACATAAAAAGTGTGTAGGCGATGGGGAGAGTACTGGCACACATAAATAACAATCAGCATCTATATTAAAAAAAAAAAAAAAAAAAAAAAAAAAAAAAAAGGATATAACAGTGCAAATAACAATGTGCAAATGCTGCCCATGATCCAGATCCTAAATCAAATAACTATAAAGTGCAAAGTGCAACCAAACAAATACAATGTGTAATCACAAACAGAACCAACATGATTACCCAATAACTAAATACCCCATAAGAAATGTAAAGGACCGCAAAATACTTCACCAATGTAGATGCTAATATCAATCAGCGTTAGGTACCAAATACAGCGCAAAAATATATCCAACCAAAATAAACTCAAAGTGTCACAGGTATGCCAGTGAAGGGTCTCTCCCCCGCATACAGCACCAGGAGCTTTCCTTTCTGAGCAAATTAAAAAAACCTTAGCTGTACTAGTCCACCTAGTTGTGTAAATTCGGCCAGTGCTTACAGCTCTCTGCTATAGTGTGGCCTAGAATTATCTCCCTAATGGATCAACCAACAGAGGGAGGCACAATGTAACTTGTAAGAATTGGAAAATGTTAAGAAAGAATCAAACAATAAAAGCTAGGTATGTTGAGTGAAATTAGAAATAGGATAGGATAGTAAATGGACAAAGACACTTGCCCCTGGGGCACCCCAGGCCTTCTCCAGCATGAGAGGAGCCACCTCATGAGGTGCAAGGCAATGAATGGACCACGCATGTGCTCTCGGATCATATGAGGCAAGTAACAGGTGAACATGGGAGGGGGTTGGTCTCTGTAGAGCACCAAAACCCAGGATTTTAACAAGCTCAAGCTTTGGTGTGTGCCCCTAGGGCATCCCCGTTTCAGATGTCCCGCTCTGTAAACCCCCCTGGAGCACAGGCTTGAATCCGCCTGTGCACAACTGTGCCAAAACCCAGGATCGAGGGCAAGGACCAAAACTCAGGATAGTCAAAATCCTGGGGTTTGGTCCACTTTAAAGTGCACCAAACCTGCTGAAACCCTATCAGAAGAGCATCCCAATGTGGGATGTCCTATTGCGTGAAACCCCCTGGGAATTTCCCCATACTCACAATTCAAGCAATCCCACCACAAGTGGGCAGGCTTTTAACTAATCTGCAATGTATGCTGTATATATTATAGCAGTGCATAGAACTCACTCACACAGAACCCGGGCATAGAGAGCAGGGAGCAGCTTAAATGCTGGGTCTCCCTTCAGTCGGGAAACCTGGCCTATGACGCATGCATGTGCCATTCCCAGGTGGTTGCACACAGTTGGGATGCCCCAGAGATAGGGAAGCAGCCAGGCCTGGAGTCTTTTAGACCTTAGAACCAACAAATACAGGTTTTATAGTGGATCAGTCTTTAAAAATGAGGAGAAAGAACTCCCCCCACTTCTGCCAGTTTTACCACACCACAGTAGGCCAATAGTGAGCAAATGTAGAAGTGTGTTTCGAGGGGGGGGGGGGGGGGTGCCCTGTTGTGTCGCACAGGGCGCATTCCATTCTAGGGGGTCTGCACACACTTTTTTTCTACTGGTTTCAAGAAATGTCACCCGTTCTGTCAGACAAGAATGGCTCACCCCCAAGCACTGTACATGGGGGGTCAGCGAGACATTCAGAGGCCAGCAGCTCACAAGTCCTCTTTAGAGGAGAGCTTCAGGCAAATAGTGATGTGCCAAGTCATGTGTCTGTATTACTGCAGAACAGCGGGAAGCAGCAAGCTCAAACACGGAAGGAAGGTCCAGAAGCCGGCACGACGGGGGGTCCTTTGTGCAGACCGACAAGTCTCCAGCAGAGCCGGCTCTGACATCAGCGCTTTTGTCTGGAGCATCTGAGTGGCTGCAGGACGTCCCTCGGATGAGATAGTTCCACCCGGCAGAGATAAAGGATTGCTCACAGCATCTCAAGGGTCAAGAGAGCATCTTAGAGGACAAAACCTTCCCCGGACACGGCAAAAACTAGCAAATGAGTGGAATGTGTGCAGCGGAGCATAGGGCCAACCTTTGTATTTTCTGGGCCCCATTCAGCCTAATAGTAAGGGCCAGCTGCCTGACATCTGTTACATCCGTGAGTGCTGGGTCCAATGGAGTCCAATCCAGATAGACATTAGTGGTGTAACGGGAACTGGCTACACTGGAACATGCGTGCAGTAAGAGAAGGTCACTTTATGTGGTGGCTACCACAGACAGGAAAAAGAACAGTCATAATGCAGAGCTGAATATACAGGAAATACAACATAGCAGTGCAGTAGGTAAATTAGCAGGAATCAATTATTTATAATCAGGGGTGTGAATTGGCAACAATCTGGCAAAAGAATATGTATCGCGATACGATATATACTGATTCGGTCTCAGACGATATTTTGCGCTTTTTTTTTTTTTTATATATTTTTTTTATTAAAAATAAATTGCCATAGGGCCCCCCTTCCCAGGGGGGACACCATTTCTATTGGAATTTTAAGAGCTAGAAACCCTTAAATATCCCCCAAAAATGACATTGGGTCCCTCCTACTCAGCATAACCAGCCTGAGACCAGCTATACAGGGCTTATAGAACAGGGTACAAGGGCCAGCTTTGGTGGCCCCTGCCCTGCCGCCTCCGTGGTCCCGGGCCCTTCTGCCCCCCCCCCCCATGGGCTTTGGGGAGGCAAGTAATTGGGGAGCCGCAGGTCAGGCACTCTCCTGAAGACTCGGAGAGCAGGCCGGATCGAACGAGGGGCCAGGTGAGTGTTTTTTTTTTGTACTTTTCTTGTTACTGTAGCGTGGGGGGGGGGGGGTAGGGTAGTCAGAATCAATACAATCAATACATCTGTTTGACAATGTGACCTACAAGTTTTGGGTTCAGGCACGACTGTTCCCTCCTGTTTATATAATTGGTTGTTGAATAGGAATCTCTGTCCTTTCATCCCTAACATGAATAGGCTACAACCTCATCTAATTACGATTGGCCAGCACCAATTAACCAACCAGAATCACGTGCCTTTTCCTGATTGTTAGCACCAATTAGCCAATTAAAATAGTCTCACATACTAGCCATGAAAGATAACTGCATTAATACTAACATGCTTTTGTAACTATTAGTAAGAGGAGAGAAAGAGAAAGAATGATGAGGAAGGAAATGCTGGTGTAGATATGGAGATATAGATATGACCACTGAACGAATGCAATAATCTTGAATGAAGAATAAAACCTACGTTCTGAAATCTTGCTGCCTGTCCTGGCTGATTGGAATATCTTCGCTTATACAAGCCAATGGCTCTGCAATAAACTGGATCTTCTGCTCCTTTATAAGACCACTATACGGAGCTAAACACCATTGATTTATATACCAATAATCTAATACTAATAACACAAGCAGAAAACATAACATCACCCACAAGAGGGACAGGAAATTAGTTAGGAGTTAAAAGCCCCTCCCCCTATCACCAGTGATTACCATAGACTAAGTTCCTATGATGGCCTATTTTCCTCATCATCAGTCCCCACTGTGCTCTAGATCAGCTGGTGAGGAAGCCGGGCAAAAACTGATCCAATTTGGACTTGTATGAAGCAAATGTGCTATCCATTCCACCATGAGGCATTTCAAAAAACCTGAAATCAGGGGATTAAGATTAGGCATAACCACATCCTGGAAGGTTCTTTAAGCTTGGAATGTTTCTCCTTTCCCTCCTTAGCCTGAAACACATCATAAGGCCATTAACTAGGGACCTGGGCTCCTCCTTCCCCTGACCCTGCACCAACAACCACCACGGGATAAAGAAGACATACGGAGTCTTGTGAATCACCACCACGCACATTAGCTGCCAATGTCCTTTAAAAATACTGTTGCCTCCACTGATTCAGCCACCAATCTCTTATGTTTTTCTTTGCTGTTCAGCAGAGAAATAGCAGATCTCCTCCTTTGGATGACGTCACACGCACCTGGCATGATGATGAGGCCCCCCCCATCCTGGAAGTGACATCACACTCCTTTCTCGTCTCTGGACAAGAAAGGAGCTCTTCCAGCCCACCTGCCCTCCTCATAGCCAGAGGCACCCCAGAGTTGAAGCCATAGAACTCCATACTTACCCCAACGCTGCTGTAAAGCAGGTAGACGACCCACCTTCCGCAGCAGCGCCCATTGTCTAATGCCCCCCCCCCCGCCAGTGAACGCCATATCTTGGAGCCCTTGTGTAGGGAGCCTGGCACCCGGCCAGGACCTACACGGATAATAGTACCCAAACTACAGTAGGGAAAAAATAAAAATAAGGGGAACACATGGGCACAAGAGGGATCAGGACCTGTCATAAACCCTCATCCAACAAAAATACTCCATCACGTTTCCTGGGGAAAAAAAAAACAAAAACAACGAGAGCCGAGGGGAAGGGGCAGGGCTTTAATACTCTCAGTTTTTATTTCCCGTTTAGGTAGGGAAAGTGGGAGGCCACCTAGGGAAATTATATATATATATATATATATATATATATATATATATATATATCCTTCAAGAAAGGGTGTAATATTTCGGCCAGATCGTCTGCCAAATCCAAGAGGGCAGCACACGATCCCCACCTATGGCTACTGTCCGGCCAGAGCGCCCTGCACTGCTGACATCCTGTCCCTGTGTAACACAGGACAGGAAAACCACTGGTGATAGGGGGAGGGACTACCCCTTTTAACTCTTGCTAGTTTCCTGTCCAGTGTTCCATAGGTGGATTCCCTCTCTCGTGAGTGAGGCCATGGAACGCAAGGGAAAAAAATGAGAGACTACAGATAAGCATTGGTAACAGCACCATCTACTCTCCTAACTGTAAACTGCATTAAAGTGGACCAACACCCAGGATTTTGACTATCCTGGGTCTTGTTCCACTTCGGTGGGGCACCCCCGATCGGGGTGCCCCGCTGTGTGAAACCCCCCCGAACAACTCACCTCTCCCCGCGCCGACGGACAAGCCGCGGACAAGCGGCTCCTCCGCCGCCGCCTCCCGCGCGTCCCTCTTTACGCGCGCGTGCCTGCGCCGACAATCCACAGACGGCCGGCGCGCGCGCACGTCTAGAGGGGCGCGAGGGAGGCGGCGGCGGCCGGCACCGATGATAAGGTAAGGAGTTTGGGGTGTTTGGGGGGGTTTCACCCCGCGGGACATCCCGATCTTGGATGTCCCGCGGGGAGGGAGGTGATCGGCCCGGGATTCTTATAGATTCCCGGGCCGATCACCCGTGAGTGTTGGTCCACTTTAATCTAGCAAATATAGACAAAGCGAGGCTGATGTATCTCCAACAATATCTGCTTCCATTTCCAAAAAGGATAGCACAACATTAACTTAAAAAGTGGTCCACTAATCTAAACGCTAATATAAGCGGACAATGACGAGGAGAAAGAGGAAGACATGAAGGGGGAAGAGGATGACATTGAGATAAAAGTCAATGACGTAGAGGAGGAAGAAGATAGCACTGAGAAGAAGACAACATTGAGGAGGAAGGGAAAAAAAAAACACTGTTCAGGAATCATTCAGCTTGACCGCTGATTATTCACCATGTGACCAAGCTGAAGGGTGACTTGAATAAACCACAGTCAGACTTACCAGTAATGGATTTTTCAGGAATCCTTCAGCTTGACCACGTGGGGAGTAATCAGCAGTCAAGCTGAAGGATGACTTGGATAAAAAGGGAGGAGGAAACGACATCATTGAGAAAGACGACGATGAAATTAAAGAGGAAGAAGACGATGACGACGACCAAGAGGAAGAAAATCAAGGAAATAGGATAACATCAAGGATGTAGAGGATGACATTGAGGTAGACGACAATGGCGTAGAGGAGGAAGAAAATAACACGGAGAAGAAGACAACATTGAGGAAAAAGGGTGGAAAAACGAGTAAAAGGAGGAAACATCAATGAGGAAGAGGACGATGAAACTGAGGAGGAAGATGAAAAAAATGCCGAAGAGGAAGAGAGAAGATGATTTAAAAAATTGCAGTTGTAGCGATAACCCTTATCGCCGGAGGGCTTCACCGCCCGAGACGTCCTTTTCCCAATCGTAAGAGGTGCTGCTGGAATTCCAGAGTCGTCCGTGAGGAAACAGGAACAGCCCTTACAAGGGCTAGTGAATTGTAATATAGCGTTTCCCCCTAATAAGAGACAGAACTTCAGTATTGAGGGTGAAGGTGAAGTGTTTTTATTAGTGCCACTCTAGGCCTTATATACACAAGTCTCCATGCAATGACAACCACACTGACCAATAGCAGCAGGGCACACAATCCCTCAACTCTGCCGGTGACGCAATCAGTAGAACAATAGCAGGCTGTAATACCATCAATCAGGACAATGCCATTGACTGTGACGTAATCAACAATACACAATGGCAGTCAAAATACAATGACATTGCCTGTAACAGTATCAAAATACAATTACATTGTCTGGAACCTAATTAAGAAAAGGCCAGTGAATGACCCGGTGGGCAATCGAATAGTGATGACATCCAAAAGGCAGAGCGTCTTTCACAGCAGTGATTAGAGTTAAATTTACAGCTTTGATGGATGCAGAGGAGGGGGACTGTGTCACCACAGTACGCGTTTGTTGGTGGCCTAACAGAAACAGGGACGTTTTTGAGCACCCAGACCGGCTTAAAGCTGCTACTGGGGAGAAAAGGCGAGAGCCTTTTTTATTATTTTAATTTTTTTTTTTTTTTTTTTTTTTTTACAGATTCTTTTCACCTGTCTAAGCTCTAGGCAGCCTGCACATGCTCATCAGATAGCAGTATGCTAACTCAGGAAGGGCTGTTCTTTGGGCAAATAAATGATAGAGACCTGGCGTATAAAAAGGAACCACATTAAAATTAACCTAAACTGATGCCATAGCCTAGAACTCCCTATCAAGCCGCTATCACCCGGCAGAGCCGGGGCCGTTGTGCCCTGTGCAGGGCGTGCCTTGGTAATATCAAACTTATCTGACGAGGCAGAAGTCGCTTCACCAACTGTCAAATATTTACAGTCTGTTACCAGAGAACAGCAACACAGACCTGAGGAAAAGCCTGGGGGGAGGATCTGTTGCAGCTCGCCGCTACACACATCAGGACTTAAAGGGATTTTCAAGCTGTGACAATATTTGCTCCCCGAGGCCAGTGAACAAAATGGGCGCACTGCCGCAGAGAGTTCCAGAAAACAATCGCATCAGTAAAGCCAACCTGAAGGCTGCGCCCACAGCATGGTGCACAGAACAGGGCTTTGTAGCACGATTTACTACATGCTGTGAACTGAATTCTGACAGTGTCAGGTATTGTAGTTGACATTTTGCTATAAAGGTACACGGTGCAACAAAACAAAGCTGCTCTTTAACTGGATTAAGGTGGAACTCAAGCCAAAGGATTTGTACGTTAGCGCTGAACAGAGAAGAGCTGGATCCTCCGACCAGCTTTGAAAGCCATATGTGCCACCCCTGGAAACAGTTCAGAGCCGAGCTCTGAAATAAGGAGATACTCAACTTTACCCAGGCACACTGCAGAGACTTATGGCTTCTATTGGAGGTGCAGCTGGAACATGTGTGAAACTGTTGACTGTTCTAGCTATGCTGGGAGATAGGAGTCTCTCCCTAATGCAGGCCTCATTGATACTGTGAGGGCGAAAGTTAAGTTAGTGTCTCTGAGGCCCATGACCCTGTAAGGCACACAGTTGCAAGGAAAGGTTTAGGTCCAGTTTAAAGTGTAACCACTTAAACGCAATGTGGAAAATCATATCACATACTTGTCTTCCTGCCCACAGCAGCTGATTTCTGGCAGTATGCTTTCTCGGAAAGCTAAAGTTGATAAATATTTCCTGTACTAAATAATGCTTTGCAGTTTCTCTGGCCTCTATGAATCACAGACAGGGATTGTTACATTCAGTCTGTGAAGGGAGGGGGATGTGCGTTTCTGCCTTTGCATGTATTTCAGTATCTAGCTTACTATACACTTCCAGCGTAAAAGGCTTCATTATTCTTTTGGCAGTTATCTTTGCAGTAACAATATATGTACACTGTTGAAGAACACAAGGTCCCGTATGTGTTACAAATCTGTGTGACTGAAATCTGAGTCCACAGAAAACTTCAGAAGCATTAAAGTAGACCAAGACTTATTTATTTTGACCAATATTACATACCTCACCTCAAAAGAAGTCCCTTTGGGATGGTTTCCATATCTGGTCTTCTCTCTTTTCCCAACAATAGATCTGCTGGGGATTTGAGTGGCAGAACCAGCGATTGCTGGATTGCATTAGACCCAGGATTGGATCACACGGTTATTCAAATCCCGCGGCACTGGGTCCTTTGTGTTGATGTATAAAAATCTCCCCCTCAGCACTTTAATCTGATGATGTAAGGGTCCAGAAATTGAACACCATAAAAAGTTTACAATATGTCAGAGAGGGGGACTATCGGTGGGGAGATTGGCTAATTTGGTTTTGCAATACTGGCAGGGTATGGACACGCTTTAAGCAGCCAATTTATAATAAATTAAAATAAAGGAATGCTGTGTAGGAAGTTCATATGGGGGGGGGGGGGCTTCCAGGAACCATGATGAATGAAGTCGGCAGAGAGCACAGTGCTGATGATGGTGCGGCTGTACTTTGAACTCTGCTGACTACAGACAGTTCACTTCCGCTCAGCAGTTTCTCATCTCTGTCTCACCACAAAGCTTGTGCTCCCGAGCAGATCACCTAGTCCACCATTACCCAACCAGTGCTGCGAGTTTCACTAGTGGTATACAGGATGCTAGTCCAGTGTTATGCGGGGACAGTGCTGACCTTAGAGTAAAAGATGGCAGGAATGGGGAAAATAGAGAAAGAGGAAACTTGAAAAGTTGGAGACAGGTAGTTGGGGGAAAGTAAAACTGTGGGGCTGCAGTGATCAAGCAATCAGTAACAGATATGGTTATATTGCGGACAGGAGCAGTATTGGTTGTTGGGAAAATGACAAGCTTTGTTTTGTCTATGTTCAGCTAGACGGAGCGAGAAGACATGAAGGAAGAGATAGTGGTGAGAGAGGTCACAGCCTGATAGTTAAAATTGAGCGTCATCTGCATAGAAGTGATGTTGGAAGCCAAGTAGAATCCCACTGGGACAATGGTAAAAATACCATTTTGTGAATACTCACCTTGTAAAATGGGTATTATAAGTATGTCACACACCCCGCTTCAAGATATTCATTACCTGTGGGTAGTATGGTCCTGTAGAGGGCTTCTGCAGAGATGATTGGAGGAAAGAAAGCCCCTCCCAGTCCATAAGTACCTGGGACCTCCCACTCATTACCCAGTATAAAGAAAGCAGTAAGGTAAAGGACCAGGAAGAGCCAAATATCAGTCATAACAACGCAAAGTTCACCATATGAAGGATGCAGAATCCAAAGGGCGGGTTGAAGCGGGGTGTGTGACATACTTATAATACCCATTTTACAAGGTGAGTATTCACAAAATGGTATTATTCTAAGTATGTCACACACCCCGCTTCAAGATATTCATTACCTGTGGGACATCCAATAGCAGTGTCCATAAAGGGTGGGGATCCAAAAACAAGGTATAAAGCACAACTTAAACTACTGCAGCCTGCAGAACTTTGCGGCCAAAAACAGCATCCGCTGAGGCCCGCACATCAACCTTGTAAAACTTTGAAAAAGTGTGAACAGAAGACCAGGTAGCGGCCTTGCAAACTTGCTCAACAGAGGCCTGGTGCTGAAAAGCCCAGGAGGCCCCAACCGCACAAGTAGAATGAGCTGTAACACGAAAGGGAGGATCTCTCCCCTTAGCAGAATAGGCCCCTACAATGGCCTGACGGATCCATCTGCTGATGGTAGACTTTGTGGGTGCTAGACCCTTCTTGGGCCCAAAAGGCACCACGAAGAATGCATCAGTCTTGCGAAAGGCAGACGTTACCACCAAATAATACTTCACAACACGAACCACATCCAAAGAATGCAGGACCCTCTCCTTGTCATTGCTGGGGTTAGGACAGAGAGAGGGCAGAACAATATCCTGATTTAAATGAAAGGACGAAACCACCTTAGGAAGAAAGTCCGTCTTAAAACGGAAAACCACTTTATCCTGATGTCTTTCAAAATATGGAGCTTGAATAGACAGAGCCGCCAACTCAGAAACACGTCTAACTGAAGTGATAGCTACCAAAAATGCCACCTTCTGCGTAAGGGAAGACAAAGGACTATCATGCAAGGGCTCAAAGGGGGGACCCTGTAGCGCAGAAAGAACCAAATTCAAATCCCAAACCGCTTCCTAGGAGGCCGCACATGCGTAACCCCCTGGAAAATGGTCTTAACCAAAGGATGTAGTGCAAAAGACTTTTGGAAAAATACCGCCAGGGCAGACACCTGCCCCTTCAGAGTACTGAGTTGGAGCCCTGAGTCCAGACCATGTTGCAAGAACTCCAAAATTCTGGAAACAGAGAATTCCCTACAAGGGAAGGCCCTAGACTCACACCAATCAATATAAGACCTCCAAGTCCTATAGTACACGGATGAAGAAGACTTCTTTCTAGCACGAATGAGAGTCTGAATAACAGCGTCAGAAAGACCTTCCTCCTTCAAGATGGAGGTTTCAGCAGCCACGCCGTCAAAGCCAGCGTTGGTAAATTGGGGTAACGAAGATGACCCTGTGTGAGCAGATCTGGCAGCAGGGGCAGAACGAACTGATCTTCTGCCAACCTTACCACGTCTGCGAACCAGACCTGTCTTGGCCACCTTGGAGCTACCAGAATTGCTGTTGCTCTCTCCAGAGCAAGCTTGCGCACTACTCTGGCCACCATGGGAAACGGAGGGAACAGGTACAGAAACCCCAGATCCCTCCAGTTCAGGGACATGGCGTCTGTCGCGAGAGCCAGTGGGTCCTTCGCCAAAGACACAAAAGCCGGAAGTTTGTGATTGTGACGGGAGGCAAATAGGTCCACCGCCGGTGACCCCCACCTGAGACAAATTGAGTGAAAGACCCTGGGATTGAGAGACCATTCCCCCTTGCGGGCTGACATCCTGCTCAGAGAGTCCGCCTCCGTGTTCTCCACACCTGGGATGTAACCTGCTGAGATACACGGGACATGTCTCTCTGCCCAGTCCAGGATCAGAGACACTTCCTTGAGGGCATTCCTGCTGCGGGTTCCTCCCTGGTGATTGATGTAGGCCACCGCCGTCCGATTGTCCGACCTGACCTGGACCGGCAAGTCTCGCAGTTGATGAGTCAAATGACAAAGAACCAACCTGATGGCCCTCAATTCCAGAACATTGATAGACTCGTGAGCTTCCAGGGGACTCCACAAACCCTGAACTTGCAGATCCTTCCAAAAGCCCCCCATCCTGAGAGGCTGGCATCCGTAGTGACTATCTCCCACTGAGGAGTCCGAAAGGATCTGCCCCTCAGTAGGTTGGTTGAGTTCAGCCACCACCGAAGCGAGCGGCGAACCCGGGGAGACATCTGAAAAAGATGATCCAGCGACTGAGGAGACCTGTTCCAGACCGATAACAGATGGAGCTGTAGTGTCCTTGTGTGAAACTGAGCAAAGGGAACCGCCTCGAATGAGGCCACCATCAAACCCACCAGTCTCATCCCTAGACGGATGGACGGTCGAGGCATGGACATGAGCGACCGAACCAACTCCTGAATCAGAAGAACCTTGGACTGAGGAAGGAAAACTCTGGCCAGATCTGTATCCAGAGACATTCCCAGAAAGGATACTGTCCTGGACGGGTGTAGGGAGGACTTGGGGTAGTTGATCACCGAGCCGAACCTCTCCAGAGTGGATATTACCGTCCTGGTGTCCAATTCTGCCTGGCTGAATGACGGTGCCATGATGAGGAGATCGTCCAGATATGGCACAATGCGAATCCCCTGCGCTCTGAGGAGAGCCATCACCCCAGCAAGCACATTGGTGAAAACTCTTGGAGCTGTGGTGAGACCGAAGGGAAGAGCTACAAACTGAAAGTGCCGATCCTCCACCATGAACCTCAGAAACCTCTGGTGTGCGGGAAAAATGGGAACATGGAGGTAAGCGTCCTGAATGTCTATGGACGTCCCCCTGACGAAGAGAATGAATAGCCGAGCGCAACGTTTCCATGCGAAACCTTCGCAGTCTGACGAACTTGTTGAGAATCTTTAGGTCCAGTATGGGCCGGACGGAGCCATCCTTTTTGGGGACCGTGAACAGATTTGAGTAAAAACCCCGACCCCAGTCTAATGAGGGAACTGGGCAAATGACTGCCATTTCCAGAAGACTCGATACCGCCGCCCGGAGCTGCTGCGCAGCCAGTGCCTCCGGGGACACCCGAGACCTGAGGAAACGCGGGGGAGGGTAGGACTCGAACTCCAGTAGCCGGAAGACACCACTTCCCGGATCCACCTGTCCGAGACCTCTCGGTTCCAGACCTGGGAGAAGTGCTGTAGCCGTCCCCCCACCCGCACGGGTGAGGGCGCCCCCTCATTGTTGAGCGGGCTTGGCCACGGGTTTGGGTTTTGAGCCCCAATTGTATCCTGAACGGGCACGTCCTCTGCCCCTATTCCAGGAATTTCCCCTTGTAGAAGGGAAGGCAAAACCTCTTCCTGCTCTAGATCCCTGAAAGGAAGGAGTGAAGGAAGACGCTCCTCGAAAGGGGCGACGTTGCTTCTTGCGTTGAGGTAGTTTGCCCCCCTTGGCCACGGCATCCAGCTTGTCTCCAAAGAGCCGTAACCCAACGAAGGGAAGAGCTGTTAGTGACTTTTTTGACCCAAAGTCAGCAGCCCACTGGCGTAACCAAATTGAACGCCTGATAGTAACCATTAGAGCAGAGGCTCTACTACTCATCATCAAGGAATCATCCAAAGCGGCCACCATGAAGGACAAAAACACCTCGCATTGTTTTAGTTCACGAAATTCCTCACTTTCCGGATTCAAACCGGAGGAGGATAACAAGTGCCTGACCACCTTTCCAGTAGCCACCGCCAACAGCGATGAGGCACAAACAGGCCTTATTGCTGCCCCAATACTGGCAAAACCATGACAAGCCATCTGGTCAATGCTTTTATCCTCACCATCCTTAAGAGAGGAACAATCAGGGTTGTTCAATACGGCTGAGTTGGATAACCCCAAAATAGGGGCGTCCACCTCGGGGGGAGACGCCCAGCGCTTAACCGTATCCACTGGAAAAGGATACCTCTTATCCCAACTTTGGGGAATGCCTGGGAGCCGGGCAGGCCTTTCCCATTCCTTAGAAATAATATTATCAAAATGAGTCAGAACATTAGGAGTATCCAAGGAAGTCCCTGAGCTCCGATCGGAATCAGCACCAACAAATTGCTGATCATCAGAAATATCTGAATCCTCAAATAATTCCCCTTCTTCTAGAGGGGAATAATCTGACCAATCCAGGCCGTCCTCGTCATCATCATAGTCAAAATGATTAACCGGTGATAAATGCTTCCTCTTAGCCGGTGCTTTCTTGGCAACCGTGGAGGAAATGAATTTTTCAATACTGGCCAACCTGGCACACACATCAGATTGCGACTGCCCCCCCCCCCCCGTGGCAATCTCACACGGGGCACGGGTCAAAGTGGGAGGGGGAGAGGATGAAGCCGGCTGCGCTGACCCAGATGCCTGGGGACCGGACTGCCGTGTAATAGTCTGCTGTGCACATGATATACATAGGAAAAAATCATCCCCTGTTAGGGATACCCCACAACCCATACACTTCCGGGATTGTCCCGAGGGGAGCCCGGAATCTTGGGATGCCTCCATAAGGTGAACTTGAATAGTCGCTATGAGTGAGGGAATTACGCTATTAAGCAACCCGGGATGCCCTTATATTGTCCAAGTGGGAGGTTTTGTAATAAATAGCAAAAGTACCCAGGTACTCTAGGACCAGGAGAAACCTGAAAAAATTCCTGGCAGTTCAGCCTGAAAAACATAGAAAAAGACAGTAAGAGGTTCTCCCTATATAAACCTATATCTATTATACCTTATATATACATATATATATGCAAATATGTACAGATAAGCAACGGCCGCAGGGCCACTCACTGAGTCTTTGGACGCCAATACACTGTGTCCTCTGCCTGAGGTAACACAGATCAGAGCGGGAGACGCAGCAGGGGGGCGTGGCCAGCGTGGATCGCGCGCTGCAAGGCTCCGCCCAGCAGCTCCAAACTCCTAAAGGGCGCGGGCTGCGGCCTCATACCGAAGGCCCGGCCCCGCCCCCTCACTGAAGAGCGTGAGGGGAGAAATCCTCCCCTCAGCTCTGAGGTAAAAATCCAGCACCTGTCTCAGCTCTGAGGTAAAAATCCCCGCACAGTGTCTGTCAGACGTGAGGGGAAGCTCCCCTCCATTAACACTCGCGCACCGGTGCCGCAGGCAGCCGCGGCACCGGGCGCATAATAGAGCCGGTAGCAGCCCGCATAACAAGCGGAGCTGCTCCCCGCTCGGTCACGCTACCAGCTCCAAACTCCTAAAGGGCGCGGGCTGCGGCCTCATACCGAAGGCCCGGCCCCGCCCCCTCACTGAAGAGCGTGAGGGGAGAAATCCTCCCCTCAGCTCCGAGGTAAAAATCCAGCAAAAAATCTGTCAGCAAAAAAGATTGCAACAAGTTTACATTATAACTATTCATACCAGAAAAGTAAACATTTTAAACAAACATTTCAAATAAATCTATTTTCCAGGCGCCCCCATAGAAAAACACCAGAAGCTGAATAAGGGGGGAATAGGCCATTTAAGGGGAAAATTAAACTCTTGGACAGGGCATCCCAAACCGGAGTCACCAACCCGGTATAACCGCCTACCCTCTTTATAGGGTCTCGCGGTGGAGCATAGCTCCTGAGCACCTGAGGTGCTGTTATACCCTCGCTCGGACAGCAGTCAAGACTGGGAGGCATTTAAATAGCTATATATTAATAAAGGGTATAAAGAGTCCGAACGGAAATAAAAATATATATAGGCCGGGAGTAGACCCGGCTACCTTAAAGTCCCCCTGTGCAAGGAGGAGATATCATCTGCTGCTTGCTCGCCGTCTGCAGAGATGAAGACTGGGTAATGAGTGGGAGGTCCCAGGTACTTATGGACTGGGAGGGGCTTTCTTTCCTCCAATCATCTCTGCAGAAGCCCTCTACAGGACCATACTACCCACAGGTAATGAATATCTTGAAGCGGGGTGTGTGACATACTTAGAATATTACCAGTGTCCCAGTGGGATTTCACACAGATACTGAATGCCCTGGGGGCAAACTAGTGGCTGGCCCTGGAATCTTTTAGATTCCAGCACAACTGGTGGGGTGATTGGTCCACTTTAAAGTGGACCAACACCCAGGATTTTGACTATCCCCCGATTAAGGGTGCCCCGCTGTTTGAAACCCCCCAGAAAGCCCCCAAAACTCACCTCACCACGCGCCCACGTGGCCGCGCTGACCAATCACCGCCGACGGACAAGCGGGTGACAGCGGCGGACAACACAGTGCATCCGCCGCCGCCTCCTGCGCGCCCCTCTGACAGTGCGTGCGCCCGAGCACGCCTAGAGGGGCGCGCGGGAGGCGGCGGCCGTCGCCGCCGCCGATGAGGTAAGTTTTTGGGGGGTTTTGGGGGGGGTCCCTCACCGCGGGACATCCCGATCTCGGATGTCCCGCGGTGAGGGAGGTGATTGGCCCGGGAATCTTATAGATTCCCGGGCCGATCACCCCTGGGTGATGGTCCACTTTAAGTATTGGGATTATGACCACAGGTCTCAATAGAGATAGGAAGGTGCCTGCTGAGAGAAACAAAATAGTCCCCTGCAGTGCTGGAGCTGTGAGAGCTCATGGGCCATAGCTTCAATGGGCTAAAGGGTATTTTAGCTGTGGCCTCACCAGGGTATAGAGCCCTGGTGAGGCCACAGCTAGAATACTGTGTGCAGTTCTGGAGACCTCATCTGCAAAAAGACATTATTCAAATAGAAAGGGTCCAAAGCGAGCAAGAAAAATGGTGAAAGAACTTAAAACTCTGTTTTTAAGAAGAAACTAAATGATAGAACAAGGGGGCACAATCTGAAGCTAGTCGGGGGGAAGATTAGAAGCAATGTTAGAAAATATTATTTTACAGAAAGTAGTAGATGCTTGGAACAAACTTACAGCAGAGGTAGTTGAAAAATCAACTGAATTTAAACATGTCTGGGATAAGCACACATCTATCCTAAAATAAAGAGAACATACAGTATACACATAAGGGCAGACTAGATGGACCGTATGGTCTCCTATGTCTCTATGTAGCCTCTAGCCGTGGGTGTACTACAGATAGAGGTATGTTCGGGATGTGGGCGCACCACCGGAGACATGGCGAGAGCTAAAGGAGGAAGTGAGTAAATTAAGCCATCCCGGGGGTACAGACAGCAGAGCATCCCAATTCAGGATGCCCCATAAAGAGGGAGACTACTGCCCCTTGAATCTTATAAAGGAAGGTAAACAGACCCTGGAGGATCGAAACCAGCACTGCAGACTCAGGACTTAAAGCAGGGAGACCATTTGACCAGCGACAGCTAACATTAAAGCAAATCTTCAGCATGACTTAATGAAAAGCCCAAACCCTTAAAAAACTATTCCCCATAATCTAAAATGAATATATTTTAAGTTCTTAGTTACTTATTATTCTTTCCCCCCACGGAGCTGCAACTCTGTTCAGGACTCTAGGATAAGGGTGCCGCCATACTGAGGAGAGCAGGATAAAGTGCAGGGGGCAGGGTTATAGCTGTGCTTTGCACAGACAGAGCAGAGCTGGGGTCAGGGAAAGGACAGCAATCCCAGAATGCAGAGCGACACAGTCAGAAGACACTTCCTGTTTGCAGACTGCCTGATGCTTTATGAGCCGCCATCTTGGATGCAGTGGACCAACACCCAGGATTTTCGCTATCCTGGGTTTTGGTCCACTTCCGTGGGGCACCCCGATCGGGGTCGACGGACAAGGTGAGAGCGCCCGCCGGCGCCTCTCTTACAAGGAGCGCGCCCACGCCGGCCATTCACAAACGGCGGGTGCGCGCCCTGTAAGAGGGATGCACGAGAGGCGGCCCGCGCATGCGCCGTTGGAACGAGGAACAAGTAGGATTTGCGGGCGTCCTGGGGGGTTTCACACAGCGGGGCACCCCCGATCGGGGTGCCCCGCAGGCAGTGAGCTGATCGGCCCGGGAATCTATAAGATTCCCGGGCCGATCAGCGGTGGGTGTTGGTCCACTTTAAAGGCTCATAACATGCAGTAGATGCAGGATGTGGGAAACATAAGATATGCTGTTATTCAGGGTGAAGGTCCGCTTTAACCAGTTCACTACCACAAATACCAGAGAGATGCGACACAATGGCCGCAGCATGACCCCGGGAAGGGATAGACTAGAAATGAATCGGTAAGTGCGGAAGCCCCCTTCGTAGCTTGGGAATATGCGGACCTCCGAGAGTTTTCGAACATAAAGGCCGCTCTGTCTTCTAGGGAGCCTCATTCCTGGGCTCATGACGAATCTCATTCCCACACCCATGACCAGTTCTGAATCGCTCACAGAGATGAGTCACGTCATGTGACCTCACGCGTGTCAGCACTTTGAACGGAGGCTAATGTCTGTCTCGTCACCGATAACAAGTATCCTGTTTTCGGCTTCAATTACCAGAATGGGGACCTGAGGTCAGCACTTTGAGAGTTTTTTTGTGGGGTGTCGAAGAGAAATTCTTTCAGATTCGGGATGCTGGGGAGGCTCCCTGTACCAAGAGCCACCCCCAAGACGCCACTTGGGAGAGTCCTGGCCCAGTCAGATGAAGTACAGAGACGATTATTGGTTGAGAGAATTGAGGGGGGCACTTGTCTAGGAGGCACCTGCCCAGGCAGCCAATCCAAGGCACTGTGTGGAGGACTGTAAGGGCCAAACGGGGTTCACAATATTAAAGCAGATCTAATTCCTCACCAGCAACTTTGTACCAGGAAGGGTCCCGTCTCTAGGTAGACTAAGCCGACGTCCGATTTCACGCCATCAATGAGACGTGTTTCTTGCAGAGCTCCATCGGACAGGGGACTATGTGCTTCACACACATTCAACAGATGCCATTGCAGTGTGCAATGGTTTCTTGCCCGATTTCAGCTTCCTTTAACAAGAGGGGCATCCCAAACCAGTATGATTTCATAAACTGTATCTAAAGTCATGTTTGACTATAGGACTGAAGCCCACACACCCAGCTTCTTCTCGGGCTTCCACATTTGTGTTCTTGCAGCTCCACCCAACGTGTGCACCCTCAGCAGCATATCTTAAAGTGAACCAAAACCCTGGATTTTGGTCCTTTTCACCGGGTTTCATGCCCCGCTGCATGAAACCCCCCCCCATGACGCCGAGACCAGCTCACCTCTTCCCGGTCCCATTGCGCGTCTAAGAGCGTTTATCGGGCACCCTGAGGGCCGCATCCTCCGCCTCCCTCTAACAGGGAGCGTGCCCGCGCCGTCCATCCACAAAAGTCTGGCGCGGGCATGCGCCCTGCTAGAGGGATAGCGGGATGCGGCCACTGCTCTTAGACGCGCCATGGGACCGGGAAATGAGGTAAGTGAATGGGGCGACCTGGGGGGTCTCACACAGCATCCCGATTTTGTATGCCACAGGGGGGCGGGGAATCGAAATCGATTGGCCAGGGCCAATCAAGCTGGGTTTTGGTCCACCTTCATGACAGGGGTCTGGGGCGCACAGTAAAGGGGGGGCAGCGGGAAGTGGCCGGTAATCACTCGATTCAGAACTCATTGCTGGGTATGAATATGCACGATGGCGAGTTCTGATTGGACAAGGCAATCAATCCTGGAGATTTCAAACACAGGATGCCCCTGTAAAATACACCATAAACCCTAGGTAAACTTTAAAGCAGACCTAAATCCTCTGACTGGAAGGGGCCCGATTTACATTAAACTTACCACCTGACCTCATTCCATTAACAAGCCCATCTGATAGGAGACAGGAAATCGCTATGTCCTGTCCGATTTCTGCTTCCTGGTAATCTTCAACCTGAACTGGTTTAAAAATAGACTTTAAAGTGGAACAAAACCTGGGAGTTTGTCTTTCCCAGGTTTTGTCCCACGTTCCCAGGGCATTCCAGGAATTGGGATGCCCTGCTGAAAGCACAGTAAAACTCATTTCTCCTCACTCCAATGGTGTATGCGTGGCGTCTCGTCCAATCATAGTCCTTTAGCTGTGCTATACTTCCTTTCGGCAAAGGGCTCTCATCCCCGGCCTCGTGCATGCTCCCACCCCAGCCTGTCTGAACGGCTGGGACAGGAGCGCATGAACGCCGCTGGGGATGCAGCAGCATGCGCTCCTCATTGTAAACAATCAGAGCCGCTTTCCGAAGGGCAAACGCTCCTATTGGACGAGAGACTGCGCATGTGCTGTTAAAGTGGGGAAATGCGAGTTTTTACGGGCGCTTTAGGGGGGATTTACACAGACGGGCACCCTGATTCGGGATACCTCAGGGAAAAGCCAGTGTCTGGCCCTGGAATCTTTTCGATTCTAGGCTGGCCACTGGTGGCTTTTGTTCCGCTTTAATCATTCGACTACAGATCTGCTTTAAAGCAGGCCTGAACCCCTGCAGGGTCATCCTGCATACTTCCCCCTCAGGTGTCTGGATTAGGAAAGCCTCATTACTTCCTGGATAGGTCCAAACTAAGGACAGTAGTCACATGGTCCACTAGTTAGGAGGCAGGTGTATTTCGGGCATTTCTGGGGGGGGCATCCCAAATCATGATCCCCGGGGGACCTTGGGATGCAGCAGCTGTGGGGCGCTGCAATGCATTTGGGTTGGAGTCAGCTTTAACTGCTCAATACCCATCCTGACCCACGGCGAAAAGGTAAGCTTCACATTGACTCAGCGATTAAATATTAATCTATTCATCTGTTAGGATTAGATATTGCTGCCCAAGCCAAGACGCCGGCTTCCAGAACCTACTGCGGCCTGCTGGATTGTCACATGATCATTTCCTAGCCAGGCCCTCAACCGGCCATTCCAGCCCCAACTCAGGGGCCTCACTGTAACCCAGACCCCCCCCCCCAATCCCATGGGATAGCTCGGAGATGCTGGGGTGAGCTGACCTCATTTTTGAACTGAGGTCACTATAATAATACATAACAACTGGCTGTATATATAAAATCTAAGTCACATGGGCGGGCTGATTCATTACCAACGCCAGGTAGCGTCAGACGAGCGTCTGTAGAGCGGATTTCAGAGCGACCGCTAGTAGTCGCTGTGCTCCGCCATGGATCATTGTATCCCGGCTGGCACTGATGAATATGATGTGAGTCGCAGTACTACGCTGTATGGGAGCGAACGGTAGCGCCAGCTCAGTGCAACCGACTCACACCACATTCATCAAAAAAACAGCCTCAAACAGCGCCGGTGCTCAAAATTGGGTCTCTGTAGCCCAGAGCGCCAGAAGCTATGTGATTAAAGTCTGTTTTTGGACATGTATCCACTAGTAACAAAGCGAAAACATATGGAATTACATTGTTATCACATTGTAACATGAACACTTTAATACCAGACATGTAAGGACAAATCTGCATAAAAATATAAAAATATATTAAAAAAAGTGTTCAAAAATGTCATTTTCTAGGCCAGGATAAACATAAGAAAGATTTGCGTTAAAAATAAAAAAAAAATAAAAAATTGGGATCAGGAAAGGGATTTAAGGATCGTCCATAGAAATGTATGGGAGAGCGCCAGGTAGAGACAGGTAAGACATGGCGCTCTGCAAGACTGAACGCCGGCGCTGTACGCTGAGCCTGGGATAATGAGCAATCGTTGTTCCAGTCGCTCACCAGATTTGGCTTCATAAATGTGTAATTGCGTGCCGTGTTGGCGTTCACCTGCCGCTACCTGCCGCTTACAAGGCACTACCTGGCGCTAGAGCTTCAATAGGGCCCTCAATTAATCTCTACTCTGCCCCCTTCCCTCTGCCATGTCCTCTTTCCACTTCAAAGAATCTCGCTGCTACAGTTCCGATAGCCCCAACTGCCACAAGGAAATCCCCTGCCAGGGAGCCGACTGGGGATTTAAAAAAAAAAACCTGTAGACATACCAGCTCCAGTACTGTACATGGAAATATGAAAATCCCATCATATCACACACATCCTAACGCATGCATACGTGGGTCTCCTGTCATCTCTGGGCACTCAGGGGATAGGACCCGAAGACCTCAGTTTAGGAGCTATATAAAAACAGGGATATCTGGTCTCAGTGTGCACATCGCCCAACTGGGTCTGTTGGCACCAAGGTAGTATCCCTAGGACCTTCCCCCCAAAAGTTATGGGGGAGTGCCCCCTTATGTGTATAAAGGTCTGAAGAACCCAGGCCCTCATTGGCTTTTCTCTGGGAGTCAAGTGTGATGTGTGGAAGGGGGAGCGGGATCCTACAGGTTCTACACACCCCCTGTTGCCGCCTCTATCACTGCTTAACATATGTCTGCAACAGGGTATCCGACATAGGTGATGTAACTGACCACTTGTATTTGCCCTTCTGACCTGTATTGCATCTATTCATTTCATGTACAGTTCAGTCCCTAAATATTTGGACACAAATTTAGCTTGTTGATTGGGCGACCCCCAAGGTTTCACACAGCGGGCCGTTCCAATTCAGCATGCCCCATAAAGAGGTAAACCAACCCTATAGACTCGAGGGGAGGTTGTTCCTCTAGGGCCCAGCCATCACATTATAGGGTGTAAGGAGTCTGTCAGCCCAACAACCTGTGTGTGATGGCTGAGCCCTTTGAACCAAGCTAGCTCACCTTGGGGCCCACTGAGAACTAGGGGTCCGTTAATCTCATATAGGTTACTCTATACAGCCAAGGCTCCTATGTTTAGTACACTTTAGTAAAGAATTGGCTCCAAGACAACTAGACCCCTCTTACACTGAAAGTAAAACACATAACTGATGACATGCATCCTCATTCATCATCAGCACAGGCAGGGATAGGTCAAGGCTGCCATCAGGGCCCCATACTGGAGTCTTGCCTGTCCTGCCCTGATGGTGGCCCTGGAGGAAAGTATGGCAGTAGAATAAAGAGATTGAACAGAGCAGAGGAATGCAAGTCACAGGATTCCGCAGAGGAACAATAAAGGAAAGAAGGGATTTACTTAAAGCGGACCAAAACCCATCGAACTTGTGAAATACATTTGGCTATATCCCCCCCCCCCCCCCCCCGACGATATTTCCTTCTTAGGGTGTAGAACTAGAAATAGATCGTTTCGTTTTTCGAATTACCCTGGAACACTTTTTTTTGGCCCTTTCTGTAAGATGGCAGGCAATCAGTCATTACATAGGTGTGGCAGTAACATCATTGGCATTGCCACACACAACAGTGGTAATGAATGGAGGAGGCGGAGCTTTACAGCTAAAACAAGGACAATTATCTGGGATTAGAGTGACACAGGAGCACTAATAATTGGAATACCGTGCTTTTCATGTGGGGAGCAATTCAGGGGATGCTAGTAGCACATGAACACATTAGAAGCTTTGGCTAAATCACACAGCAGCAATCATCTCTCCAGCTGAGAATTCTGCCAGTAACCCCTTTAGCTACTGAAAGACAATGTTTTCCTCCCAGCTGAGGAGGTTGAATTAGAGAAGAAGGGGTTAATACTTTTGTCTTTAGCTTGCTAATCATCCGATTGGCTGAGGCAGAGGCAGGAAGTGTCTGATCTGTACTTTTAACTAACCACTTTGATGTACACTGCTAAGGTAAACACATTGTTGCAAACAAATAGGAAGCAAACAAATTAAAGCAGACCAAAACCCACATTTTTAACTACCATCCCCTGAGTTGCTCACCCCATGAATAGTAACTTTTGCTTATGTTTACTGCTCCGGTTTCATTCTAATCCCAGATAATGGCACCTGTTTTAGCTGTAAAGCGCCACCTCCTCCATTCATTGCCCCTGCTGTGTGTCCTGCTTAGGCCCACAGTACCGAATAATACTCACCTGAACCCCTCGGTCCAGGAGCCAGTGGTCATGTTCCTTCCTCTGGAGGAACACGGAAACAACTGGTGAAGGGAGGGAGGAGCCAAGACTTTATGCCGGTGGTCATGTGTTCCAGTTGAGGGGAGGAGCCCGGAGGTCTCAGGCGTATGCTGCCCGAAGGATGTTTTGAGAAAAAAGTGTTCCAGGGTGATTTGATAAGCTAAAATATCCATTTATAGTTCTACACCCCAAAAAAGTAGTATTGGCAGGGGTTTTGGTCAAATGTGTATTTCACAAGTTCAGTGGGTTTTGGGTCTGCTTTAACCAACAAGCTTAGCACATTGATTACATTATATAGCCACACAATAATGGAAACTTAACTATGCCATCAAAAGTGGAATTACCCTTTAAAGAGGACCAAAACCCACGCTCCATTGTTCCTGAAATCTATAAGATTCCAGGGCTGCTAGATTCCCGCACCCGGGGCATCCAGAATCGGAATGTCCTGGTGTGTGAAACCCCTGGGTCCCCCATACGATTACCTTCTTTCCTGGTCCAACGGCGCATGCGCAAGCCGCATCCCCGCTATCCCTCTAGAGGGGCACGTGCCCTCGCCAGGCATTTGTGAATGTCCGGCACAGGCACGCTCCCCGTTAGAGGGTAGCGAGGGAATGGTCCGTCAGCGCACTTGGGAGCTGCTTGCCTTAGACAAAAGGGACATCAGCGGATCCGAGCATGCTGATTGGACGAGCAGCCTTGCATGCGCCGTAGAACCGGGAAGAGGCAAGTTTTTGTCAGCGAACTGGGGGATTTCACAAAGTCCTGGGTTTTGGTCCACTTTAAGGGTAGGTCAGGTTAGAGAAAGGATTCAGCATAACAGAAAGGGGCGTTTATTTAAATTATGTTCTAATATTTGTTAATATGCATAACTGCCTTATGTGCCAGAGACAATCCCCTGTACTTCTTGTGTACCTGGCCGGATAAATGGATTATTTCAGTCCAGTTATTCCAAAACACATTTTTTTTTAAAGCCCAGATTCTGCCCCAATGACCCGTCACTATCCCACCCAGCAATAAGAATGTCCCAGGGAGATCTCTGAACACACACCCCTAGATAGAGGCAAGCTATCAACATGGCGGAGTCCATACAGAGCCAGTGCACACATGCCGACTGGGTCCCCCACCCACTCAGATAAACATAAGAGTTATCAACAGAGAGAGGCCCAGAACAGCACAGGAAGACGTCGCTGTGTAAAAATAGAACTCCTGAAAAGCTGCGGGTCACCTTTGTACACCCAGCAGGCGTGTCCCCCCCCCCCCCCCCCCCCATATTTCTCACGCATTACCTGGATGCCTCTACACACAGTGAGTGACGCAGCATGGAACAAAACATATCAGCGGCCACCCTAGAATCTGAAAGCCGCTGGCTTCTCCCCAGGGCATCCTGATGTAACCCCCCAAGGCACGGGTAATCGCTTACTTTTCCCCATCCAACAGCTCATGCGCAGCTCTCATCCAATGAGAGCTGTCTATTGTGACTGTCATTCAGCAGCCCCAGCTTAGACTTTGGGGGGGTTGCTTCTCTTTTAAAAGGGGCCAAAACCCAGGATATTTACTCAACTGGATTTTGGGCTGCTTTACAGGGGCACCCCAGTCTGCGGATGTGAAACCTAAAGGATTACCTGGTTGTTTACTTCAGTCCATGCTCCTGTAGTGTATGTGGCTTAAAGTGGACCAAAACCCAGGATTTTGACTATCCTGGGTTCCCGAGGGGCACCCCGATAGGG
The DNA here is from genome assembly GCA_027917425.1 of Gastrophryne carolinensis. Classification (NCBI taxonomy): domain Eukaryota; kingdom Metazoa; phylum Chordata; class Amphibia; order Anura; family Microhylidae; genus Gastrophryne; species Gastrophryne carolinensis. The sequence goes on along the minus strand of CM051238.1, from coordinate 410,195,724 downwards.
GGAGCCTTGCTGTGTGAAACCCCCCCAGATCGCCAGAGCCAACTCACTTCTTCCCGGCTGCAGCAGCTCTGACGGACACATCCTCCGCTTCCCTCTAGCAGTGCAAGTGCCCGCACCAGGCATTTGTGAATGGCCGGCATGGGCGTGCTCCCTGTTAGAGGGAGGTGGAGGATGCGGAGATCAGAGCCACTGCTCTTAGACGCGCCATGGGACCGGGAAGAGGTGAGCTGGCTGAGGCATCCCCGATCGGGGTGCCCTCTGGGATAGGCTTTGACTATCCTAGGTTTTGGTCCACCTTTATCCATGTTCCCACAGTGCTCTTGTCAGATCCCCGTCATCCATATTTCTTGCACGGCAAAGAGCTGGCCTCTGCCCTTGCGTCTGTCACCAGCCATCCAGATAGAGGAGAGCCAAGGATTCTGCAGGAGGCCTGTGTATACACAGTGGTAACGATTCCCATGGTGAGAATCACACAGCAGGGTATTTCAAACAGGGATGCCCTGGGAAGCTGGGGGGGGGGGGGTGATTGGCGGAAGTAACATGGTACCTAGCAGCTTGATAAGAGGGGTTTTTTTCCCCTGAAACACGCAGGGGGCTTGGGGAATGGGACGGTCGGATCCTTTGTAAGATGATTTTAATGTTATTACAGTAGAAGTTATGTTTTATATTCGAAGCACTGGTGCTAAAAGCTTTATGAACTTTGCAATTGCATGTGTGGGCTTAGCAGCAGCCCTGTGTTTCCGTGCACCCAAGTCTCCGAACCTTTGAGATCAGGCCTAATTGAGCTGCATTTTACTAACCTGGCCCTTTGTAAGTCTAGGGTCAGAGTCTAGCATTCAAGTGGATTAAAACCTGCATTGCTGGCCCCTGGAGCCTAAAAAGAGGAGCCAGTTTTTATCCACTTTAAAATGTACCAGTTTATACGATCCTATCATCCAACTTAAACCGGACCTTCAGCGTGATTTAATGAAAAGCCCAAACTCTTAAAAAACGGTTCCCCAGCATCTAAAATTAATATATTTTATGTTTTTAGTCACTAACTTATTATTCTTTCCCCCACTGGGCTGCGCCGCCATCTTGACTCAGAAGCATCACACTTACTGAGGAGAGGACAGAGGGATAAGGTACAGGGGGCGGGTTATAGCTGTGCTTTGCTCAGACAGAGCAGAGCTGGGGTCAGGTAAAGGTCAGCAGTCCCAGAATGCAGAGCAGCACAGTCAGGAGGCACTTCCTGTTTGCAGGCTGCCTGATAAGATGGCGGCTTCCATAAGCCGCCATCTTGGATGTTTAAAGGCTCATAACATGCAGTAGATGCAGGTAGGATGATTTTTTTTTGTGGCCAATCTGTATGTACAGGGTGTGGGAAACATATAAGATAGACTCTTATTCAGGGTAAAGGTCCGCTTTAAGCAATCCACTCAACAGCCACCTTTCGGAGCAATAGTTGCCATGCTTATCACATTCTGTGTGACCCAACCTCTCACCCTTTAGATTGTAAGCTTAAAAGGCCAGAGCCTCAGTCCAAATTTAGTCCTGTATCAAGGTGTATTTGCATCACTTCTATTACACAGGGTTTAGCCAGGTGTGACAGAAGTACATGGCTCCTAATACCCCAGTATATTATGTGTCTTACTCTCGAAACTCTACTTTGCACAGGGCAATGGCAGGTAATGCTGCTTCATAAATAAACACTAATAATATTTCCTAGAGCAGTGCTGGTGAACCTATGGCACCTGCGGCACTTGGAGCCCTGTCTGTGGTTGCCCATCATATGCCCATTACACACATTTTCTTGTTATTCATCCCCCCCGGCAGCAGAGCCATCAGGTTGGCACTTAGGTAAAGTTTTGTGTTGCAGTTTGGGCACTCAAGTCCCTAAAATAATTGCCATCATTGTCCTAGTGCAGCGATACTCAACTGGCGGACCTGTGTCCGAATTCGGACCTCGGGCCCCAGATTTCCGGACCCCTGACAGCCCTGCACTCAGTTGCTTCTGTGTTGCTGTGCTCAGAGCTGCCCCCTTGATCGGCCATGTAGTGTTTAGTCTCCCTGCCAGTGTCATGGCTCCCTGGCACCTAGCATTGCAATATGTACTGCATGGGTGGGAAGTGGAAATGCAAGGTACAAGCAGCCTGTTTTTATTTTAGCCTGGGAATCTATAGCCCCTCCCCCAATGTGCCGATTTATAACTATTCCCCCCTTGATCGGCCGTGTAGTGTTTAGTCTCCCCCCCCCCCCCCCCCCCCGACAGCCCTCCACCTGGACCTTCACCTTTCACCGGATGCCTTTAAATGGACCTTTACATGAAGTGGTTGAATACCTCTGTCCAGCATCACATTTCCAGGATGTGTAACACATTTATACAAACTACAGTGAGCCAGATATTCCATCTGTGGACAAAAAAAAAAAAAAAGGGAACCTCGCCTCATTCCCAGACGCTCCAGCTGCGCAAATGCCAGCACTCAGGCTGAGGATGTGATCCCGGCTAGCTCCAGACCGAGCACCACCCGGCATGAACGGTCAGGGCCTCAACCCTCTTCTCCAATCAAAACAAGGTTATGTCCCTCATGACTGAAGACAGGGCATGTCCTGAGCTGGCAGGAGACGGCATTGCGAGCCTGAGCACTGACCCGCAGAGTCTGAGGAGCTGCTGCATGTGCTTCTGGATGTGGAAGGATTGGTGACTAGGACTTATTTATGACTGCATTTAAAGCGGACCAAAACCCACTGAACTTGTGAAATACATTTAGCCAAAGCCCCTGCCAATACTCCCCTCTTAGGGTGTAGAACTACAAATGGATATTTTCACTTTTTGAATCGTCCTGGAACACTGGTGTGGCAATGACATCATTGTCACACACAATAACAATGAATGGAGGAGGCGGAGCTTTACAGCTAAAACAGGCGCCATTATCTGGGATTAGAGTGAAGCAGGAGCAGCGAAAATTGGCAAAAGGTGCTCCTCATGGGGGAAGCAATTCAGGGGATGCTAGTTAAAAATATGGGTTTTGGTCCACTTTAACTGCTATTTTAAAGTGGAACAAAACCTGATGCGGCTGGCCATGGATTCATAAAGATTCCAGAGCTGGACACTGGCCTTTCCCTGGGGCATCCAAAATCGTGAGGCCCCACTATGTGACCCCCCCCCCCCCCCCGGTTGCTGCAAAACTCGATGCCCAGGCAGAGAACATTTCTGGTCTGAGATGCCCCCCCGCACCCAGCCATTCTGATTCTTAATGGGATGGGGGCACTCCCTCGCCTATAGGCCACTATTGCCTAGCTCTGCATCTAAACAGAGCTGTGTGACTGGCGATAATATGCACAAATTATGGTGTGAATGGACAAGAGCCTGCACATGCCTTGTGGGACTTGAAAAAGGGTTTTATGGAGGATACGGGGGGTGTTCACATAGCAAGAGCCCAAACCCAGGATTTTTCACGCTTTAATACCTGACCCATGGCACCCTGGCTAATCTATAATGCATGCCCACTGCAAAAAGGGTCACATGGGGGCATTTTAGGTTTTTGGACCATTTGAAAAGCACCCTCACTATTAACGTGCCAGGGAGGGTCCGGGTCCACAGGAAGAGTAACTAACCTTGCCACCTTATGCCATCTGTGAGCCCTGCATTAGAAAACTACACAGCTTTTCTAGCACAGCTCCATCTGATAGGGGAAAGGAAGTCGCCCCACAGACATGCAGCAACTGGGGCTTCTCCAATAGCACACATGCTTCACTGGAGCGTGCAACCATTGTCTGTAGCACATCAGAAGATTTTTCATGTCTGATTTTGGCTTTAACAGATCTTTAAAGTGGACCAAAACCCAGGATTTTGACTATCCTGGGTTTCGGTCCTTCCCCCATGGGCACCACGATCAGGGGTACCCCGCTGTGTGAACCCCCCCCAGATCGCCGCAGCCAACTCACCTCTTCCCGGTCCCAGAGTAGCGCCTCTGACCAACGAATCTTCCACCTCCCTCTAGCAGTGTGCGTGGCCATGCCAGGCATTTCTGAATGGCCGGCAAGGGCACCCTGTTAGAGGGAGGAGGAGGATGTGGCCGTCAGAGCCGCTGCTTCTAGACGCGGCGTGGGACCGGGAACAGGTGAGTGAGTGCGTTTGGGCGTCCTGGGGGGGGGGTGGGGGGGGTGACTGGGGTTCACACAGTGGGGTGGCCCCGGGGAAAGGATCAAAACCCAGCATAGTCAAACTTTTGACTATCCTGGGTTTTGGTCCACTTTAAAGTCCCTGTCCAGGCATTAAGGGATAGGTCCACTTTGATGGACTTTTCCAAAAGAGGAGCAGGCTAGAGGGAAAGATTAAGATCGCCCACAGTTGGAACCTCTGCAGTCCACTGATCTAGTTCTATGCGGCACAGGAAGGTCATGCCGCAGCGGCATCCCCTTCCCAGATGTGCGTGCTCTCCATAACCTAACATTAGAGCTTGAAGGTTGTGCCTCCGCGATCAGGGATTGCGGAATGGTTAGCAACTTCTGACTGTGCGGAATCCCAAATCTAGGATTCATAAATACCGGACCAAAGGTCAAATATGATTTTGGCCCGGTTTAAAGTGGACCAAAACCCAGGATTTTGACTATTATTCAAATAGACTGGGGTGGGAGCGCACATGCTTCTGGGGATGCAGCAGTGCCCACTCCCCATTCTAGTCAATGAAAGCTGTGGACAAGAGCCCGTGCATGCGCTGTTGGAACCAGGAAGAGGTGAGGGAAAAGTGGCTTTCTGACAGCAGGCCGAGATGCCCCAGGGGAACCAAACAACACCCAGGAAAGCCAAATTCACGAGTTTTGTTCTGCTTTAATGAGGCCACACCCACTAGTTATTCCAACTTCTCATACCGGGCCTGTAGGAAGCAGGAAAGTGGGGTCTCTCATGCACCATCTGATGTGAGGTCTGCTTGGAAAGTCCAAAAAAGTGGACTTTCCCTTTAAGAGAGAAGCAAAACCCCTCTCATGTCAGTGGTGATGGTTTACTAGATTATGGGGTATCCCAAATTGGGATGCCCCTCTGTTAACCCTCTGAATCGCACAATCCAATCACCTCTTCCACAAGCCCACGCTGCTGGTGAAGCCCCAGCATTCCTCTAGCTAGGCGCGCACCCACGGCAGGCCTTTTTGAATGGCTGTATTACTAAGCTCAGTGCAGCAAAGGTAATCCAAATGGAAACAAGAACCGCTGATTGGCCGAGTGGCCCACGCATGCACTGTGGGAACGAGGAGGTGGTGAGTTTATAGGCACATATACACAGCAGGGCTTCCAAATAGGGAGGCCAGGCCAGAGATAAACAAAAAGCAGCATGCCCAAATTAGGATGCCCCGCTGTGTGGACCCCCCTCGTGGTGTCTCAAAACTCACCTGCTTCCTGCATCTCTCACCTATTTAAATATTGGGCGGCCGGCGGGATGTGGTCGCTGCGGGGATGCGCTCCCGATCTCTCGCCATAAACAGACCCAAACATTACACAGCACGGCAAACGGCTTCGATTGGACGAATGCCGCAGGACCAGGAGGTGAGCTTTACTGGGCGATCTGGGGGACATAGCTAAAACCACTAAGTAAAGATCTGTGCGGGTTTGTTGAGGTTTTTTGTTTTTCATTTACACCCTGCAGTCTCACAATCGCACACCTTTGATGTAATGTCAGAGGACAGTGTGTCATAAGTCAAACAAAATGCACCATTCCAGGGGGTGTGGGTGACCGAGGGAGAATGACTGAGCAGAGGTGTTTGGAGGAAGCTCCGCCCACACTCAGGTATTTTCACATGGGAGCTGATTCACAGTCACATGACATAGTTCCCCTTCAGCACCTACACAGGAGACAGACAGGCACGTCATCTTCAAAACCCACGTCGAATCTTATAGATTCCGGGGTCGATCAATTCCCTCCCCCACGGGGCATCCAAAATCGTGAAAACCCCCAGGTCACCCCATACACTAACCTTGTTTCCCGGTCCAACAGCGCATGAGTAAGCCGCATCCCCACTATCCCTCTAGCAGGACGCATGTCTGCGCCAGGTATTCGTAAATGGGCACGCTCCCTGTTAGAGCCACTGGCCTTAGACGACATGACATCAGCGGCTCAAAACGCGCTGATTGGACAAGCGGACGCACACCGTAGGATCGGGAGGAGGAGGTGAGTTGGCATTGGCGATCTGGGGGGGGGGGGGGGGGGGGGTTTGGTTCACACAGCACAGGGGGGGGGGTTGGTTCACACAGCACAGGGGGGGGGCAAAACCCAGGGTTTTGGTCCACTTTAAAGAAACATTAAAGAGAAGCAAAGTCTGATTTCCTACCCTAAGTATGCCCCACTGTGCGAAATCACATGGGATCGCAATAAAGCTGTTCCAAACTTTCTGGCGAACCAACAACGAATGTATTCAGACAGGGTGGGGACTGGAGTGCACATCAGACTGAAAGGGAAACTGGGGATTCAGCCGCTCCCCTCTGCCAATAACAGCCCTTAATATGCGCGGTGAGGTGTGTGGATTGGATGAGAGCTAGCACAGTGGGATCGCTAGCGAGAGGATTATACGGCCATCCCGGCAGGTTTCATACTGTGGGGCATCTGAAATTGGGATGTCCTGGGAAAATGGACCACAACCCCAGGTGCTCAAAAGCCAGATTTTTGTATACTTGCGGCCAAGTAACAGGACTAAATCTAGACCCACGACTCCACTGCCCCCCCAGCTGTGTGTACCTGTGCCAACCATTTAAATTCTGCGGGTACACACAGCAGCTGGAGCAGGCACCATGGTATTGCTGCAGAGGTAAGCCTAGTGGACCAGCCCCATGGGAGTAAAGATCGAGTCGATGTACCGGGCATCCCACATTAAGATTCCCCTGTAAAACTCTGCGGCATAGGGACTTAAACCGGACCTTCAGCGTGATTTAATGAAAAGCCCAAACTCTTAAAAAATGGTTCCCCAGCATCTAAAATGAATATATTTTACGTTTTTAGTCACTAACTTATTATTCTTTCCCCCACTGGGCTGCAACTCTGTTCAGGAATTTAGGATACGGGCGCCACCATCTTGACTCAGAAGCATCACACTTACTGAGGAGAGGAGAGTGGGATAAGGTACAGGGGGGCAGGTTATAGCTGTGCTTTGCTCAGACAGAGCAGAGCTGGGGTCAGGTAAAGGTCAGCAGTCCCAGAATGCAGAGCAGCACAGTCAGGAGGCACTTCCTGTTTGCAGGCTGCCTGATAAGATGGCGGCTTCCATAAGCCGCCATCTTGGATGTTTAAAGGCTCATAACATGCAGTAGATGCAGGTAGGATGATTTTTAATGTGGCCAATCTGTATGTACAGGGTGTGGGAAACATATAAGATAGACTCTTATTCAGAGTGAAGGACTGCTTTAAATCAGATCAAACACCCAGGATTTTCACTCACCTGTGTTTTGGTCCACTTCAAGGCCTTATGCCAAGTAGTTCCGGCAAACTAACCCCCCCCCCCATGGTGGTGGAAATGTGGGGCACCTTCTTCTATTGACCAGGTGAATGAGGCTGGGATCACTGAAGGCCCAGCAGCATAAATACACCTTTAAAGGGGAATTCCTGCCTTCTATTTATAGAGCATCCTTCCCCACGGGGAGTCAGATGGTGGCATGTATACTAGGAGCCACCTGTCACCGCTCCCACGGTTCTGAAGATCAGGATGGGGGGGGGGGGGGGCAGCAGACTACTTCTGGGAAACTTCTTTCCCCTATAGAGTTATATGAGGAAATGTTTCCCAGTCAGCAGCAAAGTGAGGGCCACTAGTAACCCGTAATCAGCCATATCAGTCAGTAGAGGTGCAACGTCAGTGACATGCGGTACCTAGGCGAATATTACTGCGGCATTCGGACGCCCCCAATAGGACAAACATATGAGATAAATGCTGAATTCCCCTTTAAAAGGAAAACAAAGCTTTCAACCAATCAGAGTGAACCAGAGGGGTGTCCTCTACCAGCAGAACAAGACTGCCAGCGACCAATCAGCTGCGAGTGCATGGCGCCACTCAAGTCCGGTAGTGCCATGCATAAAAGGGAAGAAACAGGCTGCTCTTAGCTTTTGAAAAACTCCGGGGCCGGATTCCAGCTTGCCCCGGGGGGCATGTTCCAATGTCTGAGGCAGCTGCCAGGGAAGGCCAGGATATCAGGCATTCCATCCTTTTTACTCTTACATGGAGGGGGATAAACAGACCTCCAGTCATTTCTGGCCTGAGGTCCACTTTAAGAAACTCCACAGGATCAATGCAAGTAAACCATTACCATGTTCCGTGGCGCAGTACAACTATATGTTATAATATATAATTATAAGTATACACACTACAATGGGATTACACAACCCCGCTGACACTCTGTAGTGTAAATAGAGGCTAAATGTATGGCAATAGTACAATTAGATTGTAAGCTGTGTGGGTCAGAGCGGAGAGTATGGGTATTGTGCAATTAGATTGTAAGCTGTGTGGGTCAGAGCTGGGTGTATGGCTATTGTACAATTAGACTGTAATCTGTGTAGGTCAGCACTGGGTGTATGGCTATAACACAATTCGATTGTAAGCTGTGTGGGTCAGTGCTGAGTGTGGCTATTGTACAATTAGATTGTAAGCTGTGTGGGTCAGTGCTGGGTGTATGGCTATAATACAATTCGATTGTAAGCTGTGTGGGTCAATGCTGTGAATGGCTATTGTACAATTAGATTGTAAGCTGTGTGGGTCAGAGCTAATTGTATGACTATTGTACAATTAGATTGTAAGCTGTGTGGGTCAGTGTTGGGTGTATGGCTGTTGTACACTTCGAGTGTAAGCTGTGTGGGTCAGTGCTGTGTATGGCTATTGTACAATTAGATTGTAAGCTGTGTGGGTCAGAGCTGATTGTATGACTATTGTACAATTAGATTGTAAGCTGTGTGGGCCAATGCTGGGTGTATGGCTATTGTACACTTAGAATTTAAGCTGTGTAGGTCAGAGCCGAGTGTATGGCTATTGTACAATTAGATTGTAAGCTGTGTGGGTCAGAGCTGATTGTATGACTATTGTACAAATATATTGTAAGCTGTGTGGGTCAGAGCTGATTGTATGGCTACTGTACAATTAGACTGTAAGCTGTGTGGGTCAGAGCTGTGTATGGCTATTGTACAATTAGATTGTAAGCTGTGTGGGTCAGAGCTGTGTATGGCTATTGTACAATTAGATTGTAAGCTGTGTGGGTCAGAGCTGTGTATGGCTATTGTACAATTAGATTGTAAGCTGTGTGGGTCAGAGCTGATTGTATGGCTACTGTACAATTAGATTGTAAGCTGTGTGGGTCAGAGCTGAGTGTATGGCTACTGTACAATTAGATTGTAAGCTGTGTGGGTCAGAGCTGTGTATGGCTATTGTACAATTAGATTGTAAGCTGTGTGGGTCAGAGCTGTGTATGGCTATTATACAATTAGATTGTAAGCTGTGTGGGTCAGAGCTGAGAGTATGGCTATTGTACAATTAGATTGTAAGCTGTATGGGACAGAGCTGATTGTATGGCTATTGTAGAATTAGATTGTAAGCTGTGTGGGTCAGTGCTGGGTGTATGGCTATTCTACATTTAGATTGTAAGCTGTGTGGGTCAGAGCTGATTGTATGGCTATTGTAGAATTAGATTGTAAGCTGTGTGGGTCAGAGCTGAGTGTATGGCTGTTGTACAATTAGATTGCAAGCTGTGTGGGTCAGTGCTGGGTGTATGGCTATTCTACATTTAGATTGTAAGCTGTGTGGGTCAGAGCTGATTGTATGACTATTGTACAATTAGATTGTAAGCTGTGTGGGTCAGAGCTGAGTGTATGGCTACTGTACAATTAGATTGTAAGCTGTATGGGACAGAGCTGAGTGTGGCTATTGTACAATTAGATTGTAAGCTGTGTGGGTCAGTGCTGGGTGTATGGCTATTGTACATTTAGATTGTAAGCTGTGTGGGTCAGAGCTGAGTGTATGGCTACTGTACAATTAGATTGTAAGCTGTATGGGACAGAGCTGAGTGTGGCTATTGTACAATTAGATTGTAAGCTGTGTGGGTCAGAGCTGATTGTATGGCTACTGTACAATTAGATTGTAAGCTGTATGGGACAGAGCTGAGTGTGGCTATTGTACAATTAGATTGTAAGCTGTGTGGGTCAGAGCTGATTGTATGGCTATTGTAGAATTAGATTGTAAGCTGTGTGGGTCAGAGCTGAGTGTATGACTATTGTACAATTAGATTGTAAGCTGTGTGGGTCAGAGCTGATTGTATGGCTATTGTACAATTAGATTGTAAGCTGTGTGGGTCAGAGCTGAGTGTATGACTATTGTACAATTAGATTGTAAGCTGTGTGGGTCAGAGCTGATTGTATGGCTATTGTACAATTAGATTGTAAGCTGTGTGGGTCAGTGCTGGGTGTATGGCTATTCTACATTTAGATTGTAAGCTGTGTGGGCCAGTGCTGAGTGCGGCTATTGTACAATTAGATTGTAAGCTGTGTGGGTCAGAGCTGTGTATGGCTATAGTACAATTATATTGCAATCTGTGTGGGTCAGAGCTGAGTGTATGGCTATTGTACAATTAGATTGTAAGCTGTGTGAGTCAGTGCTGTGTATGGCTATTGTACAATTAGATTGTAAGCTGTGTGGGTCAGTGCTGTATATGGCTATTGTACAATTAGATTGTAAGCTGTGTGGGTCAGTGTCTTGTGTATGGCTATTATACAATTAGATTGTAAGCTCTGTGGGTCAGTGCTGTGTATGGCTATTATACAATTAGATTGTAAGCTGTGTGGGTCAGTGCTGTGCATGGCTATTATACAATTAGATTGTAAGCTGTGTGGGTCAGTGCTGTGTATGGCTATTATACAATTAGATTGTAAGCTGTGTGGGTCAGTGTCTTGTGTATGGCTATTATACAATTAGATTGTAAGCTGTGTGGGTCAGTTCTGGATGGAGGTGGAGGAGCAGCAGCCCCAGCAGTGGCCCCATTCAGGCGCCATGAGCAGAGCAGGCGTCAGCAGCGCCCATCACCCGGGAAACGTGTCTGAGGAGACTTGCGCCGCTGTCAGGAGCCCGAGCGCTACCCCGTGACGTCACTCATTGAGCAGCGTGAGGGGGGCTCTACGTCAAGTGCGTAAAGTGCTTCTGTGGATAGGGAAAGCGGGCAGCGAGCGAGGAACACACTAAGCAAAGGGCGAGCGGGCGGAGCCGCTGCGGGGGAACTTACCGGCCTACAAAGTTCTCCAGCACGGAGCTCTTGCCGGCGCTCTGCCCTCCCACCACGGCTATCTGCGGCAAGTCGAGGTTGCACGACTGTCCTATAGAGCTGAAGGCGTCCTGGAGCTTGTTGACGAGGGGGATCAGATCCTCCATCCCCCGGTTCCCCATGGTGGCTTGTCGGGTGCCCTCCTTCAGCAACACTCCGTTACCGCTCAGACTTCCTCTGCCATCCACACAAGCCGACGGCCGCCACCCGGCATTCTCTACTGGTCCAACCAGCCGTCACTCAGAGAATGCTGCCTGCCCATTGGCCTGACGTCATCTCCGAGGAAGGGCGGTGAAGCTGAGAGGCGGGACTTACAAAGAAGGGCAGGTTTTTCTGCTTTGATTGCTTAGCGTATGCTATATCCGTCAAGCAAAGGAAGAGGCTGATTGGCCGGCCAGCTCGGTCACCTCCCCCCCACCAATCAAATGACTCGTCACGCCAAGCTTCCTTGGCTGACGCTCGGTTTTTAGGACTCCAATTCCCAGCATTCCTTGTCATTGGGAAGCAAACAAAGGCATGACGGAACTTGTAGTTCTACAAACAGCTCAAGCGCAGAAACTGGTTGCTGTGGTGAAAACTTTGCTGTCTTTTTTCCATTATATATTTTGTGATTATAGTCTAATAACTTAAACCGGGCTTTCACCATGATTTATTGAAAAGCCCAAACCCTTAAAAAACGATTCCCAGCATCTAAAGTTAATATATTTTAAGTTTTTAGACACTTATTATTCTTTCCCCCACTGGGCTGCAACCCTGTTCAGGACTTTAGGATACGGGCACTGCCATCTTGACTCAGAAGCATCCCACTTACTGAGGAGAGGAGAGTGGGATAAAATTCAGGGGGCAGGTTATAGCTGTGCTTTGCTCAGACAGAGCAGAGCTGGGGTCAGGAAAAGGTCAGCAATCCCAGAATGCAGAGCAGCACAGTCGGAAGGCACTTCCGCACTTCCTGTTTGCAGGCTGCCTGACGTTCCATGAGCCGCCATCTTGGATGTTTAAAGGCTCATAGCATGCAGTAGATGCAGGTAGGATGATTTTTAATGTGAGCAATCTGTATGTACAGGGTGTGGTAAACATATAAGATAGGCTCTTATTCAGAGTGAAGGACTGCTTTAAATTGTTCTGCAGTGCTAAAGTTACACATAGCTCCTAATTGGCGCCTATTGGTCTAAATGAAGTTCAAGACACCAACAAGACTCATTTAGGTTCAGCGCTCATTTAAACCAGACTGTCACAGCATCATTTAATGAAAAGTCCAAACCCCTCAAAAACTATTCCCCAGCATCTACAATTAATAAATATTTTTAATAAAAGTTTTTAGTCGCTTACTTTCTATTCTTTCAACCTCCCAGGCTGAGAGACTGTTCAGGACTGTATGGTTACGGATGCCGCCATCTTGACTCAGAAGCATAACATACTGAGGAGAGGAGAGCGGTGGGTTATAGCTGTGCTTTGGACAAACAGAGCAGAGCTGGGGTCTGAAAAAGGACAGCAATCCCAGAATGCAGAGCGGCACAGTCAGAAGACACTTCCTGTTTGCAGACAGACTCCATAGGCCGCCAACTTGGATTTTTAAATGTAATACAGTAGATGCAGGTAGGATGATTTTTAATGTGAGCAATCTGTATGTACAGGTGGGGGAAACATATAAGATAGGCTCTAGGTCTGGGTGAAGGTCCAGTTTAAACATACCTTCCAACTTTTTAATGTGGGAAAGAGGGACAATTTTTAAATGAAGTCACACCACCTTATTGAGGGATATATAGGAGATAGCTTGTAACAGTTACAACAATATAAACACTTTGAGGGGTGAATGAATCATTTATTGATGTGGATCTGTATGTCATTTGTACCTCAAAGAGGGACACATGAGAACAACAAGGGACAGGGGGGCCGTCCCTCCAAGGTATGCATTTAAAGCGGACCTTCACTCTGAATAAGAGTCTATCTTATATGTTTCCCACACCCTGTACATACAGATTGCCCACATTAAAAATCATCCTACCTGCATCTACTGCATGTTATGAGCCTTTAAACATCCAAGATGGAGGCTTATGGAAGCCGCCATCTTATCAGGCAGCCTACAAACAGGAAGTGCCTCCTGACTGTGCTGCTCTGCATTCTGGGATTGCTGACTGTCACCTGACCCCAACTCTGCTCTGTCTGAGCAAAGCACAGCTATAACCCGCCCCCCTGTATCTTATCCCACTCTCCTCTCCTCAGTAAGTGTGATGCTTCTGAGTCAAGATGGCGGTGCCCGTATCCTAAATTCCTGAACAGAGTTGCAGCCCAGTGGGGGAAAGAATAATAAGTTAGTGACTAAAAACGTAAAATGTATTAATTGTAGATGCTGGGGAACCGTTTTTTAAGAGTTTGGGCTTTTCATTAAATCGCGCTGAAGGTCCGGTTTAAATCCACAACAGTAAATTATGAAGAAACGTTGGGGTGACCTGTGGTCTCACCTGGTAGTGGTAGGGGCGCTGGAGACAAAATGTGTTACAGACAAGGCCGGCGTCAGCACCTAGTAAGGTGGGGCAGCTGCCGGGGGCCCCCACCCTCCAGGGGGAGCCCGCTGACAGGGCCGGCCTTTGGGTTGTGCAACGGCGCTTGACTGGCGGCAGACTGGGGGGGCACCGCCACAGCTGGTGCCCACATCTCCTTGAATGGTGGGGCTCCACACAATGGGGAATCTCCATTTAGATTCCAGGGGAGGAAGTGCTGGGTTTTGTTCTGCTTTTAAGTTGCCCACCCCAGCTGATTTCCCATCCCTGAAGCATCTCAATCTGTGATACCCTACTGTGTGAAACCTCCTGGGATCGTTGTCATACCCACTAATGCAAGCAGTTCCACCCCTGAGTTTTGGTCCGCTTTACAGGGCATCTCAATTTGGGATGCCGCTGTTTGTGAAAAAATCCCCCTGGTTTGGCCGTTAACTCAAACTGGCGATCCCACAGCGCATTCACCAGTTCCAGGAAAGGAATGAACAAATGGGGGGGTCACACACAGGGGCATCCAAAGCCAGGAGGATCTAGATTTGTTTAAACTCCGAGGTCATGTTTAAAGGAGTTTGGTAGACCAAAGTTGGTCCACATAACATGATCCTTAGGGGGCATCCAGATTTGGGACGTCCCTCGGTGATGTGACACGACTCTTCACCACAAAGGGGCCCACTGAGGCCATGCTCCCCAAGGGCCCACATAAACCTGGAGCCGGCCCTGGTTACAGAAAAGTAAATCTGCAGTAGTAAAACACAGATAGGGAATTATTTTATTCAGTTTGGTTTCCAAATCACAGATCTAGTGAGGTCTAGTGAAATCGTTGGCCTTAAGGGCTTTTTAAAGTGGAACAAACTGCGGGATGCCTCGCTGTGTGAACCCCACCCCCCTGGGGCGTCGCAGAACTTACCCCCTTCCTGGCATCCTCGGCAGTGTAAACATCCGGTGGCTGCATCATTGGGCTGTGAGCGTGCTCCTGTCCCCAACCATTCATATAAGATGGAGGCAGGAGCGCGTGCGCTGCTGAGGATTGCGACGTCCTGCATGTAAAAAACAGAGCTGTTTTCAATTACATATGCACAACAAAGGGCTCTGATTGGACAAAAGAGCCCATGCGTGCACCACAGAGTGGGAGGAAAGTGAGTTTGTATGGGTGTTCTGGGGGGTTTCACACACACTACAGCATTCCTATTCGGGATGCCCCTGAGCCAAGAAACAGAACCTGGGATAGTCAAAAAAAAGTTGGTCGGCCTCTTTATGGGGCCTTCCACTGTGTAAAGCCTCCCATATCACCTGATTCACCCCCTTTTTCCAAAAGCTTGCACCTCATCCCCAGCATACCTTTCTGAATGGCCCACATGGGCATGCCTAAGTGGCCAGCACATGCGCAGTGGGAATGAGAAAAGGGTGAGTTTATGGGCGATTCCGGGGATACACTAACCGCGGCATCCCAAATTAGAATACAAAAGTCTCAGGGCAACCTCAGGTAAGCCTGCTCCCAGTTTATCTCTTGCATTGTATGTCCCAAATGGGGCTCTTAGAGATGAGAGTTAGGACTGCACCCATAGAGGCACCTTGGCGCTTGGTGGTGCAGCTTAAAGGAGCAGTATCGCAAATTTTTCTTGGTGACTTATATTTAAATGGTACTTTGAATGTAGGTAAGTGTTGGAGTAAGAATTACAAATGTAGAAAAAAATGATGTGTGTGTTGAACAGCTGGAGTCTAATAGCTCATGTTTATGTCTTGTCAGTGTCGGGAGCCGACACTCTGGCCTGTTCCACGCTGAGGAGAGGGAGATACAAATGTATCAGTTCCATGCTGAGGAGAGGGGGGAAACAATGTATCAAAGTCTCAGCTGTTCAGTGCTGGCAGCCTCCAGCATCAGATAACAGCATTGCAACATTGCCTAGCCAGAACTTATATATCTAAAACAGAGAGAAAAGCTCTAGAAGTCATTTAGCTGATTTTGACAGTTTTCCCTTCATGTTGGCTCTGCTGCAGAATCTTTCAGTTTACCATTTTCTCTTTCATATTCTTATTTTTCATTTTTCCATATGATCTTTCTTTCGGCTTTGTGTGTTTTGAGCAAAGCCCAACCCAGGATTTTCACTATCTGGAGTTTTGTGCCCCTAGGGGCATCCCGACTTGGGATGCCCTGATATGTGATATCCCCAAGTTCACCTGTGAAAACGTACCTTTCCCTGTCCCACAGCACATGCGCGGCCTCTCATCCAATCAGCTCTGTTTGCACGCAGATGGGGAGCCTGAGCAGTAACCTTCCTGGCCGCCCGGCCTGTCTAAATGACTATCTGCGTGTGTGCCAGAAAAATGGGGGGATCTGTGGTTATCCAGGGGTCATGTCACACAGTGGGGCATCCTGATTTAGAATGGGGTTTTGTTCCACTTTAATACCTTTAGATTTTCCTGCACAGTTATTCAAAGAAGAATTTCAGTAGTTTTCAGTCAGTTTAGTTTATTTTGTATAGATTTTACACATTTAAGTCACCTGGTCTCATAACAAAAGCAGCACCTCCCACACACACAGCCGTTACCACTGATTACAGTGTCAGCCTCTGAGGTAAAGTGTTGCTAGGAGACCAGTGGGCTAAATGAAGCAGCTCACTAAAAACAACCCAGCAGATCCCCCTATTCAGTAAATGGACTGAGCCATTGTCATTATACAATTTAAAAGAGAGGCATATATTTTTTTCTTTTTCTATTGCCAGATTATTTATACACATGTTAGAAGCTATTGTGTGGCTATTTAATTATTTATCTTTTCGCGATACTGCTCCTTTAAGCATACTTCTGCAGATGTGTGTGACCGAGCCCTCTGTTTTTAACCAGAGTTAGAGACAGAATATAGGCTGGCCAGCAAGCTAACAGGGTTGAGTGCTGTGGCTCCTTTAAGACTTTTGTATCCTAATTGCCCTGCTAACGTGCACCTCCCAGGTTAGTTATAAAATGGTCTGAGCGGCTGCCACCCCTCCTTTATCCCAAATTAGAATGCAATGCCAGAGAGGAACAAAATCTCGGGTGCTGTTCCTATTTTAAAGTGGACCAAAACCCACTCTGGAGTCTGTGAGACTCTAGGGCAGGCATACTCGCTCCCCCATGGTATCCAGATTCGGGATACCCGCTGTGTAAAACCCCCGAGGTTGCCCGGAAACTCACCTTCTCTCCCGGTCCAACGGCACATGCACGAACAGGAGCTGCATCCCCGTTATCCCTTTAGCAGGGGACTTGTGCCTGCGCCAGGTATTTGTGATTGGCTGGCACAGGCACACTCCCTGTTAGCAGGGGATGTGGCCGCCAGTGCACTGGGATCCTTGTGCCGCACCTTAGATGAGCTGTTGCACGAAGGGGCTCGAGTGGATCCAAGCCACGCTAACTGGACAAGAGGGCTGCCCATGCACCGTAGGACCGGGGAAGGGTGAGTTTGCTCGGGCGACCTGGGGGGTTTTACACAGCAGGACATCTTTGATCAGGGTGCCCCAGGGGACTATCCTGGATAGTCAACATTCTGGCTTTTTGTCCACTTTAAGAGTCCAGCCTACTAACAGCCACCTGCTACCAATCCCTCCCTTGGGGCTAGTCCCAATTTGATATCTCAAAGAAAGAAAAAAAGAACTCACCTGCCCAGTGACGGGCACCTGATCTGGGCTGCGTTTTGCTTGGAGGAACCCCAGGGGACTGTAAAGGCGAGGAGGCTGATTCATTAATAGCGACAGATAGCGACTGTTGAGCGACTGTAGCGGTATTTTGACAGCGACCGCTAGTAGTCGCTGTGCTTGGCCATTGTTCGGTGGATGATAGCGACTCAGTCGGTGTGCCGTAATGTTGAATACAAGATGCTGAGTCGCTATTTGACAGGTTCGCTGTTGTATGGGAGCGCATGATAGCGACTGGACATAGCACCCACCATATTCATTAAAAAATCAGCCTTAAAGTGGACCAACACCCAGGATTTTGACTATCCTGGGTGTTGGTCCACTTAGGTGGGGCACCCCGATCGGGGGTGCCCCGCTGTGTGAAACCCCCCCGATCGCCGCAAAAACTCACCTCTCCCCGCTCCCACGTGACCTCGTCCGGCCAATGACAGCGCTCAGAGCCGCTCTGGTATGCGCGTCCAAAGCCGCTTGGACGCGCATACCAAAGTGCTGTCATCGGCTGCGTCTCTCGCTTCCCTCTAACAGGGAGCGCGCCTGCGCCGGCCATTCACAAAACGGCCGGCGCGGGTGCGTGCCCTGCTAGACGGAAGCGAGAGACGCGGCCGCGTCTCGCGCATGCGCCGTTGGATCGCCGGTAAGGTAAGGATTGTGGGCCTCCTGGGGGGAGGGATCTGATCGGTCCGGGAATCTTATAGATTCCCGGGCCTATCCCCCCTGGGTGTTGGTCCACTTTAAAAATTCCTAGCGCTGTGAAATGCATGTTTAAATCCCAGAGCGCAGTAGGCGATGAGTTAAAAGTAGTTTTTTAACCCCCCTAACCACCCAAAAAAAAATGGAATGATTTTGAAATAATATTCAAACCTGAATAGTTTAAAATCAGACCTGTAATATCAATTCTGCAAAAAAAAAAATGTTTTTTAAAATCCCCAAAAAATACATTTTCAAAGGAAGAAGTGTTCACAGATTTTTTTTTTAAATTAAAAAAATATATATATATATATTAAAAAATAATTATTAATTAAAATACATTCTGCCATTGAAATGCATTGGAGAGCGCCAGGTAGCGAGAGGTCATACCTGTCGCTGTTCAAGGATGTTCGCTGGCGCTGTGGGATGAGGCTGGGATAATGATGAATGAGTTGCTAGGTGGCGCTATCTCAGTCGCTAAGCAGTATCGGCTTGATAAATGTGTGATTGTGGAGGGGAGCCGGCGTTCTAGTTGCGGTACCTGGCTTTACTGGCCGGCTCCCCAGTCGCTATCTGTCGCTATTCCTTGATAAATAAGGCCCTAAGTGTGAAAACAAATCATTGTTTGCCTGCCTGCCTGATAATTAATTGTGCTGTGCTGATGAATAAACTGTCAAAGCTTATTTCTGGCTTCTTTCTGTAGCTCAGTCCCCAGATTGTATCTTTCCACAACCGCATTTTGTTCATCCAGAGAAATGGTTAGAATCCCAACTCTCTGGTACTACACCATCCCCAGTGTCTGCGGGGGGATTAGCTCTTCCTTCTTCTGCTTGCCTGGCTCTTCTGGTTCTTCTAGTACACATTTCTTAGCAATAATAATAGAAACCTGAAAGAGAAACATACATATGCAGAAACATGGAACTTTCCCCTACTTTCACAGCATGATTGGAACATGCCCTCACCCAGACTGTGGAAAAGAAACAGAAGACAAGAAGCGATTAGACTACCAGATAGCAACTGTCTGGGAGGTAGGAAACTTTATTGGGGTTGGTATTTGAGCAATAAACCAATTGAAGAAGACGAACAACCACAGTTTGAATTGCAAAAAAGTGAAGGGATTTTAATTGAGGAAAAGGGATCACAGGTGCTGTACAGGCGTGCTGAACAGTATCTTAAAGCAGTATATAGGCATTTTGTAATTAGGGGTCTCAGCCCCTAAAAGTGACCGCTAGATGGCGCTCCTGTATACATATACAGTCAGTGCATGATATCACCAGTATAGATTCAAGCCATATAGACAACATGTAAAATGAGTGTTAACTCAATGGTGGTGGAAGGAGTGCTATAACTCCCCAACATCCAAACACTATATAACAGGGCAATTCAAAGAGTAAGATAATACAGAAAAATGAGTCTTACAGGCAGGCGCAGGTGGAAGTAATACCCTCGACGTTTCGGCTGCTCTGGCCTTTCTCAAGAGGGTATTTGAGCCCAATGTTCCCACACTGTTTACAGAATCTGAGGCTGAGTTGCCTGAGGTTTGTCCCTTTGTGGGATCAGATCCATCGGTGGTATTTTTGTCCTCGTAGCTCTTTTATTTCGAGGCAGTCTAGCAAATCTGCTGGAGACGGTTCCTGTGGAAGATTTTTCTTACCCGTCGGTAAACAGGAAAGTGAAGTAATGCGGAAAATCTCCAAATATGTGAAAACATTCCTCCTCAGCTGTCATCCTGTGACAGGTATACACCGTTCTGCACACACCTTATGAAGCAGCATGTCCCAGGACCTGCACTGCTACGTCATGTGGACCCTCTGCACCAATAAGGAGGCTCCCAGCAAAGTCATCAGCATGGATTCCCAGTTGCAAACTACAGTTGACCTCTGAGCATATAAGAGCAGGATTATCATGTCCCGGCCTCTGGGGTGTGCAGGCTGTGCAATAGAGCGCCATACTGTACGGGGCCCCAGAAGACACCATTTGACCACCGCTTAGAAGACAGCGCCAGTCCTGCTCATGTTTTACATTACATTCTGACCTGCAGCACCGCTGAAGATTTTTTTCAACTCATTCCTACCATATTCCTACTGTTTTACTCTCTATTGGACTTTGTCTATGTCCTGCTGTTTTCATCTTCCTCTTCCCTCCCTTTTCTACATCCCTCCCCTCTCTCTTTAACACATTCCCTCCTTCCTCCCTTTTCCACATTCCTTCTCATCTCCCTTTTCTACATTCCCTCCCTTCTATCTTTTCCCCATCCCGTCTCTATTTAACACATTCCCTTCTTCTTTCTCTAACTTATTCCCTTCTTTTTCCTCTCTATAAAACATCCCCTTCTCTTTCTTCCTTTTCCACATTCCCTACGTTCTCTCTTTTCCACATTCCCTCCCTTCTCTATTTAACACATCCTCTTCTTCTTTCTCTCTCTAACACATCCCATTCTCCTTTCTCCCTTTTCCACATTCCCTCCTTTCTCTCTTTTCCCCATCCCCTCCCTTCTCTATTTAACACATCCCCTTCTTTCTTTCACTCTCTAACACATCCCCTTCTCCTTTCTTCCTTTTCCACATTTCCTCCCTTCTTTCTGTTCCCCATCCCCTCCCTTCTCTATTTAACACATCCCCTTCTTCTTTCTCTCTCTAACACATCTACTTTTTCTTTCTCTCTCTAACACACCCCCTTCTTCTTTCTCTCTGTAACACATCCCCTTTTTCTTTCTCTAACACATCCCCTTCTTCTTTTTCTCTTAAACACATCCCATTCTTCTTTCTTTCTCTAACACATTCCCTTCTTTTTTCTCTAACACATTCCCTTCTATTTTCTCTTAACACATCCCCTTCTTTTTCTCTAACACACCCCCTTCTTTTTTTCTAACACATTCCATTCTTCTTTCTTCCTTTTTGACATTCCCTCCCTTCTCTCTTTCACACATTCCCTCCCTTCTCTCTTTTAAACATTCATGTTCTCTTTTTTCACATCTTCCCTCCCTTTTCATGTTCTCTCTATCTCCCTCTGTTTTCACATTACCGCCTTTTTTTCTCTTTTCCAACTTGCTTTTGTTTCCTTTCCCTTGTTTCCTTTCCCCCATCTCTGTGTATATTCCCTTTCTTTTCTTCACATTTATCCCTTTTTTTGTTTTCTCTCCTTTCCATATTACACATACCTACTTTTTTCACCACTTCTTTTTGTTTGTATTCGCTAATTTTTAATTTGTTTCTTGATTCCCCATCCCCTTTGCACTATTCCTCCCATCTTTCTCCTCTTTTCATGTTGGAGATATACAGCTTGCCTTTAAACCAGACCTTCACCCTGAATAAGAGCCTATATTTCCCTGACACTGTACATACATATTGCTCACATTGTAAATCATCCTACCTGCATCTACTGCATTTTATGAGCCTCTAAACATCCAAGATGGTGGCCCGTGGAGTCTCAGGCTGCCTGCAGACAGGAAGTGTCTTCTGAGTGTGATGCTCTGCATTAAGGAATTGCTGTCAAAGCACAGCTATAACTCGCCCCCCCCCCATACTTTTGCCCCCTCTCCTCTCCTCAGTATATGTTGCTTCTGAGGCAAGATGATGGCGCCCGTATCCTAGAGTCCTGAGCTGCAGCCCAGTGGGGGAAATATTAAAAAGTGACAAAAAAATGTAAAATATATAAATTTTAGATGCTGGAGAATAGTTTTTTTAAGAGTTTGGGCTATGACACGTTATGACACTAGATGGCGTTGTGACCAATGCTCAGTATTTGCATTTTACTGCTATTTTGTTATTTTCTACACTTTCAGTTGCTCTATGATTGGTACATTTTTCTTTTTCCTGTCTGTGTAAGGTGACATTCTCTTCCTGCATTCATGTTTCAGTAAAGCCAGTTCCTGTTATACCACTACTGTCTACCTGGATTACGACTCCCTGCACCCAGCACTTTCACTCTGAACATTTTCCACATTCCCCCTTTTTCTTTCTTTGTAACTTTCCCCTTGTCTCACTCGCTGTCACTCACATCACTGTGACACCGAGCTCATGCGGCACAGTCTCTTGATACAGGTCCTGACAGGCTGGGGGGCTGTTCACCAGTGACCAGAGCCCTGCCAGCCCTGTAGGAATGCCACCAGCTCTGTTTAATATAGCCCCAGTCCGTTAGCAGGAGCCAGTCCATTAGCCTATAATATAACCAAGGAGCGTGGACGAGTGGGCTTGGGATCAAGCTAATAGAGCAGCCCAAGCTTAAGTTATATATTTAATCGCTATAAGAGAGAGCTAGACAAACTACACACATACAGTGAATAGATGCAATGCAAGTTATACTCATTTCTTTATACCCAGTCATGGGTACCACCTTCTTAGAGTCCATGAGACTCTAGGGCTGGTGGTCTCCTTCTTTGTAGGGCATCCCGATTACTGATGCCTGGATGAATGAAAGCCTGTCAGTGGGGATGCAGCCTGCGGCGCCTTGGAGACAAAAGAAAAATGAGTTTGGGGTGATCCCAGGGGATTAACACAGAGGAGGATCCCAAATCAGAATGCTTCAGTTTTGTTCCTCTTTAAATCTTTCACTGTGTGACCCATCGGCTGTTGGAGGCCACTAGAGCACAGTTGTGGAGAGGTTTATTAATATATATTTATTGATATAATTATTATTGTCTGACTAAGTACTAATTTCCTTTTGGATTCGAGCAGATGAGCATCTGAGATACCTGGGGGGCAGATGATTGCAGCAGGCTCACCCATAAAACTGGGTTAGGATCTACTTTAAAAAAGGAGCTCTAACTTTTTCCATACTAATTGGCATAGAGTTTTAGGTCAGTAACAGATTGGGGGATGGCGCCAGCTATAGAGCATTTACAGTTCAGGGTTGGTAATGGCGGCCTCTCCCATTCTCTTATGACGGGTGGAGCTGCATAAAGAGTTTCCTCCTGGAAATGCCGGGACTTTACCTGTGATGTTTACTTATTTACATTGTAGGGCTGAAAGATCAATTATTTACCAGCTGAATGTATTGTGTTACATTACAGGTCACCTGATCCTTCACAACTTCCTCTATGACATCCTTTTACTCCATAGTTGTAGCAACTCCGCTCCTGCGCTTGTCAGAGAGACAGCTGGGAAATCTGTTACCATGTGGAGTAGGGGGTTTCCACTTTTAGCAATATTTTGCCTCTTACATCTTACTAAAACTGCTGTAAATGCAGGAAAAACCATATCCACTGACTAGAGGTTATAACACTCATTTATGTTGTGTCTCAATTAGCATAGCTTCTATACTAGGGGTCAGGGTAGCATTGGGGGGGGGGGGGGCACACTGGGCAATTGCTCCAGGTCCCTGCCACCAAAGGTTCCTGCCCTCAGCAATGTAGGTAGCCCTGGAGATCTGGTCTCTTGCTGGTGCTGCGTCCACTGGGCAGTGGGGAGTTGGCCGAAACGTCTGTATAAAGCACTGGAACTAATAAAATGCCTAGTACAGTATGTTGGATGCTGGTGGGGAGCAGGAGAGGGGTTTGAATCATTAGATGCTGGTGGTAAATGGGAGGGGGGATTACTAATTGGTTTCTACTGGGGAGTGGAAGAGCGGGATTATTGATTGGATGCTGGTGGGGATTGGGGGGGGGGTTTATTAATTGGGTGCTGATGAGAAGTGGGAGGAGTGTTTATTAATTGGATGTTGCTGAGAAGTAACATAGTAACATAGTATGTAAGGCTGAATAAAGACTTTAGTCCATCCAGTTCAGCCTGTTTAACTCCTTCCAGTGGTCTAGTAGCCATAGCCGGAAATGTTATTACATGCCAGGAAGGCATCAAGGCCACTTTTGAACATTTTTAATGTATCCCTCATTACTACCTCCTCTGGCAGCGAGTTCCATAGTCTCACTGCTCTTACAGAGAAGAATCCCCTCCTATGTCGGTGGAGAAAGCACCTTTCCTCTAACCTTAGTGGATGCCCCCGGGTTATGGTTACACTCCGGGGTATAAATAGATTGTGGGACAGATCCTTGTATTGACCCCGAATATATTTATACATAGTTATTAGATCACCCCTCAATCGTCTTTTTTCTAGACTAAATAAGCCTAACTTGGACAATCTTTCCGGGTACTCTAGCCCCCGCACTCCTTTTATTAACTTTGTTGCCCTTCTTTGAACGCGCTCCAGTTCCGATATGTCCTTTTTAAGCACAGGTGCCCAGAACTGTACACAGTACTCCATATGGGGTCTGACCAGTGACTTGTACAGGGGTAAAATGATGCGCTGGTCATGAGCACCTATGCCCCTCCTGATGCACCCCATGATCCTGTTTGCCTTGGCAGCAGCTGCCTGGCATTGATTACTACAGTTGAGCTTATTGTCAACTAAAACCCCTAGGTCCTTTTCCATTGTTGTTTTACCAAGTGTTTCTTTATTTAGTGTGTAATCATGACACAGATTTCTCCTTCCCATGTGCATAACCTTACATTTATCTGTGTTAAACTTCATTTGCCATTTAACTGCCCATGCTTCCAATTTATCTAAATCTGTTTGTAGCTGCCTGTTGTCCTCCTCTGTTTTAATTACTTTACTCAGCTTAGTATCATCTGCAAAGATTGAGACTTTACTGTTTAATCCATACCCAATGTCATTTATATATATATTGAAGAGAATTGGTCCCAGAACTGACCCTTGTGGTACTCCACTAGTAACAGTGACCCAATCTGAGTGTGTACAATTGATAACCACCCTCTGCTTCCGATCACTAAGCCAATTTCCCACCCATCTGCACACGTTTTCCCCCAGTCCAAGCATTCTCATCTTTTGTACCAGCCTTTTATGTGGCACAGTATCAAATGCTTTAGAAAAGTCAAGATATATGATATCCAATGACTCCCCCTGATCCAATCTTGAACTTACCTCCTCATAAAAGCTGATCAGGTTTGTCTGGCAGGAGCGATTCCTCATAAATCCATGCTGATATGGAGTAATAAGGTCATTTTCCCCAAGGTGCTCCAGGATAGTATCCCTTAAGAAACCTTCA
Organism: Gastrophryne carolinensis; assembly: GCA_027917425.1. Lineage (NCBI taxonomy): Eukaryota > Metazoa > Chordata > Amphibia > Anura > Microhylidae > Gastrophryne > Gastrophryne carolinensis. The sequence continues at coordinate 410,170,614 of CM051238.1, read as the reverse complement.
AACAGCTTGCCCACCACAGATGTTAAGCTTACCGGTCTGTAGTTCCCAGGTTCCCCCCTAGATCCCTTTTTGAATATTGGCACCACATTTGCCAAGCGCCAATCCATCGGAACAAACCCTGTAGTTATGGAATCCACAAATATTAGAAATAACGGCTTGTCTATTACTGCACATAACTCCCTTAAAACACGAGGATGTATGTCATCTGGTCCCGGTGATTTATCGATTTTCATCTGCTTGAGACGGTGCCGGACTTCTTCCTTGGTTAGACCAGTGACATTTAATGGAGGGTTTCGGTTATTCCCCTGCATTTCACTCGGCATGTCAAATTCTTTTGTGAATATAGAAGCAAAGAAGTTGTTAAGCAAATTAGCTTTCTCCTCATTTCCCTCTATAGGGGTCCCCTCCTTGCTTTTCAGGGGGCCCACACCCTCAGGTTTGTACCTTTTACGGTTTATGTAGCTAAAGAATAATTGGGGTTAGTTTTACTTTCGCGACCAGTCTTTCTGTCTCCAGCTTAGCTGCCCTTATCTGTTGTTTACATTGTTTATTTTCTTCTTTATAGTTTTTTAACGCTTCCGCTGTCCCTTCCTGCTTTAAACGTTTAAATGCCTTTTTTTGTTGTTTATTGCCCCCTTAACCTTTTTATTTAGCCACATCGGTTTACATGTGTGTCTAATAGTTTTATTCCTGTAAGGTATATATCTGTCACACTGAAAATTAAGTATTCCTTTGAAAGTATCCCATTTAGCGTCCATGCTTTTGTTTTTAAGGACATTTTCCCAGTCAATGCAGTGTAGGGCATCTCTAAGTTGGTCAAACTTTGCCTTTTTGAAGTCCCGCGTTTTTGTGACTCCTTGATAAGGCACCCTAGTGACTGCTAATTGGAAATTAATGATATTATGATCACTGCCTCCAAGGTGTCCCCCAACCTGTACCTTTATTACTTTGTCTGGTACATTGGTTAGTATTAGGTCCAATATGGCTTTCCCCCTTGTTGGAGCTTGTACTTGTTGGGAAAGGTAGCCATCTTTTGTTTTAGATAAAAAACTATTACTTTTCTGCGAAACACATGTTTCAGCATCCCAGTCTATATCTGGGTAGTTAAAGTCCCCCATAATCACTACCTCATTTATTTTAGCGGCTATATCTATTTGCCTTAGCATCATATTTTCTATGGATTCGGATATATCTGGAGGTTTATAGCAAACCCCCATCAGTATTTTATTTTTGTTTCTCCCTCCATGTATTTCTACCCATACAGACTCCACATGGTCATTCCCCTCACATATATCCTCCCGCAGAGCAGGTTGTAGAGAGGATTTTACAATTAAGCAGACTCCACCCCCTTTGCGTTTGTTACGGTCCCTCCTAAACACACAGTATCCCTGTAAATTTACTGCCCAGTCATAGCTTTCATCCAGCCAGGTCTCTGTTACCCCCACTATATCATATTGTTCTTCTGTTATTATCAGTTCTAGTTCATCCATTTTATTAGTCAAGCTTCTAGCATTTGTAAGCATGCATTTCAAATGCTTATGACAATTTTGATAATTTTGTATATTGCACTTATTCCTGCTAGATGTGCTAACCCCTCCCCCCCAGGAGGGGAATTATTAATTGGATGCTGATGGGTAGTGGAAGAGCAGGATTATTGATTGGATGCTGGTGGAAAGTGGGGAGTAGTTTTATTGATTGGATGCTGGTGGGGATGGAGGTGTTTTTGGTACAATATGTTTTTGGTACTCTTAAAAGGGAACAAAACACAGGATTTTTATTTCTCCTGCCTGGGACATCATGTTTTGCCATGCCCCACTGTGTTTATCTACCTAGATTATCCTAAAACTAACCATTTCTTTGCGCCCATGGCACATGCATGGGCTGCCAGCCAATCACCAGATAGCATTCCATTCATCTTTTGTATCCTGATTTGGGATTGGTTGCCCCCAGGAAGCTGGGTAGTTGTGGCCTAGTGGTAAGGAAGTGGTGGCAACCGGAGCATTGCCGGTTTGAATCCTGACCAGGACATGACTGAAGTGCTCTTGATGCAAGTCATCTAACCCCCCAACTGCTCCCTGGGCACCATGGGTAGCCCACCGCTCCGGGCATGTGTGCACTCACTCATTGTGTTTGCCACAGGTTAATTGTGGAGGAAAAATTCCTGTGTGTGTGCAAGCCGACAATGGCCATATACAGAGGCAGGAGTGCTCAGTAAGATATATATTGGGATGGGTGTTTATAATATTGGAATGCCTATCTTTCCTTCCTGCTGTGACTATAACAAGATGAGTCCTTCTGAAAAGCCAGCTCCCTGCTGAGAGGTCCATTGTATTATACTGCTAAAGCCAAGGAGCAATACATTTATCCTAACTGTTTCTATTGTAATCAGCTGTGCTCCTTTCTGAAGCAGACATGAGTCCAGGGCAGGGGTCGACAAGTTCCAGAGCCCCTGCACTTTGGAAGGCCCACCTCATTCTCTCTACCGTGGGCAGCCCATATGCAGGATGCAGGGAGGTGCAGTAACCAGGACTAGGGACTGTTGACCATCGGAAGAGCCTTTCTTTCTGTCAGTTCTTCTATTCTTTCTTTCCATGTATCCTTTGTTTCTTTTTTCACCTGTTCTTTCTGCCATTCCTTTTCTTTCTTTCCTCTTTCCATCTATTATTTCTGTCAGTACTTCTATTGTTGATATATTTCCTTCTCCTCTTTCTTTTCATTGCTTCTTTCCGATCCGATGACAGATGCGAGGATCACCGGCCAGAGAAGGAGGAGGCAGGAGATCCTCTGTTCTTCTGCCTCCCCCCTCCTCTGGCCGGCGATCCCCGCATCTGTCATCAGATCGGCGAGAGACACAGGAGCTAACAATTGGAGGTGTAAAGAAATTTTTTTTTCTCTATGTGTGGTGTTTTTTTTTTTTACTGTTAACCCTTTGTGAACTGGTAGGGGATCTATGTAACCCCTATACCAGTTCACAAGGCTCTGGGTCTGGTAAGTCACCTGCGATTAACCCCGAGCCCTTTCATTACCTGCCTCCCCAAAGCCTGGGGGGCAGAAGAGCCTGTGGCCATTAGGCTATGCCGGCTTGTAGCCTGCAGGGCCAGGGGCCACCAAAACTGGCCCTTGCGCCCTGTTTTACAAGCCTCCATAGCTGGTCATGGGCTGGTTATGCTGGGTAAGGGGGGCCTCACGCCATTATTTGGGGTTTTTTTAAGGGTTTTTAACCTTAAAATTCCCAAGAAAACAGGGATTCCCCCCCAGGGAATGGGGACCCCTGCTTTGTGAAACCCCCAGGTCGCCTGCTACACTTACCTTAATCCCAGTCCAACGTTGCATGCATAGGCCACGGCCGCATCCCTGCTATTCCTTTAGCAGGGCGCGTGCCCGCGCCGGCCATTTGTGAATTCCCTGTTAGAGGGAAGCACGAGATGCGGCGGCCAGCACGCTCAGAGTCGCTGAGCTAAGACGTCATTTAGACGTGCATAGCTCAGCGGCTCCGAGCGCGCTGATTGGACGAGTGGCCGCGCATGCGCCGTAGGACCGCAGTGAATTGATACAAGCGATCTGGGGGGTTTCACATAGGGGGGCACCCCCGATCTGGGTGCCCCTGGGGGGGGGGGGTGGACCAAAACCCTGGATAGTCAATATTCTGGGTTTTGGTCCACTTAAAAAATAACATTTAATGTAAAAAAAAATCGGAATATATCGTCTTTGAGACAGAATCTGGATATATCGGTATATATCGTATCGTCATACGTGTATCGCGATACATATCGTATCGCCAGATTCTTGCCAATTCACACCCCTAGTTACCAGTAACATTGTAGGTCCACTGTAACGTATTTTACACTTGCTTTGCTTTCAGCTTGCCTTGCAGGTAAGTTAGATGTCACATGTTTAGGAAAGTTCAATGCAGGATAGCCAAGCTGTAATATTTGAACAATGCGAGGCGTGTGATGCACAAGCGGCCTCTGTCACCTTCAGGCAGGCGTGCACGGTTGGCTCTGTAATGTGACATTACAGGTGTGTGCTTTTCCTCTCACCCACATCCACCTGTAATCCTCTCTGGACGCAGGCGTGTGAGCTCCCATCTTTGTTTTTCCTTCCCATTTTCCTGCAAACAGTTTTTTTTTTAACAAAGCTCCCACTCGCTTCGCTGCTCTCCATTCAAATATTTACTCCAACCAACAGTTCTTCCATTATAGAGACTGTAGATTGCAAAACAAAGCACTTAAGGAGGGGACAAAGAGCGATGACAGTACGGGGTGCCTGGGGTGATTTACTGCAGTGTAACAATCTTTCTAATGGACTTGTGTATACTTCCCTCGCAGAGTAGAAGCTTCCAAAGCGAAACGATTTTACACACCTTCCTACTTTACAGTGTGGGAAAGAGAGCGAATTGTTAAATTAGGCCACGACCCCTCATTGATTGATGGATAGGAGATGGGGTGTAACAGTTACAACAATAGAAACACTTTAAATAGGAGAGTGAATCATTTATTAATGCAGATCTGCATAATAAAGTGGAACAAAACCCAGGATTTTGATTATCCTGGGTTTTGGTCTTTGCACCCCAGGCACTCTGATCAGGGGTGCACCACTGTGTGAAACCCCCCAGGTCGCCTGACCTCACTTACCCTTCCCTGATCCTATGACGCATGCTCAGCCCTCTCAACCAATCAGCGCGCTCGGATTCGCTTGAGCCCCTTCATCCAGGAGCTTGTCTAATGCAAACGGATCTGAGCATGCTGGCTCCTGGGGGGAGCGAGTATGCCTGCCCTGGAGTCTCATAGACTCTGTCCTTCTTTGAGGTTTCTCATAGACTCCAGGGTGGGTTTTGGTCCACTTTAACTATCTTTTTGACTATCCTGGGTTTTGGTCCTTCCCCCCTGGGCACCCCGATTAGGGGTGACCTGCTGTGTGAAACCCCCCAGATCGCCGAAGGTAACCTCATTCCGGTCCTACAGAGCATGCACTCGTCCAATCAGCGCACTTAAAGCTGCTGATGTCATGTTGTCTAAGGCTTTGTCTAAGCCAGCAGCTCCGAGCGCACTGGCGGACGCATCCCCCACTTCCCTATACCAGGGAGCGTGCCACGCGCCCTGCTAGAGGGATAGCGGAGATGCGGCCGCAACTCGTGCATGCACAGTTGGACTGGGAAGCAAGGTAAGTGTATGGGGCGACCTGGTGGGTTTCACACAGCGGGGCATCCCAAATTTGGATGTCCTGGGGGGAGGGATTTGATCGGTCTATAAAATCTTTAAGATTCCTGGGCCGATTGCGGTGGTCCATGCGTCGGCCATTTGCAAAAGCCCTGGCGCGGGCATGCTTCCTGCTAAAGGGTTAGCAGGGATGTGGCTGCTGTCCGCGCATGCGAAGGTAAGTTTTCCAGCGACCTGAGGGTTTCACACAGCGGGGCACTCCCACCCGGAGGGGAGTGAGTATGCCAGCGAGTCTTGTAGACTCCAGGGTGGGTTTTGGTCCACAAACCTCAAAGAAGAACAGAGAGGGACAGGGGAACATGAACTCAAAAGAGGGACAGTCCCTTCAAATCAGGGGACAGTTGGGGGTATGCACGGTTTATCAAGGGGGTCAGGTCCTCATGACAATACCAGGATTACATTTGTTTGCCAAGGTGTGCCAACAAAATGCCTGACCTGAAGTGATGCAATGGAGGGTCTCCAAGTTCAGGGTTTGCCACTCTATAATGAACAAACAGGGTCCTAGGCAAAATAGAACTCAGTGCAGGAGGTAAAAAATTCTGCCCCCTCCTCACCCATCTTATAGTTGTTGCTGTCCCATACAGGTATGTGCCATGCTGTGCCTCTACCTTTGTAGCAGGCAGTGCCCCCTCCCCATGACTGAGCCCACTATGGGAGGCCTGCATTAAGGTCTGCATCACTAACAGTGACCCTGACTCACACCAGATTTTCACTATTTGGGGTGTTGTTCCTCTCACTGGGGGGATCCCGAATTAGGATGCCTGCTGTGTGTATGCCCCTAAGTCACTCACCTTCCTGTCGCTCTCCCCGCTCAGCCTCGGGCTGCGTCACTGATGCAGGAAGCGTGGGAGCCGGTTCCCTTATTGATTGGCATAAGGGGGTATTTTTTAGTGGTGGACACTTTATGTACGCCAGCCCTGTTGGGAGCCTGTTCTCAAGGAAGTGCACTGGAATTTGGGGAATTATTCCTGCAGGGTGGCAGGTAAATGTTTATTTTTTTTACTTTTCCTGGACTTTCCACATGACAGCATAATAATGATGATAATAATAACTAATATTTTCGTAAACAACAATAATGTTAAATTACACATTATTAGTTTTATGCTCATTGTTTTTATTTCAAGAAATGGTCACAAATAGGAGCAGGATTCAGGTTCAGGATTTAGCTCTAGCACCATCTGCTGGTTCTTTCAATATAATGCAGCAGCGTGTTTTCCATGCGACAAGATACTCCAGTTACTGTAGGCCAACACTAAATTGCCTTCTCATGAAATGGGGCAATCTATGGCATGTCCAACAGTTACATGAAAGCACATGCAGCTCATCATATGGAATGGACCTCAGGATTCCCTGGTCTCTGGTATGCATCTGCATAGCCTAAGGCACAGAACAATCAGTACCCTGTAGGAGGACAACAAACCAGAAACAGGACCAGAACTTTGGAACAGGACACAAGTGTGACAGGTTGATCTGATGGTAGGTTGTAGTAGTAACTTTTTAGTTTTCAGTGGTAATGCCTTGTTAGATCTAGTTAAACCGGAACTTCACCCTGAAGAGCCTATCTTGTATGTTTCCGCCACCCTGTACATACAGATTGCCCACATTAAAAATCATCCTTCCTGCACCTACGGCATTTTTTGAGCTTTAAACATCCAAGATGGAGTCTCAGGTTGTCTACAGACAGGAAGCATTCGGGGATTGCTGACCTTTTCCGGCCCCCTGCTCTGTCTGTGCAAAGCACAGCTATAACCCCACTCCCCTGCACTTCCCCCCTCCTCTCCTTAGAATGTGATGCTTCTGAGGCAAGATGTCAGCGCCTGTATCCTAGAGCCTTGAACAGAGTTGCAGCCAAGTAGGGGAAAGAATAATAAATGATAAACATAAAATATAATATATTAAACTATGCTGGGGAATAGTTTTTAAAGAGTTTGGGCTGTTCATTAAATTATGCTGAAGGTCTGGTTTAGGCTGTGGGTGAGGTTATATTTATAGAGTTAATTATAGACTTATAATTAGTTACTCTTTAAATTGCATTCATTTATCTAGATCACTAGATGGCACTATTACAGTAAAAACAGATTAAATAAGTACAAAAATAGCATAGCGTAGGTCCTAAAGTGATACTGCAGACAAAGGTAATTGTTACACCATTGTGTCGGGCTACATTTGGCACTGCCCTAAACTTTTATCATTTTTAAATTGGAGGAGAAATGGCCAAGATATCAGGGTTTACAGGCTCAGCTTATGATTTTTCTTCTGAAAAAAAGTGGGCATGGCACTTGGATCTGTTATGCTGCATATTAATGTGATGAATCTGGAGGAGGAGGGAGGGACCAGCAATCCTGTCCCGTTTCGCTAAGCTGATTGGGGGACGGGATGAAAAAGAGAATGTCATTGGCTGAACCTGTAAACCTCGACATCTCAGCCGTTTCTGCTTCAATTTAAAAACATTTTAGGACAGCTCCAAATGTAGCCCGGGACCACAAAAATGACTGTAAAGTGGGGGTAGTAAGGGGTAGAGAATGACTGCAAATGGGGGGGGGGTAGAACACCAGGGCAGTTGCCCTGCACAAAACAGCCCTGTGCCTACCATGGGCATGACTGTGGTTTTTAGTTGTAAAAAGCAGGTTGCTAAGCAGCCAATCAACCAGCGTCCCGACCAAACTCAGACACGGATATCTCACTGGAGTCCGTGTTCGGTGACCCGAGCTTGCAAAGTTCGGTACGAACCTGAACTTTGCAGCTCTGGTTTGCTCATCCCTACTGTAAAGGAACGATCTAGTTTAAAGTTGAAAACCCAACAGATACAAGTCCGGAGATCCCCTTTAGTTCCCCCCTGTTAAGGCTTCCTAGTCAAAAATATGCACAGGACCTAATCTCCCCCAGGAAGGAGAATTAGCATTTATGAGTTGAGCAGCGCAGATCACAGACTCCATGCTGATTCTCTCACACCTCCAGCCTCGGAAGGCCCCGATTTGTCTGACGACAGTATGACCCCTGGCTGTCAGCCTCACCACATCAAAAATGAGAGCCGCAGACCAGCGGCACCAACACAAATCGGACCATAGCTGGGCCACCATGTGTCCCAGCACCAAGCCAGGTACAGAACCAGAACCGGCTCACAAAACCGCATGGTTTCTCCGGGCCCTGCGAAAAGGGAAACCTAGAGAAATGGAGATCTAAAGTTCTGACCTTTTTAGGGACCCCATTTTTGGACTCATCAAATGTCCGACATCTAACCCAGTCTTTTGGTGCCGTATCCAGAGCCATACGACCCCATACTCAAAGTTATAACCCCTAAAGGGTTTTAAGGGCTAATACAGCCTACCCAATGGTGGGAGGTGACAATCTGGCCCACAGAAGGGAGGGAGTGAAAGGATCCCGAGGCATAAAGGGGGTAACCCTGGGCCAGGCTTCGTCATTCTCTGGATAGGGGTCGCGCTGCAGCGTGCTGGAGGTGCCCAAACCATCTGTAAGCTTTTGACATACCCCTTGTGGGAGCTCTTCATCACCACTCTACAACTGCTTCTTAAGGTAACTGACTATTATATATCTCTGTGTAACTCACTGTAACCTGTAACCCACTTCTCAGAACAGCATTTGTATTCATTCATATTCCATTATAGCCAAACGTTTGTTATCTCTGCCTAGTGTGCTTATAGCATTAAAACCTTTATTTAACTTGAGCGATCTTTTTGCCTTAGCCAAGAATCTGTGTCCGCAGGCTTTGGGCCTAGTAGTCAAACGAACAGGGGTTGGGGAAAGCGGGTTGAGTGTCCGGAGGTCCCTGATTGATAGTGGGATCTCGTGACCTGCGGTTCCCTGACACCTACTAATGTTACCTTAAAGGGTTGAACCTTGCTCCTTTACCTTGTGGCTGGCAGGCAGCCTGTCAGCTTCTCCTACAGCGGCGGACTTGCCATAGGGAGACTCTGGAGAATTCTACCCTCCAAGTCAAGAAACCCCTTAGCATTGGATGACACTCAGACTCGCGGGCTGGTCATGGGCTGACCAGGCCAGTAAAATCCCTGGGTGATTCTTGGCTCCCAGTCCACCACTGGTCACCACCTTTCATTATTGGGCAACAAGCTACAGCTAATCATCACTCATATGATGCCTACTTTAAAAGTATGGGGCTGGCAACAGTATTTAGAAGCTGGAAGCCATGCTAGAAGGTCATCTGTGTTCTCAATTGTCTCAGTTTCCATCTCTCACAAGGAAGGTGTGAATGACAACGTGTTCTCACCACAGGTGAGAGATCTATTGATGCTCTTTACAGGGTTATTATGCCTTCCCCCACTGCTAAATATTTTATGTGCATGGAGTGTACAGTGGAAAAATGCAACCTGGTTTTGGAATATATTCTTTGGTCTGATGAACCCATGAGTCATTAATTGAAGAGACTGAAACTTAGAATGAAGAGCTCATCAGCCACCAGTGGAGCGGCTAATGAGTTATCAGCAGCTCTTCACTAGCCTTGTGAGTGTTTATCTCAATGTGATGGCGCTGTGGGTTACTGCCGTGACTCAACCTCGCCCTGGGCTCCGCTTATCTCCCGTCTGAGTTGAAAAAGAAGGACACTTTTTTTGATAGAAGTTAGTTCTAGTTTCACTGAAAATCTTGGACCAAAAATATATTATAGTGCCTCTGGCAGAAATCTGTCCCTCTGAATAAGCTCAGTAGGGCAATCGAATCAGATCCCTGGTGTCACAAAATCAGTTTGATCGAGCGATCTGCGACGTGGGTGTGGGCTGCTTCTAGTACAGAGAGCAATCACACCAGAAACACCCACACACCAATTACAACAAGCTGCCACCATCATCGTAACTACACTTTAAAGTGGACCAAAACCCAGGATTTTGACTATCCTGGGTTTTGGTCCACACCCGAGGGGGTGGCCCGCTACGTGAAACCCCTGACAGATTGCGCTCGTCCAATCAGCTCACTCGGAGCCACTGAGTAATGGATGTCTAACCCGGCGTCTTAGCTCAGCGGCTCTGAGCGCACTGGCTGCCGCATCTCGCACTTCCCTCTAACAGGGAGCGTGCCCGCGCCCTGCTACAGGGATAGCTGGGATGTGGCCCGTGCATGCGCCGTTGGCCCGGGATTAAGGTAATTGTAGCGGGCAACCTGGGGGGTTGCCCCTCTGCCGGGGGGGGGGGGGGAATGGATCGGCCCGGGAATCTTATAGATTCCTGGGCCGATTCAGCTGGGTTTTGGTCCTTTTTAAACAATTAAATTGGGCTGGTGGAACCCTCCTCAATCACCATCCAGTCAAACTCTGCTGACGAGTAATTAAGACAGTCACCACACACACCTACACACCCCTCTCCACATAGAAGCAGGGCACAGGCAACCCACACCGATTCCGTCCCACACTTACCCCGTGGAGATACTGATCAGTTCTGTTGTTGAATCCGATTCAATCCGCTTGCAATCTGCTGGTTCACACACAGTCACTATGCAGCACTCCAAGTTAATTGTGAGTCATTCACCCTTGTTACACTATATGATTAGATATGGTTTCCCAATAATACAGTAGATTAGTTACAATCGATCTTACAGTCTATGGGTTTATAAGAGGGAAATGTGATTTCAATAAATATTTGCTGCACACTAATCTTCAATATTTCTACTAGAGATTAATTTTATAAATATCGCAAATACCAATAATCATATCAGCCCAGTGGCCATCAATCTTATACAAACCAATGGTCGCTGAGGCTCTCCACACACATCCAGTGAAGTATCCTAAGAAGAAATATCTTCCCTCAAAAACTTTGCACATACAGTCTATTGTGTGAGAAATTAGCCAACACACACACAGTAAGATGTAATCATAAAGTTTCCCCAGATAACCTTAGATATTACAGTCAGTTGTTACATGTTAAGTTATAGTAAGTTATACATTAGTTACAGTACAATAAATGTATAATGGAGAGAGAGCGAGAGATACTTAGCCATTATGGTTGCGGTATTATTCAATAAGGGGGCTTGTCCTATCAACTGAATACCCCTGAAAGCAGCCTCCTATTCTACCAACACTAGGGGGTGTGGCCATCATTCTCAGCCTCCTGGGTGCGTCTAAACGAACTGCCTTCAACCCGCCTCTATGAGATTAGATAAATATTCTATAAAGTGATATAACTCCCACAATATGCATGTTATCATATTGTAACCAAGAAATTCGTGATCCCCATGAATTTCTTAGTTAAAGGAGCAGTATTGCGAATTTTTCTTGGTGGCATATTTAAATGGTACTTTGAATGTAGGTAAGTGTTGGAGTAAGAATTACAAATGTAGAAAAAAATGATGTCTGTGTTGAGCAGCTGGAGACTAATAGCTCATGTTTATGTCTGCTGAGTGTCGGGACCCGACACTCTGGCCTGTTCCACGCTGAGGAGAGGGGTGAAACAATGTATCAAAGTATCAGCTGTTCAGTGCTGGCAGCCGTCCAGCATAAGATAACAACATTGCAACATTGCCTGGCCAGAACTTATATATCTAAAACAGAGAGAAAAGCTCTAGAAGTCATTTAGCTGATTTTGACAGTTTTCCCTTCATGTTGGCTCTGCTGCAGAATCTTTCAGTTTACCATTTTCTCTTTCATATTCTTATTTTTCATTTTTCCATATGATCTTTCTTTCAGCTTTGTGTGTTTTGAGCCAAGCCCAACCCAGGATTTTCACTATCTGGAGTTTTGTTTTGTTCCCCTAGGGGCATCCCGAATTGGGATGCCCTGATATGTGAAATCCCCAAGTTCGCCTGTGAAAACTTACCTTTCCCTGTCCCACAGCGCATGCACAGGCTCTCATCCAATCAGCTCTGTTTGCACGCAGATGGGGAGCCTGAGCAGTAACCTTCCTGGCCGCCCGGCCTGTCTAAATGACTATCTGCGTGAGCGCGCCAGAAAAATGGGGGGATCTGTGGTTATCCAGGGGTCGTTTCACACAGTGGGGCATCCCGATTTAGAATGCCCAAGGGGGAAGGTCAATGGCCGGGTCTTATAGACTTCAGGGTCGGCCACTCAGGGTTTTGTCCCACTTTAATACCTTTAGATTTTCCTGCACAGTTATTCAAAGAAGAATTTCAGTTATTTTCAGTCAGTTTAGTTTATTTTGTATAGATTTTACACATTTGAGTCACCTGGTCTCATAACAAAAGCAGCACCTCACACACACACAGCCGTTACCACTGATTACAGTGTCAGCCTCTGAGGTAAAGTGTTGCTAGGAGACCAGTGGGCTAAATGAAGCAGCTCACTAAATACAACCCAGCAGATCCCCCTATTCAGCAAATGGACTGAGCCATTGTTATTATACAATTTAAAAGAAAGGCATATATTTTTTCCTTTTTCTATCGCCACATTATTTATACACATGTTAGAAGCTATTGTGTGGCTATTTAATTATTTATCTTTTTTAATGCAAATTTCGCAATACTGCTCCTTTAAATGAACCTAAACACCAAATACATATCATACAGTGTCTGATACTATGTGGATTATCAGTCTCTGGCCAATATAAGTATGCCGTGTTTGATATCAAATGGAAGGTCTTATAATCCTGAATAAGACTCTGTCTACTATTAATATAGTCATAACTGTAATATTTCAGGAGTTACACCACTCTCAATGCCACCCTAGCTACGCCCCTGATTTGAGTGTCTGTGTCGGGAGCCAAACTAATTAGGAATTCAAGGATTCCTTTTCTAGAGTAAATTACCTGCAGCTCAGAGACACCTCTGATATTGAGGTACCTTTTTGGCAGACAGGTGTGAATATAGTCTATTGTCATGGTCTGTTTGCTATAGACATGGCAGGATTGCAGACTCCCACCTTATTTGCGTGTTACTTAAGAATTTAGGTGCATAATTTGGGGATATCTAAATTATAATAAAATATACCTATGATTAGTACACTTAAACCGGACCTTCAGCACGATCTAAAGAAAAGGCCAACCCTTAAAAAACTATTCCTTAGCTTCTAAAATTAATATATTTTACATTTTTAGTCACTTACTTATTATTCTTTCCCCCACCGTGCTGCAACTCTGTTCAGGATTCTAGGATCCAGGCACCGCCATCTTGACTCAGAAGCTTTGCACATACTGAGGAGAGCGGGATAAAGTGCAGGGGGTGGGGTTATAGCTGTGATTTGTGCAGACAGAGCAGAGCTGGGGTTAGGGAAAGGACAGCAATCCCAGAATGCAGAGCGAAACAGTTCCTGTTTACAGGCTGCCTGTTGCTCCATGAGCTGCCATCTTGGATGTTAAAAGGCCCATAACATGCAGTAGATGCAGGTGGGATAATTTTTAATGTGAGCAATCTGTATGTACAGGGTGTGGAAAACACATAAGATAGACTCTTATTCAGGGTGCAGGACCGCTTTAATTTCCCCTTTAACAGGGTTAATAAACATTTATGAGCGGTTATACAATCTTCAGAAACCAGGGTTGTTTTTAGAGCTAGAAGTAAACCAGGTAATGCTAATTGCTAATTGCCAAAAAGGTAGGTCCGTGCTTAGTTGGAAAATTTTAATTAAAGACAGAAATACAAATAATAGAAAGAAAAATCATACATGTGCAGAAAAACTGTCAGAAAATAAAAGGGGAGAAAACACTGAAAATCCTATACCTCATAAAGGGATACAAAGTCTTCAGATTCCGAGGGTTGGAGCAGTTGGGTTGGACACACCAGGATCACGGATCAGATTCTCTGTATGTGACCAATAAAACAGTTTCTTCCCCTGGATATTTTATTAGGCTTTAGCCTGGGGGACAAAAATGTTTATAATTTGAACCCTAACTTGGTAAATATGGGGTTCATAATTTCAAAATATCAAAATGGACATGGCTGGCATGTCCTGGTCAGGAGTAGGGGGTTTCCTGGGTCCACATTGAGACCAATATCAAATATGGAGAACCAATGTGACTGTCGGCCTTGGATAAAACTTATGGCAGTGTCTAAAGCAGTGGTTCTCAACCTTTCTAATGCCGTGAGCCCGCAATACAATTCCTCATGTTGCGGTCACCCCAAACCAAAAAATAATTTTGGCGGCTACTTCAAAACTGTAATTTTGCTACAGTTATGGTTCGGAATGTAAATACCTGATATGCATTATGTATTCTCATTGCTACAAATCAAACATAATTTAAACATAGCGATTAATCACAAAAACAATATTTAATTATATGTTGAGAAATATTTATTACTAATTCCAATAAATAACATTGGCATAGCATGTGTCGGAAACTGTCATTTCTTCGCCTCTTAATGAAATTAATAGGAGGCTGCGGCGGATTGTGTGGTAACTTGAGATTCTCGGGAGCTCTCTTCCACAAAATCTGCCCTCACAATTAAATCAATAGGAGGCGGATTCAATGCCGGAAACCGCTGATTTTAGCAGTTTCCTCATTAAGAATATGGGAAAATAGTGGGAGATATAGAAGATAATTATACATTGGGGAACAGTGTGAACTACAAGACCGATGTAGTTCACACTGTGTAAATGTATGGTGCTTTGTGTAAGTGTAAGCTGCTTTGTGTACTGTGTAATGATTACACACAAAGCACCTTACACTTACACAGTATTGTGCGTATTGTGTGTGTACTGTTTTTACATTATTAACCTTTTTTACACCAGCAGGCTGTCTCGCAGGCTCTCTTGCCTCTCCGGCTCCTAGGCTTCTGTTCTCCGGAGCTTGCTGCGTCCGCCCACTGATGATGTCAGCAAGCGCCGGACACACGCAATGCGCTGCTATGGACTGTGGAGCGTTCCCCCCGCCCCTTAGGCCCCGGACGGATGATGCAATCACATCTGCGCATGCGCGCAGGCATTCAGTTTGGAACGCGCATCTATAACGGCGTGCGTTCCAGCTGAATAGCGCTTCTGCATTTGGTAGTGCGACTTCTCAGCGGCTAAAGCCATCGGAAATATGTATTTTCCAATGGCTTTGCGCGACCCCTGTGTTTTGGTCGCTCGACCCCCGCCGGGGTCCCGACCCACAGGTTGAGAACCGCTGGTCTAAAGGATGCAGCATGACTCATATTCAAGCTATGGGACAAATTATAAGTAGTTACCCTTTTAGTAACACTATACTCCATTCTGTGCCCCCACCTTTTCTTATCAGTGGTTGTAGCTGTTTCTAGGAAAGGCAAAGTATTTATAGCCCTGTGCTCAGGAAGTCTCTGAAGAATCCTGTTTAGAGTGGACCAAAACCCATGGAGATCGGGCTGATTGATTCCCTCCCATCCAGAATCCTGATGCGCTGCTGTGTGAAACCTCTCAGGTCCCCCATAAACTCACCTTCTTTCCCGGTTCAGCAGCACATGTGCGAGCAGCGGCCGCATCCCACTATCCCTCTAGCAGGGTGCGTGCCAGGCATTTGTGAATGGCTGACGCGGGCAAGCTCCCTATTAGAGGGAAGTGGGGGATGCGGCTGCCAGGGTGCTCGGGTCTGCTCGCCTTAGACAAGCTCCTGGGTGAAGGGGCTTGAACCGATCTGAGTGCGCAGACTGGACGAGCGGATGCGCATGTGTCATAGGACCGAGAAGAAGTGAGTTTGTTTGGGCAACCTGGGGGGTTCCACACAGCAGGGCACGCCGTTCGGGGAGCCACAGGAGTAAGAGCCAAAACCCAGGACAGTCAAAATCCAGGTAGTGAATTATGTAATACTTTTCCTTACTACTTCACAGGGTAGGGCAAAGTTAGATCTCCTTAAAGTGGACCAACACCCAGGATTTTCACTATCCTGGGTTTTGGTCCACTTCGGTGGGGCACCCCGATCGGGGGTGCCCCGCTGTGTGAAACCCCCCAGAACGCCCGGAAACACTCACCTCACCCCGCTCCTACGCGGGCGCTCGTCCAATCAGAGCGCTCAGAGCCGCTGTGGTATGCACGTACAAGCGGCGTCCAACCACAGCGGCTCTGAGCGATGGAGGCCGCGTCTCGCACTTCCCTCTAACAGGGAGCGCGCCCGCGCCGACCATTCACAAACGGCATGGGAAGGGAAGCGCCAGACGCGCCCGCGGTCCGCGCATGCGCCGTTGGTACGGGGTTAAGGTAAGGTTTCTGGGCTTCCTGGGGGGTTTCACACAGCAGGGCCCCCCAGTTCGGGGAGCCACAGGAGTAAGAGCCAAAACCCAGGACAGTCAAAATCCAGGTAGTGAATTATGTAATACTTTTCCCTACTACTTCACAGGGTAGGGCAAAGTTTGATCCCCTTAAAGGGTAATTCCACTTTTGATGTCTATTATGTCTTCAATGTGCTAAGCTTATCTGTTATTTTTTATTTTCTATTTGTTTGCAAATAAAAGAAAACAGATTCGCTTAGTAACAATAGGTTTATCTGATCAATGTACATCAACGGATGTATTAAATGTACAGATCGGAGACTTCCTCACTTGCTAATCATCTGGCAGGGGCAACAGGATTAATCCATTCTCCTGAACTTCAACTTCTTTGCTTTGGGAGGATCACAATCTTGTGTTCCAGCAGCAAAAGGGTTACTGGGATTGGTCTCGCCTGGAGAGGCCATTATGCTGCTTAGACTTAGCCAAAGCTGATGAGCTGATGATTAGCTCACCTGTTACATTGGAAGAATTCTGGGACTTGTAGTCAGTAGCTTTACTCAAGGTCATGAGGACCACTCCCACTGTAGCAAGGCAGAGCTCCAGGAATATGAGAAAAATGGAAACAGCATGCTGTTAAGTAAATCAAAGGTATGGGGGGCTTCACACAGAGGGGCACCCCCAATTGGGGTGCCCCAGGGGGAGCGAGTATGCCTGCCCTGGAGTCTCATAGACTCCAGGGTGGGTTTTGGTCCGCTTTAATAACTTTTTATGATGAATAGTCTAAATGATTAGCGCAACCAATAGAGGGGCAAAACAGTGTTGCTCCCGTGCTTCCCCGAAAATAAGAAAGGTCTTTTTGCTCCAAAAATAGGTGCTAGGGCTTTTTTTGGGCGATATCCTATAGCCAGCTGGCAGCGGGCAAGGTGGTGGCGGCAGTACAGCATCTTCATTACAGTACGTACACAGAGCTGGCTGGCAGCGAGGGGATGTGGGGGGGGGGGGGGGATTCGGCATGGCGGCAGGCTGGAATAGAGCCAGCACAGACAAGCTTACCTGTGTGACTTGATGTGCCCTCACCCTCTTTTACAGTCACTCCCATCCCTCTGCTGAAGCCTGGCAGTTGGATTAGGACTTGTAACTAGGGCTTATTTTTGGGGTAGGGCTTATATTTCATGGATTAGCAAAAAATTAGCATTTGTAAGCCCACTGTACAATATAATGGTATAAAGTTAAATTACCCAAGATGTGTGGGATTTAGCTGTACAATATGTAGCGAATGCTTATAAGGATCAACATGAGTGTTTATTATTGCACAGTATTATATATGCACAATATTCACAGCTATAATTGTCGGACAATCATTTTATTTAATTAAAAAATGATTAAAAATAAAACTGGGAACTGGAGGTCCCCTGATTCGAACTACTTGTGTGCATCCCCAACCCCTTCATTACAAGCAAGCAGTCTCCCGACAGTCCCACGTTATGAGTGTGTTTACCCCTGTCCAGGGCCGGATTAAAACTGTCCTTTACCCTGAATAAGAGTCTATCTTATATGTTTCCCACACCCTGTACATACAGATTGCTCACATTAATCCGGACCTTCACCCTGAATAAGAGTCTATCTTATATGTTTCCCACACCCTGTACATACAGATTGCTCACATTAATCCGGACCTTCACCCTGAATAAGAGTCTATCTTATATGTTTCCCACACCCTGTACATACAGATTGCTCACATTAATCCGGACCTTCACCCTGAATAAGAGTCTATCTTATATGTTTCTCACACCCTGTACATACAGATTGCTCACATTAATCCGGACCCTCACCCTGAATAAGAGCCTATCTTATATGTTTCCCACACCCTGTACATACAGATTGCTCACATTAAAAATCATCCTACCTGCATCTACTGCATGTTATGAGCCTTTAAACATCCAAGATGGCCGCTCATGGAACATCAGGCAGCCTGCAAACAGGAAGCGTCTTCTGACTGTGCTGCTCTGCATTCTGGGATTTCTGACCTTTTCCTGACCCCGGCTCTGCTCTGTCTGAGCAAAGCACAGCTATAACCCGCCCCCTGCACTTTATCCCACTCTCCTCTCCTCAGTAAGTGTGATGCTTCTGAGTCAAGATGGCGGCGCCCGTATCCTAAAGTCCTGAACAGAGTTGCAGCCCAGTGGGGGAAAGAATAATAAGTAAGTGACTAAAAACTTAAAATATATTAGCTTTAGATGCTGGGGAATCGTTTTTAAGGGTTTGGGCTTTTCAATAATTCATGCTGAAGGTCCGGTTTAAGTGTGGTGGAGGCCCCAGATACACTATTTATTTTCCTTTAAAATAATAGTCCAGCCGAGTAACTGATTGGTGGTTGTCTGGCACCCGCCTACTTACTGGAACTTCAGATCGAGTCCCTTGTGCGGGTGCGTGCTGCTCGGGACTCCTGCTTTGCCATTCTGGGTGGGGGGTAGTGTAGTCGCCCGGCTGCTCCAGCAGATAACAGTTCCCTGCATTGAGCTGCCAGCGGCTGTGCTTGGTGGCTTATGTGCAGTGACAGCTCTGCACCCATCACTGTAGCGTTGCTGACGGCGGCTTTGCTGCTCCTGACTCTTCGTCCTGCCCTGTGGTGGCTTTGGCTGCAGGTTAGAAAAAACAGGCACTGTGGGCCCCCACTGGCACCAATAGCTTTGTTGCTGGCCCCGCGGCTCGTCAGACCAAACACTGAAAAGCCTCCTGGACCAGACAATAACCCAAAGGTTGGTGAAAGGCCCCTTTGCAGGGCAAGTGGTGATGGCCCCGGGGAGCATGGCCTGTGTGCCCCTCTTATTACCCGGCCCTGTCCCTGTCACAGATCAGCAGGCCCCTGTAAAATGTCACAGGTGAGCAGACTCCTAATAGGTCACATATGTATTTGCCTGGATTACGCCATGCTTGCTGGGATTACGCCATCATTCTCTCCCCTCCTTTTGATATGCAATAGCCAAGCAGACAATGGGATTTCCCCTGTGCAGCGGCAGCTCTGCCTAACCTGGATGAAATAGCCACAAGAAATAGGAAGTGTCAAAGCTACAAGAGGCCACGGCCAGGAGACTTCCACCGGGTGGAATGTGTGAGTGAGCAAGAGGACAGGCTGATGGATTCCACACCCGCATATTCCAGCTAGCAGCTCCTTCCAAGATTATAGGGAGAATCTTAAACCGGACCTTCAGCATGATTTAATGAAAAGCCCAAACCCTCAATAAACGTATATAAACCGTATTCCCCAGCATATAACATTAATATATTTTAAGTTTATAGTCACTTATTTAAACCTACACCCAACAGGATCGGCCCGGCAGATCCAATCCCCGCTGTGTGAAACCCCCCAGGAAGCCCTCAAACCTTACCTGAATCCCGGTCCAACGGGGCATGCGCAGGCCGCATCTCGCACTTCTCTCTAGCAGGGCGCATGTCCGTATTAGAGGGAAGCACGAGATGCGTCCGTCGGCGCGCTCTGAGCTGCTGAGCTAAGACGTCGCTCAGACGTGCATAGCTCAGCGGCTCCGAGCGCGCTGATTGGATGATTGGTCGCGCATGCGCCGTAGGAGCGGGGTGAGGTGAGTTGAAGCTAGCGATCTGGGGAGTTTCACATAGCGGGGTGATCGGGGTGCCTCAGGGAAGTGGACAAAAACCCAGGATAGCCAAAATCCTGGGTGTTGGTTCACTTTAATATTCTTTCCCCCCACTGGGCTGCAACTCTGTTCAGGACTCTAGGATACAGGTGCCACCATCTTGACTCAGAAGCATCACATACTGAGGAGAGGAAAGCGGGATAAAGTGCAGAGGGGAGGTTATAGCTGTGCTTTGCACACACAGAGCAGAGCTGGAGTCAGGGAAAGGTCAGCAATCCCAGAATGCAGAGCGACACAGTCAGAAGACACTTCCTGTTTGCAGGCAGCCTTATGCTCCATGAGCCACCATCTTGGATGTTTAAAGGCTCATAGCATGCAGCAGATGCAGGTAGGATGATATTTAATGTGGGCAATCTGTATGTACAGGGTGTGGGAAATATATAAGATAGACTCTTATTCAGGGTGAAGGTCCGCTTTAATAAATGATTCATTTGCCTATTGAAAGTATTTAGATTGTTGTAACTGTTACAATGTATCACCTATTCATCAATGATCAACGAGGGGGCGTGGCCTAATTTAAAAAGTAGGTATGTTGTTATACTTTTATAACCTATATCACCTATCCATCCCTCAATGAGGGGGCGTGACTGATGTCCCTCAACCCACACTGAAAGGTTGGCAGGTGTGATAAATGTGTAGTAAAATGTAGCACCATTGTAAATTCACAGCTTTTTGTGTCTGGTAATCGCTTTGTCAGTTGTCAATAAAGTTGCATTGAGCATCACACAGGCGCGTCTTGCGCGTTGCCATGGTGCCTGACGTCACTCTCGCCTGTCAGTAGCAAGATGGCGGCGCCCAGAGGCCACGCGCTGGTTCACAAAGTGCTGGCGGAATGTTCGGTGACCAAGGCTCGGGCTTGCGAGCTGACGTTGCCGCACGGGCCGGTGAAGACTCCGGTGTTCATGCCGGTGGGGACTCAGGGGACGATGAAGGGGGTGACGGCCGATCAGCTGCGGGATCTGGGCTGTGAGATCTGCCTGGGAAACACCTATCACCTGGGGATGCGGCCGGTAAGTGACAGTGCTGCTGGTGTGGAGGAGGAACTACAAGTCCCAGCTCGCAGGCTTCTGTGAATAGAGCCTGTATAATTGAATATGCGGACCTACAAAGAAGGGGAGGCGGGGCTGTGCAGGAGGGTGGCCAATGGGGAAGTAGAGGCTGCATGGGAGGAGGGGACATGGCTGGAGGCTAGGCTGCAGGGGAGGAGGGGCCATGGCTGGAGGCTAGGCTGCAGGGGAGGAGGGGCCATGGCTGGAGGCTAGGCTGCATGGGAGGATGAGCCCATGGCTGGAGGCTAGGCTGCATGGGAGGAGGGGCCCATGGGTAGAGGTTAGCCTGCATTGGAGGATGAGCCCATGGGTGGAGGTTAGCCTGCATTGGAGGATGAGCCCATGGGTGGAGGTTAGGCTGCATTGGAGGATGAGCCCATGGGTGGAGGTTAGGCTGCATTGGAGGATGAGCCCATGGGTGGAGGTTAGGCTGCATTGGAGGATGAGCCCATGGGTGGAGGTTAGGCTGCATTGGAGGATGAGCCCATGGGTGGAGGTTAGGCTGCATTGGAGGATGAGCCCATGGGTGGAGGTTAGGCTGCATTGGAGGATGAGCCCATGGGTGGAGGTTAGGCTGCATTGGAGGATGAGCCCATGGGTGGAGGTTAGGCTGCATTGGAGGATGAGCCCATGGGTGGAGGTTAGGCTGCATTGGAGGATGAGCCCATGGGTGGAGGTTAGGCTGCATGGGAGGATGAGCCCATGGGTAGAGGTTAGGCTGCATGGGAGGATGAGCCCATGGGTAGAGGTTAGGCTGCATGGGAGGATGAGCCCATGGGTAGAGGCTAGGCTGCATGGGAGGATGAGCCCATGGGTGGAGGCTATGTTGGAGGAGGGGCCCATTGGTAAAGGCTGGGCTGTGTTGGAGGAGGGGCCCATTGGTAAAGGCTGGGCTGCGTTGGAGGAGGGGCCTATTGGTAAAGGCTGGGCTGGGCTGGAGGAGGGGCCCATTGGTAAAGGCTGGGCTGGGTTGGAGGAGGGGCCCATTGGTAAAGGCTGGGCTGTGTTGGAGGAGGGGCCCATTGGTAAAGGCTGGGCTGCGTTGGAGGAGGGGCCCATTGGTAAAGGCTGGGCTGGGCTGGAGGAGGGGCCCATTGGTAAAGGCTGGGCTGGGTTGGAGGAGGGGCCCATTGGTAAAGGCTGGGCTGCGTTGGAGGAGGGGCCCATTGGTAAAGGCTGGGCTGGGTTGGAGGAGGGGCCCATTGGTAAAAGCTGGGCTGCGTTGGAGGAGGGGCCCATTGGTAAAGGCTGGGCTGTGTTGGAGGAGGGGCCCATTGGTAAAGGCTGGGCTGTGTTGGAGGAGGGGCCCATTGGTAAAGGCTGGGCTGTGTTGGAGGAGGGGCCCATTGGTAAAGGCTGGGCTGTGTTGGAGGAGGGGCCCATTGGTAAAGGCTGGGCTGTGTTGGAGGAGGGGCCCATTGGTAAAGGCTGGGCTGTGTTGGAGGAGGGGCCCATTGGTAAAGGCTGGGCTGTGTTGGAGGAGGGGCCCATTGGTAAAGGCTGGGCTGTGTTGGAGGAGGGGCCCATTGGTAAAGGCTGGGCTGTGTTGGAGGAGGGGCCCATTGGTAAAGGCTGGGCTGTGTTGGAGGAGGGGCCCATTGGTAAAGGCTGGGCTGGGTTGGAGGAGGGGCCCATTGGTAAAGGCTGGGCTGGAGGAGGGGCCCATTGGTAAAGGCTGGGCTGGAGGAGGGGCCCATTGGTAAAGGCTGGGCTGGAGGAGGGGCCCATTGGTAAAGGCTGGGCTGGAGGAGGGGCCCATTGGTAAAGGCTGGGCTGGGTTGGAGGAGGGGCCCATTGGTAAAGGCTGGGCTGGAGGAGGGGCCCATTGGTAAAGGCTGGGCTGGAGGAGGGGCCCATTGGTAAAGGCTGGGCTGGGTTGGAGGAGGGGCCCATTGGTAAAAGCTGGGCTGTGTTGGAGGAGGGGCCCATTGGTAAAGGCTGGGCTGTGTTGGAGGAGGGGCCCATTGGTAAAGGCTGGGCTGTGTTGGAGGAGGGGCCCATTGGTAAAGGCTGGGCTGCGTTGGAGGAGGGGCCCATTGGTAAAGGCTGGGTTGGAGGAGGGGCCCATTGGTAAAGGCTGGGCTGGGTTGGAGGAGGGGCCCATTGGTAAAGGCTGGGCTGGAGGAGGGGCCCATTGGTAAAGGCTGGGCTGTGTTGGAGGAGGGGCCCATTGGTAAAGGCTGGGCTGTGTTGGAGGAGGGGCCCATTGGTAAAGGCTGGGCTGGAGGAGGGGCCCATTGGTAAAGGCTGGGCTGGGCTGGAGGAGGGGCCCATTGGTAAAGGCTGGGCTGGGTTGGAGGAGGGGCCCATTGGTAAAGGCTGGGCTGGGTTGGAGGAGGGGCCCATTGGTAAAGGCTGGGCTGGGTTGGAGGAGGGGCCCATTGGTAAAGGCTGGGCTGTGTTGGAGGAGGGGCCCATTGGTAAAGGCTGGGCTGGGTTGGAGGAGGGGCCCATTGGTAAAGGCTGGGCTGGAGGAGGGGTCCAATTGGTAAAGGCTGGGCTGGGTTGGAGGAGGGGCCCATTGGTAAAAGCTGGGCTGTGTTGGAGGAGGGGCCCATTGGTAAAGGCTGGGCTGTGTTGGAGGAGGGGCCCATTGGTAAAGGCTGGGCTGTGTTGGAGGAGGGGCCCATTGGTAAAGGCTGGGCTGTGTTGGAGGAGGGGCCCATTGGTAAAGGCTGGGCTGGAGGAGGGGCCCATTGGTAAAGGCTGGGCTGGAGGAGGGGCCCATTGGTAAAGGCTGGGCTGGAGGAGGGGCCCATTGGTAAAGGCTGGGCTGGAGGAGGGGCCCATTGGTAAAGGCTAGGCTGCGTTGGAGGAGGGGCCCATTGGTAAAGGCTGGGCTGGGTTGGAGGAGGGGCCCATTGGTAAAGGCTGGGTTGGAGGAGGGGCCCATTGGTAAAGGCTGGGTTGGAGGAGGGGCCCATTGGTAAAGGCTGGGCTGGAGGAGGGGCCCATTGGTAAAGGCTGGGCTGGGTTGGAGGAGGGGCCCATTGGTAAAAGCTGGGCTGTGTTGGAGGAGGGGCCCATTGGTAAAGGCTGGGCTGTGTTGGAGGAGGGGCCCATTGGTAAAGGCTGGGCTGTGTTGGAGGAGGGGCCCATTGGTAAAGGCTGGGCTGTGTTGGAGGAGGGGCCCATTGGTAAAGGCTGGGCTGTGTTGGAGGAGGGGCCCATTGGTAAAGGCTGTGTTGGAGGAGGGGCCCATTGGTAAAGGCTGGGCTGGAGGAGGGGCCCATTGGTAAAGGCTGGGCTGGGTTGGAAGGGGGGCCCATTGGTAAAGGCTGGGCTGCGTTGGAGGAGGGGCCCATTGGTAAAGGCTGGGCTGGGTTGGAGGAGGGGCCCATTGGTAAAGGCTGGGCTGGGTTGGAGGAGGGGCCCATTGGTAAAGGCTGGGCTGGGTTGGAGGAGGGGCCCATTGGTAAAGGCTGGGCTGGGTTGGAGGAGGGGCCCATTGGTAAAGGCTGGGCTGGGTTGGAGGAGGGGCCCATTGGTAAAGGCTGGGCTGGGTTGGAGGAGGGGCCCATTGGTAAAGGCTGGGCTGGGTTGGAGGAGGGGCCCATTGGTAAAGGCTGGGCTGGGTTGGAGGAGGGGCCCATTGGTAAAGGCTGGGCTGGGTTGGAGGAGGGGCCCATTGGTAAAGGCTGGGCTGGAGGAGGGGCCCATTGGTAAAGGCTGGGCTGGGTTGGAGGAGGGGCCCATTGGTAAAGGCTGGGCTGGGTTGGAGGAGGGGCCCATTGGTAAAGGCTGGGCTGTGTTGGAGGAGGGGCCCATTGGTAAAGGCTGGGCTGTGTTGGAGGAGGGGCCCATTGGTAAAGGCTGGGCTGTGTTGGAGGAGGGGCCCATTGGTAAAGGCTGGGCTGTGTTGGAGGAGGGGCCCATTGGTAAAGGCTGGGCTGTGTTGGAGGAGGGGCCCATTGGTAAAGGCTGGGCTGTGTTGGAGGAGGGGCCCATTGGTAAAGGCTGGGCTGTATTGGAGGAGGGGCCCATTGGTAAAGGCTGGGCTGGAGGAGGGGCCCATTGGTAAAGGCTGGGCTGGGTTGGAGGAGGGGCCCATTGGTAAAAGCTGGGCTGGGTTGGAGGAGGGGCCCATTGGTAAAGGCTGGGCTGGGTTGGGGGAGGGGCCCATTGGTAAAGGCTGGGCTGGGTTGGAGGAGGGGCCCATTGGTAAAGGCTGGGCTGGGTTGGAGGAGGGGCCCATTGGTAAAGGCTGGGCTGTGTTGGAGGAGGGGCCCATTGGTGAAGGCTAGGCTGCGTTGGAGGAGGGGCCCATTGGTAAAGGCTAGGCTGTTGTGGAGGAGGGGCCCATTGGTAAAGGCTAGGCTGTTGTGGAGGAGGGGCCCATTGGTAAAGGCTAGGCTGCGTTGGAGGAGGGGCCCATTGGTAAAGGCTAGGCTGCGTTGGAGGAGGGGCCCATTGGTAAAGGCTAGGCTGCGTTGGAGGAGGGGCCCATTGGTAACGGCTGGGCTGCGTTGGAGGAGGGGCCCATTGGTAACGGCTGGGCAGTGTTGGAGGAGGGCCCCATTGGTAAAGGCTAGGCTGCGTTGGAGGAGGGGCCCATTGGTAAAGGCTAGGCTGCGTTGGAAGAGGGGCCCATTGGTAACGGCTGGGCTGCGTTGGAGGAGGGGCCCATTGGTAACGGCTGGGCTGCGTTGGAGGAGGGGCCCATTGGTAACGGCTAGGCTGGGTTGGAGGAGGGGCCAATTTAATGAATTTAATAAAGAGCCAGTTGCTGCTCCTGAGCTGCATGGAAGAAGGAAGCTGGGTGGAGGCTGAGCTGCATATGAGGAGGGTTCTGCAGTGCAGTTGATGGACTTGTATTTCTCCCCCTCTCAGGGTCCGGACATAATGAGGAAGGTCGGCGGTCTTCATGGTTTCATGAACTGGGACCGGAATCTCCTCACAGTAAGTTGAAAAGTTTTTTTTTGTAACTGATCAGATGTGATGACGTGACTTCTCCTGAAATCAGACCTGATGTCAAGACTATGTGGGGGGGGGGGGATGGGGGTGCCAGACCTAACATATTGTATACCTACAAAGAAAGCAAACTCTCGTGCTGAAACCTTCCGTCAGAGGCGGACTGGCCATATGGACATCTAGGACAACGCTCGGTGGGCCGCACTCCTTTGGGGGCAGTTGGGCTATTGCTTTTAACACCCACTTTAAATCACCGCCTCTCCTTAGTCTCCCTCTCAGTCTCCCTCTCAGTCTCCTGTACACAGCCCCACTGTGCCCACAAGCCAAAGAACCCCAGACCCAGATGCTATAGCCTTAGCATCATGTTTGGGGGGGTGGGCTCAGCAGGGATGTCTCGGACCGGCCAGGGGCTGGTAAAATCCAGGGCTGAGTTTTGGCCCCAGTCCGCCGCTGCCTTTCATGTTCCAGTGGTTGCATTAGCAAAGAAAGCAATAGAGAACTGTCAAGCTTCCCGGCTACAACCAAGGAAGGGCTGAGCGAGCTCCAGCTGTGGGGGCGAAGCGAAGCACATAAATCCAAAAGCGCAATCCAAAAGTCAGGGCTGGCGGCAGACAAGCAAAGTCCAGTGGATGATTCCGGGTTCAGGGGCAGGCAGAAGGCAGGCGATGTCCAGTGAGAAAATCAGAGTCAAAAACCAAGTCATCCATCCGAGGGTAAATCCAGGAAATCGGATCAGTAACTCGGGAATCAGAAGACAGAATCCAGGAAGTAAGCTGATAACACAGCATTGGATGCAGGCCAGCTGTCCTCTTAAATAGGGCTGTCAATTAGAGCAGGGAAGGATGTGTCAGTCTGAGTGAGGTCACTTCCTGTCCATTCAGAGCCAGGATACCAGGAAGTAAAACCAAGCCCAAGAGCTTACACTCTAGGCTTCGTGCACTTGCAGTGTGCTGTACACCAGGTGTCGCTGTTGAGCAGAGCAACAAATGAAGAGCCTGCTCTGGTACGTGAACACCCAGCCGTGCATGTCTGCTGCTGCATGCAGACAGTGATAAAGCATGCCCTCGTCTCTTTAAAGTGCAAGAAAGGCGAAGAGACTGACAAGAACAAAAAGGCAACTCCCCGGCTGTCCAGAGAGGGAAACGTGCATGATGCTTTTCTGCAGCAGGCTGCTGTCTTATCACATTTAATACGGAACTCTCGTCCAATCCGAGCCATTTGCATGTGTTCAGCAGATAGCTATCTATCTGAATGGCTGGGTGCAGGAGCGTGCACACAGGCCAAAGATGCTTATGATGTGCTAAGATTTACCTCGGCGAAGGAGCCAGGAAGACGGTTTTGCAGTGCCCCATGGAGGTTTCACACAACGGGGCATCCTGATTTGGGAAGGCCGGACTGGAATATTTTAAATTTGGGGGGGTCGTTTTGGTCTTATAGGTTTTGTGCCACTTTAAAGGATCTTTTGCCAGTATTATAGTGATTTGTCCTCTTACCTGGGGCATCCCGATTTGGGATGGCTGTCTGTGTGACACCACCCAGATCGCCCACACAACTCCCCATTCCTCCATTCCCACGGCACATGTGTGGGCTCTCATCCAGGCAGCGCTTTATGCCGTGCATATTAATTAGCAGCATAAAGTGGTGGTATAGACTGATATTGTTTAGATGACTCCACTGCGTAGTGCACACATCAGCAACAGGGCATATGGCTGCGGCCAGGGACCCACCCAGAAAAAAAAAAAGTCTATACCCCTCATGTGTCCCATGTCCTCAATGAGTGGTTATAATTCTTTAACGTGGACCAAAACTCAGGATTTTGACTATCCTGGGTTTTGGTCAGTGCCCCGCTGTGTGAAACCCCCCAGGCCGCTGAAACAAACTCACCCCTTCCCAGTCCTACAGCACATGTGCGGCCATTCGTCCAATCGGCGCACTCCGATTGGCTCCTATCAGCTCGTCTAAAGCTAGGGGATCTGAGTGTGCTGATGGCCGCTTCCATCGCTACCCTCTAACAGGGAGTGTGCCTGCGCTGGCCACTCACAAATGCCTGGTGCGGGCACGCACCTTGCTAGAGGGATGGCTGTTGGACCGGAGAAGAAAGGGAGTTTATGAGTGACCTGGGGAATTTCACAGAGTGGGGCACCCCCAATCGGCGTGCCCCGGGGGGAGGGAGTCGATCTACCCGGGAATCGTTTGTGGCTTTTGATCCACTTTAAATGCTTAAAAGTTGGTGGTCACATGACCATCAGACCATATGATGTAGGTTACTGGTCAAGAAGTATGTGTTTAACCCATCCAGGCTCCTTGTGCTATATCTAAACATGGCAAAGCGTATGTGTTTGGCCTCATGTCTGTACTGTGGTTTCAGGACAGTGGTGGCTTCCAGATGGTGTCTTTGGTGGAGCTCTCCAAGGTGACCGAGGAGGGCGTGCACTTCACCTCTCCATATGATAACCAAGAAATCCTCCTCACTCCTGAGAAGTCTATTGAGATCCAGAATGCTCTGGGTAAGTAGTTTTATGGAACTGGATTCTTCCCTAATATGTCTTTCCCTTGTGCTCTGCACAACGCAATTTGTGAATTAACTTTTTTTTTTGCTTCTATTTAAAGCAGACCTACACTTGTTAGGTGCCAAGGAAAAGCCAGTCCCCGTGATGTGTGGGATGTAAGCTGTAGCACACTACAGCTGCTGGCGTCTGCAATCGAAGGGTGTGCTTCTGCTACCAGTCCCCCATCTTGGGGACCCTAGACACTCTTCTACTGGGGGGTGGGAGAAGGTGATATGTTTAAGATTAGTAATTAGAGTAACACCCTCCATGGGACATATATGTAGGTCTGCTTTAATGATCAATTAGTGATCTTTTGTTATCTAGTGTCATGTACCAGTCCCCACGCAGCTGTAAAATGCGACACCTCTTTTTACAGCTGTGCTGGAACACAAAGCTAGGTTAGTATTTCAAACCGATCATTGTTATTCTTTAGTCTAACAGCCCCGGCCATCACAAATCAGAATGCCACCTAGGAACCATGCTCACTGGACTCCCCGGGAAAAGTAATCTTTTGTGGGCTTTTCCAGGGATCTTCGGTCAGTCGGGTGGATTCTTGCTTACCTTACACTCACAGGTTGTCGATTGCTTTCCTGTCTCCCTACCGTGTTTCCCCCAAAATAAGACAGGTCTTATATAAATGTTTTCTCCAAAAATAGGTGCTAGGGCTTATTTTCAGGGGACTTATAGCCGGCTGGCAACCTGGAAAGATCAGAAGTTTCGCTCCCGGCCCTCCTGGGGCGGCCTGGCTGCGTCCCGGGCCCTCCTGGGGCGGCCTGGCTGCGTCCCGGGCCCTCCTGGGGCGGCCTGGCTGCGTCCCGGGCCCTCCTGGGGCGGCCTGGCTGCGTCCCGGGCCCTCCTGGGGCGGCCTGGCTGCGTCCCGGGCCCTCCTGGGGCGGCCTGGCTGCGTCCCGGGCCCTCCTGGGGCGGCCTGGCTGCGTCCCGGGCCCTCCTGGGGCGGCCTGGCTGCGTCCCGGGCCCTCCTGGGGCGGCCTGGCTGCGTCCCGGGCCCTCCTGGGGCGGCCTGGCTGCGTCCCGGGCCCTCCTGGGGCGGCCTGGCTGCGTCCCCGGCCCTCCTGGGGCGGCCTGGCTGCGTCCCCGGCCCTCCTGGGGCGGCCTGGCTGTGTCAGAATGTTGCAGAATGGAGAGAACATCAGGATAAGGAAATGGGCCGCATCCTCAGTCTTCCCTGCGGTGCACTCTTGCCCTCAGACTAACTTAATGCCTGGGAGGGTGCTGCAGGGAGGCCGGGGGTGTGGCCCCAGAATGTGTTGCAGTAGCTCCGGAAAGTTAAAGTTAAACTAAAGGCAAACCCAACTCCATCTCTCCGTCTCGGGCTACACGTTGCTCTGGCCCAAACTTCAGTCCGTTTTCACAAAGACCCTTTAGTTCCTAAGTTATTAGTAAAAGTATTAGAGCATTGGATATGCAGACAAGAAACAGTAGGTGTGACAACACTGACGTGATATAAGTACACTGTGTGCTTTACATCTATCATAGTAAAAAATAGGTTCATTCTTGCACCCGCCAGCACATAATGTGATCAGAAAAAGGGGGTGAGAGATGCTGCAGGCTGAGAGTTTCTCCAGCCTGCCAGCACATAGTGTGACCAGAGAGGAGGAGGGAGGGAGGCGGGGTTTCATAGCTGCAGGGAGAGGCAGCCAATCAGGACATCTGCAGAGGAAGTGGGGGTTGTTTCCATTCTTGGTCCACTGAAGGTTGATTAAAGGACCAGGTCAGCAGGTTGGAGACTAAAAGCTGCTTGATGAAGTGATTTCCTCACCAAGTAGACCGACATAGCAGGAAGGGGAGCGCTGGAGGGACTCAATGTAAGATGAGCTACTGATTTATTAGTTATTTTTTTAAACCGGACCTTCAGCGTGATTTAATGAAAAGCCCAAACTCTTAAAAAATGGTTCTCCAGCATCTAAAATGAATATATTTTACGTTTTTAGTCACTAACTTATTGTTCTTTCCCCTACTGGGCTGCAACTCTGATCAGGAATTTAGGATACGGGCGCCGCCATCTTGACTCAGAAGCATCACACTTACTGAGGAGAGGAGAGTGGGATAAGGTACAGGGGGGCAGGTTATAGCTGTGCTTTGCTCAGACAGAGCAGAGCTGGGGTCAGGTAAAGGTCAGCAGTCCCAGAATGCAGAGCAGCACAGTCAGGAGGCACTTCCTGTTTGCAGGCTGCCTGATAAGATGGCGGCTTCCATGAGCCGCCATCTTGGATGTTTAAAGGCTCATAACATGCAGTAGATGCAGGTAGGATGATTTTTAATGTACAGGGTGTGGGAAACATATAAGATAGAATCTTATTCAGAGTGAAGGACCGCTTTAACTATTGACTTGCCAAGCACTGTGATTTTTTTTGGGGGGGGGTGTCACACAATGGGACAGCCTGAATCAGGGTTACTGTACCTGACCCTGGAGTCTTTTTAGACTTTTGCTTGCTTGTTTTTCGGTGCATTCCGGCACCCTGCCTGCCATGTGGGGGCGCCGGCACCCTGCCTGCCATGTGGGGGCGCCGGCACCCTGCCTGCCATGTGGGGGCGCCGGCACCCTGCCTGCCATGTGGGGGCGCCGGCACCCTGCCTGCCATGTGGGGGCGCCGGCACCCTGCCTGCCATGTGGGGGCTCCGGCACCCTGCCTGCCATGGTGTGACTGGGTGGATTCTGCACACTATCTGTAATGGGGCGATTGGTAGGGGGTATTTTAGCACCTTTTGGTTCAGAATATTTTTTTTCTATTTTTTTTTACTTCTAATCCTGAGTGCGTCTTTTAGGGCGAAAAATATGGTACCTTCTTCTGCCGCCCCATTGTCTTCTATTGAGCTGTATGAGACAAAGCGCTTCTCATCTTAAAAGAAGTCAACCACAAGAGTTATTTAGACTGGACTGTCCCTTTAACCTCCCTGATGATTGGCTAAAACGGTCCTGTCGTATATAATAATGCACAGGCCAACAAAGCAGAAGAGACCGTATAATATGACCATCATGTGAGCTGTCTCGGGTCTGTGGGTGCCCCCAGGCTACATATACATTATTTATGCGCCATCTCTTGGAGCTGTAGGTTAAAAGGCGCCTTTATAGTGCGGCGACAGAAGCCCCTGGAGGATATACATCTATGGAGTGAACTCGCTTCAGCTTCCACACTCAGAAGCCTGAGGCTCCATTGTCAGGAGCTGCCTGGGGAGAGCAGACGGGAGCCTAACACATAAAGCTTTTTAGTGCTCATAATCGCCACCAATATGCAATAGAAATCATATAAATATTTGAGCCCATCTCTAAAAATTTTAACATGGTTGATCCATTGCTCAGCCTGTTTAACATATACGCTGGATAGTGAGGCGGGGTGGGCTGCCGGCCCAAATAATATATGAAACAATCCACCGAGTCTTTGTTAAGTTCGTACCCCAATTGGGCACAGCTTCTACTTCTGTTGTCAGAGTCCAAATCATTCTAAGAGTGAATAAGACACAGAGAGACCGCTGTGTAGTAAAGACTCAAAGGGCATCTGGAGCAAATGCGCCCCTTTGATTTTATTTTCAGTTGCTAATATACAATGATATGGGTGGGTGTTGCCACACATATACAGATACAAATTCAAGCATTTTCATTGGTCATCTGACACACCCCTTTCCAAGTATATACCCCATAGGGAGTGTCAGACTTTTTCTTGTAATTTTATTGTTTGTCTGACACTCTCCAAGTCATGACCTGGGAAAAGTACAAAATATGAAAACATTTCTTGGGATGATATGAGTTATGGCGTCACAAGCTGTATTTTGGCTAATAATGCTGTGAAGGCTAAAACCTTGAAGAGAAGAAGTGGTGTTCACACATAATAGACATTCTTCAGAAAATCACCAGATGCTTGTTTATTCAAAAGTGTTCATGTTAATTGCAGTCAGGTTAACAGCTTTACTGTTTAACCCTATCATCTTCTACCTACTGAAATAAAATCCAGGGCTGTCGGCCAGGTTTCGGAACTCCCTCCCCTGTGTTAAGTCCCTTTTGGGCAATAAAATAAAAATAATCGAGCACTGCCTGTCTGCATCGGAAAAAGTTTGCAGTGAGCAATTTTTTCAATTTAATTCCCAAATCATGTTTGGCATGCTCCCTGTTAGAGGGAGGCGGGGGATGCGTGCACCAGTGCGCTCGGAGCCGCTCTGCTAACACATCGCTCAGACGTGCATAGCTCAGCGGCTCCGAGTGCGATGATTGGACGAGCGGCCGCACATGCGTTGTAGGACCGGGGTGAGGTGAGTTTTCTTGGGCGATCTGGGGGGGTTTCACGTAGCGGAAATGACCAAAACCCAGGATTGTCAAAATCCTGGGTTTTGGTCCACTTAAGATCTAAGCACAGCAGGCTTAGATCTTGCCCCCCCCCCCCCCAGACCTCTGAGGTCTCAGGAAAAGTAACCCCCCCCCCCCCAAAGTGGTATTTATCGTAAAATCTTTAATATAGGGCTGTGTGGACTGTCGTATGCCTAAATGTGATTCAAACATACCTAGATGTGATTCAAACATGCCTTAGTCTTGTTTTGGTCTCCTTCCTCAGGCTCTGACATCATGATGCAACTTGATGACGTGGTGAGCAGTACCATCTCCGGACCCCGCGTGGAGGAGGCCATGTACAGGTTAGTAGGAGTCTATTTTCGTTCCCTAAACATGGGGCTTGAATAAAGCAGGGGTGAGCCAGGGCTCCAGTCTCTAGGTCTCCATCACTTGTTAACAAGGGCAGAAATTGATCTACAGTTTACATAAATAGATTTAGGAGTAGGAAAAGGATAGGACCAAAACCCACCCAGGAGTCTGAGATTCCAGGGCAGGCATACTTGCCCCCCCCCCCCCTGGGCACCCCAATCGGGGGTGCCTCACAGTGTGAAACTCCCCAGGTCACCCAAAAACTCACCTTCGTTCCTGCTCCAACGGCGCATGCTCGAGCAGCGGCCGCATCCCCGCTATCCCTTTAGCAGGGAACGTACCCTCGCCTGGCACAGGCGCTACCTGTTGGTTGCAGGGGATGTGGCAACCAGCGTGCTCAGATCTGCTTGTATTAAACGAGCTCCTGGACAAAGGGGCTTGAGCGGATCCAAGCGTGCTGATTGGACCAGCGGCCGAGCTTGCGTCGTAGGACCAGGAAGAGGTGAGTTCATTTGGTTCAGGTGACCTGGGGGGTTTCACACAGTGGGGCATCCCTGATCGGGGTGCCCCGTGGACAAGGACCAAAACCCAGGATAGTCAGAATACTGGGTTTTGGTCCACTTTAACTGCCCATGGACCTCACTACACTACTGCCCCCACCCAGTAAGCAATACTTACTCCTTCTATTATCTCTAAATAACATTATCAGATGTAAGACCTTGCTGAAATGATTTCACTTGGCATGGTTGTCAGGTGGTCTCCGCAATCTCGAAGTTTTAAGGCGATCAGCTGATTAGAATGGCCATTGCGATGGGCTCTCCTTTTTTTTTTTTTTTTTCTTTTTTTTCTTTTAGACAGTTTCCGAAAATTAAAGTTGATCCCCAGCCCCTGTGCTTTGTAGGCTTTCCAAACAAGACCCCAGACCAGTACTACTTTTACACCTTTACCCTACTTACTGCATTGTCCATAGAGGTCTGATGTGTCTGTGCTCTTCACACCAGGTTAAACAGTAACAAAGTCCAGACAGCTCAGAAACCCCTAGCCCTTGTGCTTTCTAGGAAGCACAGATGGATCTCTGCAAATCCTAAACAAGTATTCTGTATCGTGTGTCCAGCTCACCAAAACCATAAAACTTACATTTAATATTTCCATTAAAAAACATACATGTCCTGTGTGAGGTGTAGTCCCATCTCGCCCCCCTCAAAAGGTGATGCATTTCGGGGTAAGATACCACTTAATCATACAATATGATTATGTAGTCCCATCTCGCCCAACTCAAAAGGTGACGCGTTTCGGGGTAAGATACCCCTTAATCGTACGATATGATTAAGGGGTACCTTACCCCAAAACGCATCACCTTTTGAGGGGGTGAGATACGACTACACCTCATACAGGACATGTATGTTTTTTAATGGAAATATTAAATGTTAAAGAGGACCAACACCCAGGGGTGATCGGCCCGGAAATCTATAAGATTCCCGGGCCGATCACCTCCCACACCGCGGGACATCCGAGATCGGGATGTCCCGCGGGGTGAAACCCCCCAAAAAGACCTTACCTGATCCGCCACCGCCTCCCGCGCGCCCCTCTAGACGTGCCCATGCCTGCTGTCTGTGAATGGCCGGCGCGGGCCGAGAGTGACGCGCGGGAGGTGGCGGAAGCGGCTTGGACGTCCCTGTCACCCGCTTGGACGTCCCTGTCACCCGCTTGGACGTCGGCGGGGATTGGACGGCGCGGTCACGTGGGAGCGGGGAGAGGTGAGTTATTCTAAGTATGTCACACACCCCACTTCAAACATTAATAATTACAATAGGGTTAACGCACCGCTAGGTGGCAGCATTGCAGAGAATCTCCAAAAAATTCAACAGGCCCCTCCCGGTCTATACATACCTGGTACCTCCCAAGAATCACCCAGTGTTGTTCTCTGCAAGGTGGCGACAAGACAGAAGAAAGAAGTCTCCTGCTTGCAGGTAGCCGGG
This sequence comes from Gastrophryne carolinensis, assembly GCA_027917425.1. Taxonomy (NCBI): domain Eukaryota; kingdom Metazoa; phylum Chordata; class Amphibia; order Anura; family Microhylidae; genus Gastrophryne; species Gastrophryne carolinensis. The sequence goes on along the minus strand of CM051238.1, from coordinate 410,135,509 downwards.
GTATCCCCCCGGCCCCCCCCCCGTGGTCTATTTCTGCCCGGCTCTTGTTTTGTAGTATATTTGTTTACTGGCAGCCTCCCAGCTTCGGCTGTAGGCCGGGCAAAAGGTAGCCGGCACCCTTGGTGCCCAGGAGATTAGCTCCTCCGCTCGACCCTTCATTGCGGGGCATAGCGGGATTCCCGGAGTGGTGATCCGGATGTGGGATGCCCCCATTTAATTAGTGGAGGTTAGCGGTTCAGGATGTGCCTAGCCCTGGGACTTTAGTTATTCCTCACTCCGGGGTGTGTGGCGCGCTTTGGGACCGGTGACATGGTTGTGTGAGTGTGGCTGCTGCGCTGCTGTTTTGTGAGGGCTTCTGCGCTGTTTACTGTGGCGGTTTTTTTGTGGATCTGCCTTGTGTGTCTTTACTTTCAGCTGCTGCTGGTGTGAATTGGCGTCTCTCTCCTCAGGAGCCGGGGGGGGCGGGGCCTCGCGGCGCGCTGCGGTCCCGCCTGTGGCTGAGCGCCGTGCTCGGCGCTTGCAGCCTGGCGTGTCCGGTCTGCACAGGGGGGATAGAGGGAGATGAGCGTGTGTGTGTGTTTGTGTGCGCACTTGGGACCGGCAGGTTGCTCCGCCGATCCCGTCTTGGAGGCTGAGCGCGGTTCACTGTCTGCTTGCGCTGACGCCGCAGGGGGGCGGGACCGCGCTGATTGGCTGTTCTGGAGGGGCGGGGCCTTCTCGGCTCCCGCGCTCCCGGGGCTCGTCTTCCCCTCCCTCACTGTCACGGAGCGGTGTTCGGGCCGCCATCTTTCTGCGGTGCCTCTCTGCGCTTGTGCTCTCTCAGGTAGGCGTTTTCTGATATCTTGCGGGGGATGTTTTGGTCACATAAAGGTGGTGGCCTGGCCTCCCGCCTTACGTCCCCTCCTTCTCCCGCCTCCTCGCTCCTGCACGTCTTTTTAGAGTGCTGGTTGTGTATTTTAACCATCTCCTTTTGTCTATGGTTAATGAGGGGGGGGGGGGGGGGGGTTGTATGTTTTTCTTGTATGTTTGTATAGGTACTATTGTGCCTGGATTGACTGTTGTCCCTCTTCTTTTGTGTCTTTCAGATCCTGGGATCCCGTCTGGCAGGGCTCTCCCGGTCTTATATACCTGGCTTGTGGGGGGTGTTTTCATAAAACTATATATATATATATATATAAGGGTTTTTATGCTATTCCCCTGGGTCAGGATTTTTTGACAATCTTTAGACAATTGTTAGGTAATTGGGGGCATCCCGGGTCGCGTACTGCATAAATCCCTGGGTTCTGCGAATACCATAAATTTCACCACATGGAGGCTGCCACAGATACCGGGATTGGTTCTTCGGGACAATCCAAGGTGTGCGGGGGTTGTGGGACTCCGCTCCAGGGAGATGATGTCATTTTGTGTATCCCATGTGCACAGCAGAACATTGCACGGCAGTCCAGTACTCCGGTGCCTAGCACTTCGTCAGCCGCGCCATCTCCCTCTCCCCCTCGCTTATTCCGGACCCCGTGTGACGTTGTCCTGGGCGGGGATTCGCAGTCTGAGGTATGTGCCCGCTTGACCAGCCTTGAGAAACGGTTTTCTGCAATGGCCGCTCAGAAGGCTCCAGCTAAGCGGAAGCATCTGTCTCCGCCTCCGCCGGATTCAGATGAGGAAGTTGTTGGAGATCTGGATTGGTCGGATCGTCCCCTTGAAGATGGTGAGCTCATTGAGGAAGAAGATTCTGATGTTCAGCAGTTGCTGGGTACTGAGGGGGATCAGGCTGACGGCCTTCCTCTCGATTCCTCTACCATTCTGACCCAGATGTTTGAGGTTTTGGATTTGGATCCTCCGGTGGTTGCTCCTAGGCCTAAGGGTCAGCTTTTTGGGGTGTCCAAGCAGCGCTTGGAGTTTCCCAGCCACCAGCATTTTGAAGAAATTGTTTTCAAGCAATGGGAGCAACCTACACGTCTTGTTGGTGTGCCGTCTAGCTGGGATAGGAAGTATCCCTTCCCGGCGGAATTGATGAAGCGTTGGTCTGTCCCCCCTGAGGTAGATACTCCGGTCTTGGGACTGTCCAACACGGCGGTCGTGCATTCCCCTGACACTACTTCGCTCAGGGACGGCGAGGATCGCCGGGTTGATCAGCTTGCCCGTCATGGTTTTGTATGTGCGGGTTCGGTGTTAAGGCCTGTCTGTGCTTCGGCTCTTTTGACTTTTGCGGTCAGGTCTATTGTCAGGGACTTGGGTGTGGATCTCGAGCCTACCAGTGATGAGTCCCTTGCGCTGCGGTTCTTTCTTGTCCTTTATCCTGGCCGCTCAAGAGGATGCCATGTTGATGTGTGGCAGGGCTACTGCCTTGCTGGTGGCTATCCGGCGCTGTGTGTGGTTGAGACAGTGGACGGCTGATTTTAATTCTAAAAGATCGCTCACGGCTCTGCCCTTTTTGGGTTTGAGGCTTTTTGGTGAGAGGCTGGATTCTGTTGCCAAGGGAGGTAAGTTACCTCAGCGCAAGAAATTTCGCCGTTCCTTTCGGGGGACGGTCTCCTTTAATCCGTCCTTTCGGGGAGCCGGAGCCGGAAGGGGTGCGGGCTCCTCGGCCCCCAGGGGCGCCAGTTGGAATAGGGGTAGAGGCCGTGGCCGTCCCGCTCGCGTCTGGGGTGCCAAGCCCAAGCCAGTTGCCAAGCCCACCCAGCAATGAGGGGGCGCCCTCACCCGTTCGGGTGGGGGGACGGTTGCAACTTTTCTCCCGGGTGTGGGACCAGGAGGTCTCGGACAGATGGATCCGGGAGGTGGTTTCGGCCGGTTACAAGTTGGAGTTCGAGTCCCGTTCTCCTCCAAGGTTCTTCAGGTCTCGGGTGTCTTTGGATCCTTTGGCCGCGCAGGGGCTCCTGGCGGCGGTAAGGAATCTTCTAGACTTAGCTGTCGTTTGCCCGGTTCCTTCTTCAGAGGTAGGGCGCGGGTTTTACTCCAATCTCTTCACTGTTCCCAAAAAGGACGGGTCCTTCCGTCCTATTCTGGATTTGAAGTTTCTCAACAGGTTTATTCGTCCCCGGAAGTTCCGCATGGAAACCCTGCGGTCTGCGATCGGTTCGCTTCGGCAGGGGGACTTTATGACGTCCATAGACATCAAGGATGCGTACCTGCACATTCCGATCTTTCCAGCTCATCAGCGGTTCCTTTGTTTCGTGGTGGAGGATCGGCACTTTCAGTTTGTGGCTCTTCCATTCGGCCTCACCTCTGTTCCGAGAGTGTTCACCAAGGTGTTGGCGGGGGTGATGGCCCTGCTCAGAGCTCAGGGGATTCGCATTGTGCCTTACCTGGACGATCTTCTCATCATGGCACCTTCCTTCAGTCAAGCAGAGGGGGACACCAGCACGGTGGTGTCTATGTTGGAGAGGTTCGGCTGGGTGATCAATTACCCCAAGTCCTCGCTGGTTCCGGCCAGGGTGGTGACCTTTCTGGGGATGTCGTTGGACTCCTGCCAGCACAGAGTGTTTCTCCCTCAGGCCAAGGTTCTGATGATTCAGGAATTGGTCCAGCTGCTCCTCTCCCATCCTCATCCGTCCAATCGTCTGGGGATGAGACTGGTGGGGTTGATGGTGGCCTCGTTCGAGGCAGTTCCCTTTGCTCAGTTTCATACGAGGACTCTTCAACTTCATCTTTTGGCGTCTTGGAACCGGGGTCGTTGGATCGGTCCTTCCGGTTGTCCCCTCGGGTTCGGCAGTCCCTTCTGTGGTGGTTGGTCTCGGACAACCTTCTGAAGGGCAGGTCGTTTCTGACCCCGCTTTGGGAAACTGTCACCACGGATGCCAGTTTGTCAGGCTGGGGAGGTTTTTGGAAGGATCTTCGGTTTCAGGGGCAGTGGGACCCTCAGGAGGCCCACTTGCCCATCAATGTTCTGGAATTGCGAGCCATCAGGTTGGTTCTGTCTCGCTTGACGCATCATTTACAAGGTCTGCCGGTTCAGGTTCGCTCAGACAATCAGACGGCGGTTGCTTACATCAATCACCAAGGAGGGACTCGCAGTCTGGGTGCCCACAGGGAGGTGTCTCTGATTTTGGTCTGGGCGGAGACTCATGTCCCTTGCATCTCGGCAGTTTACATTCCGGGAGTGGAAAACACAGAGGCGGATTTTCTGAGCCGGTGTGCGTCCCGTCGGGGGGAGTGGTCTCTCCATCCCCAGGTGTTTCGGTCGCTTTGTCTCCGGTGGGGGACGCCGGAGGTGGATCTGTTTGCCTCTCGTCACAATCACAAGCTTCCGTCCTTTGTGTCCCTGTCCCGGGACCCTCTGGCTCTGGCGGTGGATGCCATGGCCCTAAACTGGAGGGACCTGGGGTTTCTTTATCTGTTTCCTCCGATTCCCATGCTAGGCAGGGTTCTGCGAAAGTTGGTTCTGGAGGGAGTTCCCGCCATTCTCGTGGCTCCAAGGTGGCCAAGGCGGGTGTGGTTCGCGGACATCGTTCGTCTGGCCGTAGATCAGTTCGATCTGCCTCTTCGGCCGGATCTTCTCACACAGGGTCAACTATGTTACCCCAGTTTACAAACGCTGGCTTTGACGGCTTGGCTGCTGAAACCTCCATCTTAAAGGAGGAGGGTCTTTCGGATGCGGTCATTCGGACTCTTATTAGTGCCAGGAAGAGATCTTCTTCTTCCATCTATTACAGGTATTGGAGATCTTATATTGATTGGTGTGAGGCTAGGTCTTTGCCTTGCCGGGTCTTTTCTGTGTCTAGGATTTTGGAGTTTCTTCAGTCGGGGCTGGACTCCGGTCTTCAGCTGAGTACCTTGAAGGGGCAGGTTTCTGCTTTGTCTATTTTTTTCCAGAAGTCTTTTGCTAGTCATTCCTTGGTCAAGACCTTTTTCCAGGGGGTTTCGCATGTGCGGCCTCCTAGGAAGCCTTTGCTCCCAGTGTGGGATTTGAATTTGGTTCTTTCTGCTCTTAAGGCTCCTCCTTTTGAGCCTTTGCGGGATATTGTTTTGTCCATTCCTACTCAGAAGGTTGCCTTTCTGGTTGCCATCACTTCGGTTCGGCGTGTTTCAGAGTTGGCAGCTTTGTCTATTCAGGCTCCTTATTTCGAGGATCATCAGGACAAAGTGGTTTTTCGATACAAGTCAGACTTTCTCCCTAAAGTGGTCTCTGCCTTTCATCTTAACCAGGACATTGTTCTTCCTTCCTTGTGTCCTAAGCCTAAGAATGTCAAGGAGAGTGCTTTGCACTGCTTGGATGTGGTACGTTGTGTCAGGTACTATCTACGTGCTACGTCTTCTTTTCGTGAGACTGATGCCTTTTTCGTTGTGCCATGTGGGCCTAGGAAGGGTTTGGCTCCGGCCAAGTCTTCCATTAGTAAATGGATTCGTCAGGCCATTGTTGGTGCTTATTCGGCTAAGGGGAAGGATCCTCCTTTTCGCGTTACTGCTCACTCTACTCGTGCGGTTGGTGCGTCCTGGGTATTTTCAGCACCAGGCTTCGGTTGAACAAGTGTGTAAGGCTGCAACTTGGTCTTCTGTTCATACTTTTTCTAAGTTCTATAAGGTTGATGTGCGGGCCTCAGCGGATGCTGTGTTTGGCCGCAAGGTTTTGCAGGCTGCAGTGGTTTGAGTTTTTTCTGCGTTATTGCCTGTTCGGATACCCACCCTTTTCTGGACACTGCTGTTGGATGTCCCTATTGTAATTATTAATGTTTGAAGTGGGGTGTGTGACATACTTAGAATAATACCATTTTGTGAATACTCACCTGTAAAATGGGTATTATAAGTATGTCACACACCCCACTTCACCCGCCCTTTTCGGTATCCTGGCTCTTTATATGGTGAAGTTTAGTTCTTTACGTTGAGGGTTACATTGTTTGTTTCTGGTACCTTGTCTTACTGCTGTTCTAATACTGGGTGATTCTTGGGAGGTACCAGGTATGTATAGACCGGGAGGGGCCTGTTGAATTTTTTGGAGATTCTCTGCAATGCTGCCACCTAGCGGTGCGTTAACCCTAGTGTAATTATTAATGTTTGAAGTGGGGTGTGTGACATACTTATAATACCCATTTTACAGGTGAGTATTCACAAAATGGTATTTTTTGGGGTTTCTGGGGGGTTTCAGGGAGCGGGACACCCCCGATCGGGGTGCCCCGCCGAAGTGGACCAAAACCCAGGATAGTAAAAATCCTGGGTGTTGGTCCACTTTAAGTTTTATGGTTTTGGTGAGCAGGACACCTGATACAGATTACTCTTAACACCAGGTACCACTTGTGACTTCACTTATTATTTAAAGGGACTGTAGACTCAACAGCAATAATAAGGCAGGGAGCAGCTTCTTCGATGCCTGTCCCCTGTGCCTCCTCTATTTCCGGTTGTGCCTGATAGAAGCCCTAGCAGGGCTTCACAGTTTGCCCTCCTTTCAATTTCTTTCCTCCAGCACCAAACCAAAAAGTGGTCCAACAGCCACTCTGACCCTTGGTGCTCTCAGCATGAGCGAGCATGGCAAGTCGGTGGTCTCTGACCACAGCAGAGCACATACATGACTCCTAAAGCTGTGCCATGACACACCCTTCCTAGCTCAGCCACCACCAAGAAACTGAAACAACAAAGTGGCTTCACTAAGGTATTTTCATATAATTAGAGATTCTGAGATGCTGTGAAATGGCTTATTTTACACTGTTCCCAAGGGGATAAGGTGGGTGGAAGAAGCCTGTGCCTAGGTAGGGACAAGTTGAATGTAGAAAATTCCAGGTATGCCTCACCCTGTTTTTAACATGCTGTGAATTTCTCTTTAATGATCAGATCTATTCGCTGGCTCGATCGCTGCATTGTTGCTAATAAACATCCGGAGAAACAGAACCTGTTTGCTATCATTCAAGGGGGACTTGATGCTCAGCTGCGCAGGAAGTGTTTGGAAGGTAGCTTTATATTAGTTGGTAATTAAGGAACAAGAACTAGAAGCGTTTTAAAGGGCCACTCCAGCCATTTCCAGCAAAATAAAAATAACCCCCATCCTGCCCCGGCCAATTAAGCTCATGTTATACAAGAAAAAGACAGTCACTTTAACCCCAAATCCAGCCCCTGATGTTGGTGGTGCTGCGTGAATGGGCGAGCGTGAGCACGTGCAATGCAGAGAGCGTCTGCTCCCAGCGGCCGGCTGGGACTTCAGGTAGATGGTGGTGGGCGTTTGGTTCTGACTTTGGTGGCTGGGTTCTTCATTTATTACATGAGCTTAATCGCTATTTGGCGGTGGTTACTTTTATTTTGCAGGAAGGAGCTGGAGTGGCCCTTTAATAAAAGGAGTTATGACTATCCTTGGTCTTGTTCTCTGCCCCAAATCAGGATGCCCCGCTGTGTGAAACCCCCAGGATCACCCATAATAACTCGCCTTTTCCCGGTCCTATGGTGCATGTCCAGGGCTCTTTCAAACTGATTTGCTGTGCATATGTAATGTTCGGGAAACGGCTCTGTTTGTGGCAATCGGAGCACGGCCCTACCCCCAGGCTATCTGAATGGCCTGGAGAAGGGGGACACCACTACAACTGTACAATAAAAATGGCAAACAAGACATTTCATGTTAAAGCCCAGACTCAAAAACGCCAAAAAGAAACCAATATATTTCCTGCAAATTCTGCAAAAATCATAGTTTAAACATGTATAGCACAAAATGGTAACAAATGGTCTGGCAACAGAGGGTGACAAAATCTCTAGGTAGACTGGCACTTAAAGGGTTAAAATGGACCAACCCAGATGTACAAAAAATGGGTATGGGGGCATCGAGGTTGCAAACCCCGTTTTTACTTACCTCTGCTATGATCCTGCGGCAAAATCTGGCCCTGTGATTTGCTGCCTGTGGTCATGTGGTCCAGAGTCTCTTCTGCTTTTCTGGCCACCAATGGAAACGTGTAACAAATATTTAAAGCAGACCAAAACCCTTTAACCACAGCCTTCCAGTCTAAAAGATGGTGGTAATGCTCCCCCAGGGGCATTCTAGTTTAGTTGTCAAATCCACTGTTGCTTACCTTGAACCTAAAGAGGATGCACTGGACGCCTTCGGCATCTTCTGCACATGCCTGCTCTATGCACATATAAATGGCTGCCGGTGGGTATATACAGCCAGAAGGAGCGGCCATCGGAAGGCGAATGGCAATGAATGATGATTGGAGGAGGCCAGCACATTCACCGTGGGATTGCCGAACCAAGGTAAATAACAGCCTACCTAGGGGGCCATAAGCAGGGCATGCCAATTTTTGGTCCACATGAGGGGGACTATAAACCCACTGCAATAATATTTCAGCACCTGATGCCTGTCCCATGTGCCTCTCCTCTATTTCCTTGACAAGTCATGTTGATCCCACAGCTGTCTCTGACCACAGCAGAGCATGCCCATGGACTCCTAAAGCTGTGCCATGACACGCCCTTCCCTTCCCAGCTCGGCTGCAACTCAAAATTGAAGCGAAGGAAGCAGCTTTGTTTTGAATAAGATATTTATGTATTTAAATATAATCGGCCATGTTTAGCTTCTGAAATATTTTTTTACACTGTCCCTAAAGGGGATAAGGGGTCTAGTGTGTGTGCCTGGGCAGGATTCTTTTTTTTTTTTTGGTGCTTTGACTTACACGTAATGTTTTATTGTAGAGATGACCAAACGAGATGTTCCTGGCTTTGCCATTGGAGGCCTAAGTGGAGGAGAGGAGAAAGATCACTTCTGGAAAATGGTGACCCTCAGCACAGACCACCTTCCCAGGAACAAACCTCGCTACCTCATGGGTGTCGGGTAACTCCATCTTTATATGCTCTGGGTGGGGCCTGGGTCTGGGCTCTGGTGGCTGGATTGGGGGGTAGCAGCCTCATAGTGTCTGGGCAGGGAGCAGCAACATCTTCCCTTGCTGTCATGATCCCCCACAAACTTCCACTGCCACAGCTCCAGCTGGCAATAAGGGTGATGGCTGAATGAAAGTGTGGAGCCGTAAACTTGGATCATGGCAAGGGTGGGGGACAGGAAACGCGCGGCAGCGTAGGGGCTAGGTGAGTAAAACGGCATGCCACACATGCCAAATACTGCACCCTAGCCCCTGGTACGTGCCCCCCCCCCAGTTACTTTCAGGGACTCTGACTCTGATCCTCTGACTGCCCCTTCTCTCCCAAGTATCTTGGGCGATGCCAGCTCAGTGGTGGCCTGGTTAAAAAAAAAAGGGGGGGGGGGGTTTCCACCATTGTGGCCACACCCACCTGACTGATTTGATATCACTGATTGGCTGATCTAAAAAAATGCCTGATGACGTGAAATGCCGCATCCCTGGCTTACGCCTGCCAACTCTGCTAAAGGTGATGTGGGAGCCCCCAGTAAAGGTAAGTATTGCGGGTGACCTGGAGGAGTTCACACAATGGGGAATCTAGATTTGGGATCCCCCGGTGGTCAGCCCTGGAGTTCTCTTTAGATTCCAGGGTTTTGCTCTGCTTTTTAAGTGGATGAAAACCCAGGGGTAGAAGGAAAGCGCCCCCCTCCCACTGCTCTGCTCATACAGCGGATTATGCAGCCCCCCCCCCGTCACATGGTGAGCGGTTCTGCAGGCATCTGACCGTGCCCCCTAGAGACTCTCTGTGGCAGGAAGACTCAGTGGTGCCCGGTGCCACTGACACCCACGCCCCCCAACCCCCCAAGAGAGAACCAGTAAATGGTGCCTTTCACATGCTCCCTCTCTCCCACCTACACACACTGTGCAGAATAAGACTCGTTCACCCCTTCAACCCTGTATGCTTATTGTGTGTAGGGGCTCAGATGCCCCATGCAAACCCTCACCCAGCAGAAGTGCCATAGGAGTGTTTCCTCTGCCCCCCTTCTTTCTTTGTTGGACGGTTTGCTGACCTGTATCTCAGGTGGTAACATTTGTGTTTTTCTTGAATCCAGCACGGGTTGCTTCATCTGTAATTCTTCACATTTGGGTAATCCGCCACAAGGTGGCACAGTCGACTGCAGAAAGACTTGTGGCTCCTCCCGGCCCATAAAAGGGCAGGAATTACCCAGAAACCCCAGAGTTTCTCTGCAGTCCTGACTGCGAAGACAGATGATTTTCTTTCCCTGGTTATTCGCAGGAGAGCAGGGCATACCGAGCCCGTCGGCCCTGCAGGCCTATTCCCACCTGTTCCGGATCCTTTTCTGCCTTCCAGCCCCGGCTGACTGCTCAGGTGAAGGTAGGGGGAACACCTGGGTCGGGTGTTCATAGAGCTATGCTCTGGGCTGCAGACCCTGTTAGCCGGCCATAGGCTAATGGTGAGCCTGGATGGGGGAAGGGAGAAACCCCCCTTATAGTTTTATCCCACATGCTTTATTATGTTGGATTGTGATTGTGTCACTTTGATTGTTTCTCTGCGTGTTTTACTTTCTGGTGGATTTGACTGAGGCTTCTGGCCGTGTGGTAGTCCCCCCCCCCCCCCTTCTCCTTATTAGGAGCGCGGTCTCTGCCTGCTTGCGGGGCCGGGGGGTGTTGGTGCCGGGATCGGCCGCGCTCCGGCAGCCAGCCATTTCTTGCCCTGCTGCTGCGGGCGCGACGCGATTCGTGTCATCACTGCGCGGCCCGCCCCTCGAAGGTCCTGCCGACGGGCGCCATCTTGTGCCCTCTCCTTTGTTCAGGGGCCCGCTGTCCTGGCTGCTGCTGCTGCTGGCTGCTTCGTTGGCGTTCGTTACGGACCCCCCCCCTCGTCCTGCCTGCTGATCCATTGCTGCGCTGCCTGGCTAAGGCTTCTGGAGAGTTGCAAAGTAACCAGCTCACCCTTTGAAAAAACCTTCCCAGCACGGACCATGAAACCTCTTGAATTGTTTCCAACATATACAGATGAAGGTGTTCAGCTCAAAGGTTAAAACTTAACTTTTACTGAATTCATATAAGAGCATGAAAAATCCAAAAATAGCAATACATAACGTGTGTCAGCATACATACAAAATCGCAGCACCCAATTCCTCCACGTGATGCGTTTCAGGCTGAATATAGCCCTTAAAGCGGCCCTTCACTCTGAATAAGAGTCTATCTTATATGTTTCCCACACCCTGTACATACAGATTGCTCACATTAAAAATCATGCTACCTGCATCTACTGCATGTTATGAGCCTTTAAACATCCAAGATGGCGGCTTATGGAAGCCGCCATCTTATCAGGCAGCCTGCAAACAGGAAGTGCCTCCTGACTGTGCTGCTCTGCATTCTGGGACTGCTGACCTTTACCTGACCCCAGCTCTGCTCTGTCTGAGCAAAGCACAGCTATAACCCACCCTCCTGTACCTTATCCCACTCTCCTCTCCTCAGTAAGTGTGATGCTTCTGAGTCAAGATGGCGGTGCCCGTATCCTAAATTCCTGAACAGAGTTGCAGCCCAGTGGGGGAAAGAATAATAAGTTAGTGACTAAAAACGTAAAATATATTAATTTTAGATGCTGGGGAACCGTTTTTTAAGAGTTTGGGCTTTTCATTAAATCACGCTGAAGGTCCGGTTTAATCATACAATAATACAAGAAAAACACAAGACTTATAAAGGAAAGGACTGAGAAACTCACCCAGAGCGCCATGAGACGCCACACCGCCAAATGCGGCGGGCCGAAAACAGCCCCGCGACGTCACCCCGGCACTCAGTGTCATTGGTGGAATTGTCAGCCTATTCCCATCCCCCTCCAGGGGCGAGCATCTGGCCCGGCGCTTACCCATAGGTTAAAGCGCCGGCCAATGACCCACACACCCTGTATAACACGCTAGTAAAGAATAGCTATTCATGAACATCATAACGTACAATCCGTAAGATCTGCATTCACAATACGTTGTAGGTGTCAGCGTGCATGAACAAAGCTGCATCGTAAAAGACTAGGACCACAAATCATAACTTATTACATGGCAGATAAAATAAGGCCAATAAGAATTATTCATCAAATACAAACCAAGTGTGTTTTGAAGTTTCCCGAAACCCATGTGATTGAAAATCCAGGTATCAAAGCTAATAACTAGAATGTTATTGTCGGGCAGAAATTACATCCTATTTAACTGTGAAATCAGGCTCTGCCCCCTTTATTTTTGAAAATTCTTAACAACCACACGGAGACTGGGAATTAAAGAATCACACTACATCAAATATCCCTAATGTAAGGTAAAGTGATAATGCTAACCAAGAATTGGTTAAGGTGCTCAATTAATAGCAACTTGTATAAACCTAAGGTGTCTATGCTTATTGCAACTATCCCAGTCCGAAGATTTAAGGAGGATTATAGCAGCTGTTAAAGAAAAGTGTTGGTCATAATAGGTGTGAAAAGGGAAAAAGCCAAGAGATGATAAAATAGGTAAAAACATTAATCCCTAATAAAACCAAACGGGAACATATGGAGGAGTAGCCCCTTGTTTCTAAATTACATCGTCAGATGACAAACTCCGGAGTCAACAGTCTGTAGACAAAGAAATATCAAGTCTGTCATTGAGACCTGGGGAGAGCGTGTGCATAGCAATATTATCCATTTCGCCTCCGCTTTCAATAATGATTTTAAGGGGTTACTTCCCCTAATATTCATGCAAATTTTTTCTATGATGGTAACTTGGAGACATTCTGATTTCCCCTCATGCATCTGGCACACATGTCTTGCCATGTTGGATTTGGGAAAAGCTGCTCTAGTCTGGTAAATATGTTCCATGAAGTGTGATTTAAAGTGCGTGAGGTGCACCCCACGTATTGTAATCCACAAAAAGTACATGTGGTCAGGTAGATCACATATTTTGAATTGCAGTTCATAAACTGGGATATTAAAAAGTTCTTGCCTGTGACCGTGGATACTATCTGTTGGTCTTCTGAACAAACTTGCAACAGGCACACCTAGACACGCCACAGGGATAGCACCCTTTTTGAGATAACCAAGTCCCAGGGTTCTCTTTATAACTCTTTGATAACTTAGTACCTAAAGTTGGAGCCCTGCAGGCAACCACTCTAACTCCTTCCTTAATGATTGGTAAGAGATCCGGATCTGTGCCTAGAATTGGCAGATTAGATAAAACAATTTTCCTAATTTCTTTAAATTGATGACTGAATTTTGTAACCATGGTGATGGGGCCCCCTTTCCTCTTTAAAACTTTCGAGGGGTTTTTAGGAAACAGAATATCTTGTCTATTCCTAGTTAGCGCTTTTTCTCTCGACTTTTGTAGAATCACCTTTTTATAGCCCCTATCCAGTAATCGTAGTTGTACACAGTCCAGTTCTCTATCCAAGGAAGCTTTATCGTTGCAATTCCTGATGGCCTGTAAGAACTCCCCATACGGGCCACCCTCTACCATATGTTGAGGGTGGCAACTGGTGGCGAATAAGGTAGAATTGCTCGACGTGGGCTTGCGGTAGGTGCAGGTCGATATTTGTGACCCCACTCTGGGGCGTTCTAACATTGGATCTAAAAATGAAATTTTCGTGTCCTGGTACTCGGCAGTAAACGCCAAGTTCAATTGGTTATTGTTCATGTAAGAAATAAATGACATTGCTGGTTCAGTCCAGATACAGATGATATCATCAATATATCGAGAGTACCAATATATATAATTCCGGTACGGATTATTTTCAGAAAAGATCGTCTCTTCCTCCCACCATCCCATGTATAGATTCGCAAGGGAGGGGGAGAAAGGTGCACCCATCGGGGCCCCCTTGGACTTGCAGATAAAATGTATTTTCGAACATAAAGAAATTATGTCCAAGTAGGTACTATAGTGCCATATGTATAAATAATCTGTGTTGCTCATCCAAAGTGGTAAATTTCATCAGCATATATGATACAGCTTGAAGACCCAAATGATGTGGTATGGAGGAGTAAAGGGCCGTGACGTCCAAGGCCAGCCAACTGCCCTGTGTGGGCCATTGTAATCGGTGGAGAGCTCGTAAAACCTCCGTTGTATCTTTGATGTAGCCCGAGAGTAGTTTGACGATAGGATTGAGTTGGCTATCCACCCATTGGCTCAACCTCTCATTGAGGGACCCTATGCCCGCAATAATTGGACGACCCCTGGGTGGCCTTTCCGGTTTGTGAACTTTCGGCAGGTGATGGAATATAGGCACTATCGGATGGTCATTCATCAACTGTTTAGCTGTGGTCTCCGACAGGGCTCCCAATGCCATTCCTTCTTTCAATACTATTTCAAGTTATTTACTGAAAACTTCAGTGGGGTCCCCCTTAAGTTTCAGATAAGTATTGATGTCCGACAATTGTTGCTGGGCTTCCTGAATGTAAGTTGATCTAATATAACAATCGTACCTCCTTTGTTGGAGTTTTTGATCACAATATCCTGGTTCATTTCAAGATCCCTCAAAGCAATATGTTCTGCCTTAGATAGATTTTTATAGTGCTTTTTATCATTTAAAGTGGAAGATAATGCAACTAGTTGTTTTTCTACAGTGTCCTGAAACAGTTGAACAGCATGGGATCTCGCTTGTACTGGATAAAACTCCGGATTTTTAAAATTAGGACACATTTTGGTCGTTACTTTACCAATTCCATTCTCCAATTCCAAATCCCGAAGGTTGCTGAACGCACACATCTCTTTAAAGGGATAACACAGCCAGTTGGATCCTGAATCAGGGTCTTGCCCCACCTGAATGGGGAAAATTCTCATCTCCCCAAATGTCAATGGGGTTTGCAAAATGTTTCTTTAAAGTTAAAGTGCGGACAAACCGTTCAAATCAATGATTGTTTAAAAAATATTCATATTGTATGATGGAGAAAAAGATAACCCCTTTTCCAGAACCTTGAGATGAGCAGGTCCTAGTGTGAAGGAAGACAAATTTAAGACTGTACTCGTCATTATTTGGGATGTTTCCCTCTTAATTGATATGTCCTGCCTTTTCCTGTGTTTCCTCCCGGCTCTGTGTTTTCTGAGTTTTGCTGAATTTTTAAGGCTCTCCCATTCTGCTGGTCAGTAAGTCCGATCCTTTTCATTCTGTGTTTTCAGGTGCTTGTGCATGTGCTGTGGGATGCTCATTGGTTCTTATGTTTTTCAGTCGGGCCTACTTACTTGTGCTTGTGGTTTCTCCCGGTCTAGTACCCCCCCTTTTTTTGTTAGGGGATCTCTTGGGGGCATCCCGGGTGGGGCTTTTAGCCCCGATCTCCCGTACTTGGCTTATTTTTTGCTATTGCTGTAATCACCATATGGCTTCTGGGGATAGCGAGCTTGGGGGCCCTTCGGGGCGGGCTCAGATGTGTCTCATGTGCGGGGCATCCCCTTGAGCGGTCGCAGTGCGGTTTGTGTGCCCTGCGCCCAAAGCTTTCTTGCGGAGCAGGATGGGGCTAGCACTACTCCACAGTCCTATCCTGCCTTCGCCGACACCCCCTCGCCTGCATTTAGCACCCAGCGAGGGGGCAGCTAGCAGGGGGTCCTAGTCGGACCTGGCGTTGTGTGTGTCCAGCCTCGAGCGGCAATTGGCCCGTCTGGCCGCTGGCAAGGCCTCTAGTAAGAAGATGCATTTGGAACCGTCTTATTCCCTCCTTGTCGATGACATCTACGACTCATTTGGCTGACGCGACTCCTTGGAGGAGGGGGAGCTATTCCATGTTTCGACTCCTCTGGGGAGCGGCCGGGTGATTTCGACAGTGACCTTGGGTCTTCTTTGGACGAGGACACTTGACTCCCCGATGATACAGATAAACTGTTGTCCGCTGTCTTTGAGACCTTGCGCATTGCCCCACCTAAGGCAGCTAAAAAGAAGCCAGGTGATCTCTTCCGTCCTGATAGGCAACACCTAGAGTTTCCGGAGCAGGGTCACTTTTCCAAGATGGTCCTTAAAGAATGAGAACGGCCCAACCGGTTGCCTTCGGTACCTAAGGGGCTGGATAGAAGGTATCCCTTCTCTGCAGATTTGGTCCGCCGTTGCTCCTGTCCTGGGGCTCTCCAATACCTCCGTTATGCCGCCTCCCGACACTACTACCTTACGCGACAATGCTGATCGGTGCATGGATCAACTCGCTTGCCATGCTTTCACCTTTGTGGGGGCTGGTCTTCGTCCGGTCTGTGCTGCGGTGATTGTTGCCATTGCTATCAAGAAGAGGATTAAGCGCCTTGTTGAGGCCGCCAGATCCCGCAAGCTTGCGGATGAGTATAAGGATCTTTTGCTGTGCTCTGATTTTATTGCTTTTGTGCTATCTGCCATGGATGATGCTGTCCGGCTTGGTGGTAGGGCCTCGGCCCTGTTGGTAGCCATGCGTTGGTCTGTCTGGTTGCGACAGTGGGCGGCCGACGCTGCTGCCAAGAAGTCCCTCACAGGGCTTCCTTTCACCGGAATTGTCTTTTTGGGGAGCGTCTTGATGTATTGGCCAAGGATGGTCGGTTCCCTCAGCATAGAGAGCATTCTCTGCCCTTTCGGGAGTCTTCTTCCTTTCGTCCTTCCCGTGGGTGATGCGGCTCTTCACTTCCTGGTAGCCGCAGAGACTCGTGGGGACGAGGTAGTTCCTGTGGTCGTCCCGGTCTCTCCTGGGGGTCCAAGCTCAAACCCCCCACCAAGGCCCCTCAGGCATGAGGGGGCGCCCTCACCCTTCCGGTTGGGGGGGCGGCTTCGGTTCTTTGCTCACGTCTGGAGACCTCGCGTCTCGGACCGGTGGATTCAGGAGGTGGTGTCCTCCCGCTACAATATAGAGCTGGCACCTTGGCCGCCCCGTGATTCCTTCGGTCCTGGATCTCCCAAAATCCTGTGACGGTGCAGGGCCTGAGGTTGGCCATCCAACGTCTTCTATCGTCCGGAGTGGTTTGTCCTGTGCCTTCTTGTTTGTATATTGATATTTTAAGAAAAAGTGTTTTTTTTATTCTGCTTTTTTATACATTTTTTAGGGAAAGCCTGTGCAACCAAAGAATTCTTTGAGAGATTGAAAGAAAGATGAGCCCACTACAAGCTGGGTACACTTAGAAAGCTTACCATGTGTACTTTCAGGGAATATATGGTTTGTGTGGGGTATTCCAAATGTAAAGGGTTGTTCTGGTAGAAAAATCCAAGGTGCGCACTTTGTCAGCAGAGCTGAAATTTTCAAGTAAAATTATTCTTACGCACACGCTTTACTTTGGGGTGTTTGACAACTCTTTCCTTGACAGTACCCATGCATGTTGGGTATTGTTCTGTTCAGGGGGTGTTGCTTTTTCAGATTTAACTTGTTTTTTTTTCTTGTTTGCATATAGTTTTTTAGGGGAAAAGTGCCTTTTGATTCTGTTTTTTTTATTCTTTTTTTTTTTTTAGGGAAACCCTGTGCAACCAAATAATTCATTGAGGGATTACTTCCAGAAAACTGCACCCATGTCAACAAGCCTGGTACGCCTAGAAAGCTTGAGGTGTGTACTTCCAGAAAATATGTGTGGGGGTATTTTAAATGTAAAGGGTTGTTTTTTGTGCAAAACTGCAAGGTGGGCACAGCGCATAGCACAGTTATATTTTATCTGAAAATCTCCTAAAGCACGGTTTCAGTTTGGGGGAGTCTCCTGGGCAGGAAAGGGTGTCTACCAATGCACGTGGTACCGCTGTAACCAGGAGAAATGGGGCTTTTACACGCAATAAGATTTCATTGACAAACTTACATTTTTTTATTACAACAAAACACTTCAAATTGTAAAAAATAGATTGATAATACACCTAAAATATGACAAACAAGACATTTCATGTTAAAGCCCAGACTGAAAAAAACAATTCATAATTATCCTGGGAAATCCCTGGAAATCCCTTCAAAAATCACAGTTGAACGTGTGGAGCGCAAAATAGTCTGGCAGCAAGGGTGACAAAATCTCCAGATAGGCTGGCAGTGAAAGGGTTAATTTGTCCCTCAAATAATCCTTGTTTATTGAGGTCAATGATATCCCGCCATTCTTCGATCACTTCCTTCTCTGCGTGTGTCTTACAGCCGTCTGCTTCTCTCCACAGATACGCCACTGATCTTGTGGTGTGCGTTGCTCTTGGATGTGACATGTTTGACTGTGTTTTTCCTACAAGGACTGCTGTAAGTTTACACTTTACCCCTATGAAGGTCCCTGATGCTCTGTGAGGCCCTGCCCCATATGTTAGGCTGGACCAACCCTCCAGGGATGTGGAGTCCATAGAAACAAGCAAGTGTATTGGCAAATAAACACCAAGTGGCCAATCCAAAGTGCTCTTTTACTTTTTACATTTTTTTTTGGAAAACCTGTTCATCCAGTTTTTAGTAATATTTCTCTTACTATTGATTTGAATAACCTTTACAGGATGATACTAAAATCACAGTATTAGTGTCTTACCTCCCCATGGTGATTTCTGCCATTCTGCTTCCTCTCAAGCTAATAGTTTGGTTTTACAGCCATGTTGCAGCTTTCTGTTAGAAAATGTTTTTTTTTTCTTGGGATACTAAATTTACTAATTTAGGTGGGTGGGATAAGCGTTACAATGGCCTTAGGGACACCCCCAGAGCCCTGCCAATTAGGGTATAGTTTTAGAGGGTTTTGGTCTGCTTTAAATTGGACCAAACCCCGGGATTTTCAAAGGTAAGAATCAGCCACCCCAAGAGTCTCATAGACTCCATGGCTGGTTTTGGTCCACTTTAAAGCAGACCCATACTCTCTCTGGTAACAAACTGTGAATCTGAAGTTGTTCATTGAAGTTTTGTGTATTGATCCTCCTTGTTCCTAGATACCAAACAGCGGACCTGCTGTTATGAATGTTTCTTCTTCTTTAACAGAGATTTGGCTCTGCGTTGGTTCCATGGGGTTCTCTGCAGCTGAAAAGCAAACAGTTTGCCAAAGATTTTCAACCAATAGACAAGAACTGCAAATGCCCCACCTGCCAGAGGTAAATTTACTGTATACAATATATTTGTACAGGCAAGTTAAAGCGGACCAACACTAGAATTTTGAAAAATTTGATTTGTCCGATTCGCCAAATTTTCCGGGAAATATAGTTTCGGTCCGAATTTATTCGCAACAAATCGCTATTGAAAATGGCTATTTCTGAGCTATTTCTTGATGATCCAAGCGGATAGGGGGACTCCCCTATGTAACTTCGATGTGATTCCACTGCTTCATGTACTACAACACATGTTGGAAACCATGGCTGGTCAGGGCACTGGAGACATGTCGCCTACATTTCACGGCCACATGAAGCCTGTGGGGGCTGAAGTGGAGGAGGAGGGGGTGGGGCACAGCGAAGCACAGTTTAGGTTTGACAAAATGACCATTTTATCTAGTCATCTGACAGGAGAGGAGGAGCAGGAGCAGCCAGAGGAGCTAGAGGGTTGTGAGGAAGGCGAGACAGAGGACCCGGGCACACCGTGGCAGTAAGCAGTGGAGATGGAGACAGGTAGTCCCTCTGAGTCACTTGCACAAATGGCACGATGCATGCTCACGTGCTTGCGTAGTGACCGCAGAATTTTCTCCATTTGTCAGTGGGATGACTTCTGTCTCTCCACCTTATGGAGCTGCTGCTCCTGCCACCCCCCCCCCCTCCCCCAGCAGCCATGGCAGCTACTCATTAGCGACTGAAGACTCAGGCTGCTGCTGATGGAGCTGCTGCTCCTGCCACCGACCCCCCCCCCCCCAGCGCTCACCTTCCACAGCCATGGCTTCTGGGGGGGGGGGGGGTGGCAGGAGCAGCAGCTCCATCAGCAGCAGCCTGAGTCTTCAGTCGCTAATGAGTAGCTTTCTTCAGCCGCATGATGAGGCTAATCATGAGCAGAAAGACCTGGAGCAGGGCCTGAACCAGCAGGTAGTGTCATACCTTGACATGACCATGCCAACGCACCTTGAGGATCCGCTGGACTTCTGGGCAGCCAAACTTGATTTGTGGCCGCAACTAGCAGAGTTTGCCCTGGAAAAGCTGTCCTGCCCAGCGAGTAGTGTGTCATCTGAGCGGGTGTTTCGTGCGACGGGGGCCATAGTCATGCCAAGGAGAACTCATCTGTCCACGAAAAATGTGGAGAGACTCACCTTTTGTGAAGATGAATCGGGCATGGATCAGCCAGGATTTCCAGCCACAAATGGCTGATCCATGGTAGTAGCTGATGCATGGTAGCTCCTTATGCTTCTTCCAACTCCAGGGTGTGTCTTTCAGGCAATATATGGGCTCCTAATGCTGCTGCTGCCAACTCCAATGTGTGCACTCTTAAAAGACACATGCTAGCATATTTGGGATGCCCCCCCGGTTAAAGGCAATGGCTGCTGGCAATTTGACAACGTGACTTTCTTTACAAAATGCAACCAGTTAATAGACAGGTAGTCTTGAAATATTTATCCTAGTGTTTGGGATGCCCCCTCCTCACATACAGAGGTTGCCTCCTTTGATTGTGGAAAAGTGACGTTGATTACAAAATGCAACTAGTTAGTAGACAGGTACTCTTGAAATATTTATGCTAGTGTTTGGGATGCCCCCTCCTCAGAGGTTGGCTCCTTTTTATTGTGGTAAAGTGACATTGATTACAAAATCCAACCAGCTAATAGACAGTCTTGAAATATTTATGCTAGTGTTTGGGATGCCCCCTCCTCACATACAGAGGTTGGCTCCTTTTATAGTGGTAAAGTGACATTGATTACAAAATCCAACCAGCTCATAGACAGGTAGTCTTGAAATATTTATGCTAGTGTTTGGGATGCCCCCTCCTCACATACAGAGGTTGGCTCCTTTTATAGTGGTAAATTGACGTTGATTACAAAATGCAAGCAGTTGAGCTGCCCCTTCAGGTAGACAGTGTTGCAGGAAACATCTGCTTCAGGAGGGTCGGACGTTGCCCTCTCCGGGTGGATTAGTAAGGTGCTGCACCGATCTGTGGAGATCAGGATCTAATCATATGGGAGCCTCGCCTCCCGGTTTGGGTGCTGTTGTTGCAACCTCTCCGCTTTATAATGCAGTGGTAGAAACTGGTTCACAATGATAATGATGTTTGTGCTTTAGCGAATAGTGCTCCCGGTTTCCTCGCCCACACTCTTTTACCCTGTATTGTATGTTTTAAATATATGTAAGGTATAAAAATGCAAAATCTTTAAATAAAGAGTATTAAAAAAAATGCAAGCAGTTAATAGACAGGTAGTCTTGAAATATTTATGCTTAGTGTTTGGGATGCCCCCTCCTCACAGAGAGTGGCTCCTTTTTATAGTGGTAAAGTGACATTAATTACAAAATGCAAGCAGTTAATAGACAGGTAGTCTTGAAATATTAATGCTAGCATGCTTTTTAAAGAATGACACCAGGAAAAGGAAAAGCTAAATAGGCAGGTGTGTTATTAACACTAAATAGGCTTGGAAGCTAAAGCAAACACTTTAAACTTTCCCTGTCTTTCTCTGTCACTGTCACAGGCTCTCTCCTTCTCTATCTGTCCCTCGCTTCTTCTATCTCTCCCTCCCTCGCACCTCCGATCGGGGTGCCCCCGGGGAAAGGACCAAAACCCAGGATAGTCAAAACTTTTTACTATCCTGGGTTTTGGTCCACTTTAAAGATAGTTTGGATCTAAGGTCTGTTAAGGGAAAATCTACCAAAGTGGACTTTCCCTTCATGTTCTCGCATACTACCATCTGTCCTATTATGAAAATACAATGGTGAGGTTGGGAAAGGAAGATCTATCTACATGTTCACAGACAGTGAAGCTGTAGAAACACTGTGGTATCTGATGCTGTAGTTGGTTTTGTTGCACAGCCAGCTGTCACTCACTTTAACAGTACACCCATCATTCATTTAGCCCCACCTCCTACTTAAAACAAGAAAATGGAAAATTCAAAATGCAGTGCCATGTGTTTTCTTCTGCATACGATTTGGCATACCTTGTGGTTGTTTAGCTGCCTCCTGATGCATTCTTGTGCTTTAATACCTCTCCTATTGTGCTTTGCTCTCCAGACACACGCGTGCCTACATCCATGCTTTATTTCGAAGTGACACGGCTGGCATGCATCACATTACAGTCCATAATATTGCTTACCAGGTGAGTGCTGGGATTCTGTAAGATGGAGGTAACCACGTATGCAACTTAATGTGGCTTCCCTCTAGTCTGGGCTGCGATGCCTCTTCCAGCCTAACTGAATGGCTGAAAGCTGGAGCGCGCTTCAGCTACAGGGAAGCCAGGGATCTAGCCCAAGACTGTGGTGCATGAGCTCCAAGAAAGGTAAGATTTACCGGTAAGTGTGCTGGCATGGGGCAGGGCAGCTCTGGTGGGGCAGCCAAGAGCCTGATCCTGGAGTCTTTTAGACTCCAGGGCTGTGGGTTTGTTCTAAAGAAGCCCAAAATTGGGCAAAATAATGCAGTAAGTCAGCGCTCCTGTGTTGCTAATATGCCTTACAAGACCACCACCAGCCAATGAATTTTGTAGGGCAGGCAATCAGGGTTTATTGCATGTCTGCCAAGTAATCCATTTTAGTGGCTGGTGGGGTAGGGAATGTAAGAGCTATTCAGGAACACAGAGCAGGGACAATTGCTGTGACACAGACCTGAGGACTATGGCGTTTTCTCCCACCACAGGGTGACACAGACAGACAGGAGGGGGTGGGGGGGGCTGTGTGACACTGATTCTCCTCCAATCACAGGGTGACACAGATGGGAGGAGGCTCTGTGACATGGAGTCTCCTCCCACCAAAGGGTGACACAGTTTGGATGAGGCTCTGTGACATGGAGTCTCCTCCCACCACAGAGTGACACAGACAGGAGGGGGCTATGTGACCAAGAGTCTCCTCCCACCACAGAGTGACACAGACAGGAGGGGGCTATGTGACCAAGAGTCTCCTCCCACCACAGAGTGACACAGACAGGAGGAGGCTATGTGACATGAAGTCTCCTCCCACCACAGGGTGACACCGACAGGAGGGGGCTATGTGACAAAAAGTCTCCTCCCACCACAGGGTGACACAGACAGGAGGGGGCTATGTGACATGGAGTCTCCTCCCACCACAGAGTGACACAGACAGGAGGGGGCTATGTGACATGGAGTCTCCTCCCACCACAGGGTGACACAGACAGGAGGGGGCTATGTGACCAAGAGTCTCCTCCCACCACAGGGTGACACAGATAGGAGGGTGGCCATATGACAAAAAGTCTCCTCCCACCACAGGGTGACACAGAAGGGGCTATGTGACATGGAGTCCCACCACAGGGTGACACAGACAGAAGGGGGCTGTGTGACAAGAAGTCTTCTCCCACCACAGGGTGATAGACCGGAGCGGTCTATCTGACATGGAGTCATCTCCCACCACAGGGTGACACAGACAGAAGGGGGCTGTGTGACAAGAAGTCTTTTCCCACCACAGGGTGATAGACCGGAGGGGTCTATCTGACATGGAGTCATCTCCCACCACAGGGTGACGCAGACAGGAGGAGGCTGTGTGACAGTCTCCTCCCACCACAGGGTGACCAGATTTAGGTTCCATCAATCTTTGAATGATCATTAATGACCCCACTGTCTCTTTCCTCAGCTGACTCTGATGCGCTCGGTAAGGGACAGCATTCTAGAGGGTCGGTTCCCACAGTTTATCCAAGATTTCATGAAGACAATGTACAGCACGAAGGAGAAGTACCCACAGTGGGCTGTCGATGCTTTAGAGACTGTTAACATCACCTTACAATGACCTTGTCGCCCATGGACACTCCGACATTCCCTTCTCATGACTTTTCTTACACGACTGGATGATTTTAGTACTGTTTGAAAGCTGCAGCTAAGCATCACTCTGTACTGTACATATAAACTATATATTGTTTTAAATATTTTCTCTCTAAATATTTTAGGTTTTTTTATGTTAAACATTTTTAAACAATTAAATTGTGTCCTTTTATTATGTTGTAATGATCAGTGAATCTGTAATTATTATGGCACCTAGACTGCACACGCAGTTGGGAGTGTTTCTATGGTTACTAATTAAAGTGGATCAACCAGCTATAGTGCCAGCCCTGGAGTTTAGGACGCCTCATGGTTGGCTGATAAAGTACACCTGGGACCTCCTGGTTCAGGATGCCCTGCTGTTTGAACACCGGCCTCCTCGCACACAGCCATTCAGATGCAGCTGATCCCACTTCACAACATTGGCGCACTATTACAAACCTGCGTTTTATGCCATGCATTAATATGCACTGCGTAGAGCGCTGATCGGAAGGAGAGCCCCCACATATGCTGTGGGTTTAGCGGAAAGCTAAGCGTTTAGGTTGATCTAGGAGGTAGGGAGTTAAAGCTGGCCATCCCCAATTGGAATCCCCCAGAAAACTGGACCGAAACCCAGGGTGGTCAAAATCCAGTTTGGTCCACATTAACGGACAGTCCAGTTGGTGGGCAGCAATACAGATATGACTGCGGACAGGCTATGTGTAAAATCAAAAGCAAACATGACTTACCACCCAGTTAGCTGATTTTTGCCATTCTACTGTACTGTGAACAGTTTTGTTGCTGCATTATCCTCTTGTTTTACACCCATGGCTGTAAATGTATCAGCAGCATGAATGAGTCGCCTATATGTTACAGTTTGAGCTTTAAAGCAATGGGGCACTCCTGTCTCTTTCTGTCTGGTTTTCTTTTAGTTTCTGCTGGCATCAAAAGCAAAATGTCTGCAACGGGATTTCTTTAGCTGCCAGTTGGTTTTGCAATAAATGAAATGAAACAGAAAGGCAGAGTAATAAGTTTAGATCTCCCTTACAGCCTCGGCAATGGTATGTCCCACACAGTCTGAGACGAGTACACCTCTGTGTTAAAATTTGGTGGTCATGCATAGATGAAATCTGGGGGTTTGGCTACAGAACAGGGGCGAGATCTCAATTCAGAGGAATGGCGGGTGCGGAACCAGATAACCCCCCCCAACACCACCGCTGTCGCTGGACTGAGGATTAAAATAAGTCGTGAGTTTCATAATTCACATTCATTGCAGTTCAGTTAGGGAGGAGTGTGTTAGAGGTTTAGAGGTGGCTTGAAGGGATTTAGCGTGCATCTGGTGAAAGTGTTGCTTGATATTTGCACTTCTGCATTAAAGGGCACCCCGAGCGCCATTTTGTCCCTT
Organism: Gastrophryne carolinensis; assembly: GCA_027917425.1. NCBI lineage: Eukaryota > Metazoa > Chordata > Amphibia > Anura > Microhylidae > Gastrophryne > Gastrophryne carolinensis. Next base: position 410,110,593 of record CM051238.1, on the reverse strand, counting down.
CACCCCTAGGCATCCCAATATTCTCAGTGTGTCACACACCCCTTCCCCTTTAATTCTGACGATAGGGTTATCCTCCAGCAGGAGGCGACGTTGCAGAGAGAAGTCTTGAAAAACGAGCCCCTTCCGGCCTATATATACCTGGGACCTCCCACTTAACACCCAGTGTTTTCTCTCTGCAAGATGCGACAAGACAGAAGAAAGAAGTCTCCTGCTTGCAGGTAGCCGGGGTCAAACCCCGGCATCCCCCCCATGGTCTATTTCTGCCCAGCTACTTGTTTTCTTCACTTAGTTGATATTGGAAGCCTCCCAGCCTAGGCTGCTGGCTGGGCAATGGTAGACGGCACCTCATGGTGCCTAGGAGCTTATCTCCTCCGCTCGTCCCCACGGGGCAACGCGGTTATCCGGCTGGTGATCCGGATTTGGGTTGCCCCGTCCCGGTTCCCCCTTTAGCCTGCCTTCTCCCGCCTGGTCCCTTCTCCCTTAGCGTGGGGGGGGGGGGGTGCTTGTGGGGTATCTTTAATATTGTGTATTCTGGGCAGGATGTGTGTGTGTTTTTCTGTAGGCAGCTAAACAGGTCGGCGCTGCCGTCTGGTGTTTTATGTCCCCGGGCTGCGGGGGCTCCGTGTGTGCATTCTGTGGGGCTGTGCTGCACGGCCGGGCGGGGTGCCTGTTTCTGGCACCCGCCTCACTCGTACGTGCGGGCGCGGTGCTCGTCTCTAGGGGGCGGGGCCGCGTTCCTTCGCGGCCCGCGCCGTGCTGGCGTAAGCGGGGGGCAGGGCCGGAGCGCTTCGCGCGCTTTGCCGGCCAGCCCTTCGTCCCCTCGCTCCGGTGGGGAGCGTCTGGAAGTAATCCCTCAGGTGTGTGCACGGGTCCGTTTGCGGTCTGGGGTCTGCTGGAGCCCACGGAGAGGGCACTCCACAACAGGCCAGCGAAAGAGCTCTGTCGGGCAAGTTTTCTTTTTTCCTTTATTTTCTGTGCTGCACATGCATATTTAGTATTTTACCCTATGGTGATATGGCCAATTTGGATGTAATTCCTCTAGATTGGTTGCACTGATTTATTACTGTGCTGCTGCACTCTTGAGCCCATTGGGGGTATAGAGGGCTGCATGTTGATAGATAGATAGATAGATATAGATATATACATATTTTTAGGTGATTGCCAGTATACCTTGGGTATTTAATGTTTAGTACTGTTTGTGTGTGTGTGTGTGTCTGTTTACGCTTGCTGCATACCTTTTGTACTTTCTGGAGGCTGATTGTGGTCTCTTTCTTACAGGTCCGGGGATTCCCGTGCTGCGGTGGGTCTCCCGGTCTGATATACCTGGCTAGTCTTATTTAAAAAAAAAAAAAAAAAAATCCTCCCTCTCCCGGGACTTTAATTATAAAAGGGGCATCCCGGGTTGCTTAATGCGTAAATCCCTGGGTTATTGCGAATGCCATAATTTCACCATATGGAGGCTTCCGACATTACCGGAAACGGCTCTTCGGGGCTATCCAGGCTGTGTGGGGGTTGTGGGGCTCCGCTCCCAGGCGATGATGTCATAATATGTATTCCATGTGCACAGCGGAATATTGCGCGCCAGTCCGGCACTCCGGCTTCTGGCTCCTCGCAACCTTCGTCATCTCCTACACCCCCCCCCCACCTATTCCGGACCCCGTGTGACGTTGTCAAAGGTGGGGATTCGCAATCCGAGGTGTGTGCACGGTTGGCCAGCCTCAAGAAAATGTTCTCCGCCGCGGTGGCTCAGAAGGCTACGGCTAAGCGGAAGCACCTTTCTCCGGCATCGCCTGTTCCGGAGGATGAGGTGTTGGAAGTGTTGGATTGGTCCGATTGTCCCCCGGCTGAGGAGGGGGAGCTCCTAGAGGAGTCGGACGAGCCTGCAGACCAGCAATTGTTTGGTACCGCTGGCGATCAGGCTGCGGGGGTGTTCCTTGACACTCCATTTTGGCTCAAATGTTTGAGATCTTGGCTTTGGATCCGCCTGAGGCGGCCCCCCCGCCAAAGGGTGAGTTGTTTGATGTGCCCAAGCCGCGTTTGGTGTTTCCCAGACAACAACACTTTGTGAGGTTGTCCTTAAGGAATGAGAACAACCTACGCGCCTTGTTGGAGTTCCTCCTAGTTGGGATAAGCGTTATCCCTTTCCGGAGGATTTGGTGAAGCTTTGGTCGGTTCCCCCTGACGTCGATGCCCCCGTGTTGAGGCTGTCTAACACGGCTGTGTTGCACTCCCCTGACACTACTACCATTAAGGATGGTGAGGATCGTCGGATTGATCAATTGGCTCGCCATGGTTTTATCAGTGCTGGATCGGCACTGCGACCGGTTTGTGCTTCGGCGCTTCTTTTGATGGCTGTCAGGTCCATTGTTATAGATTTGTACGCAGATCTTGATCCCACTTGTGATGAGTTCCTTTCTCTCAAGCAGTGTGAGTCATTTATTTCATTTGTCATGACCGCCCAGGATGATGCACTTGCGATGTGTAGCAGGACCACGGCCCTGTTGGTTGCTATTCGTCGGTCGGTGTGGCTACGTCAGTGGACAGCGGACTTTGGCTCTAAGAAGTCGCTTACAGCTCTTCCTTTTGTGGGTTTGCGCCTGTTTGGCGATAAATTGGATTCGGTTACCAAGGGTGGTAAGTTGCCTCAACGCAAGAGGCCGCGTCGTTCCTTTCGGGAAGCGGTTTCTTTTAGTCCCTCCTTTCGGGGAGCCAGAGCGGGCAGAGGGGCTTCCTTTCCCGCTACCAGGGGTGCAGGTTGGTCCCGGGGGAGGGGCCGTGGCCGTCCCGGTCAGTCCTGGGGCCCCAAGCCTGCTGGCAAGCCCGCTCAGCAATGAGGGGGTGCCCTCACCCGTTGCGACACTTCTCCCAGGTTTGGGACCAGGAGGTTCCGGACAGATGGATCCGGGAGGTGGTGTTGTCTGGTTACAAGCTGGAGTTCGAGTCTCGCCCTCCTTCACGTTTTTTCCGGTCTCCGGTGCCCACCGATCCTTTGGCCGCGCAGGGGCTCCTAGCGTCGGTGAAGAATCTTCTGGAAATGGCGGTCATCCGGCCGGTGCCGCACTTGGAAGTGGGCCTCGGGTATTACTCCAATCTTTTCACAGTCCCCAAGAAAGACGTGTCGGTTCGCCCCGTTCTAGATCTGAAGTTCCTCAACAGGTTCATCCGTACACGGAAGTTTCGCATGGAAACTCTGCGATCGGCCATCAGTTCTCTTCGGCAGGGGGACTTCATGACGTCCATAGACATCAAGGATGCTTACCTTCATGTTCCCATCTGCCAGGCTCATCAACGTTTTCTTCGGTTCGTGATGAAGGATCGGCATTTTCAATTCGTGGCACTTCCGTTTGGCCTTACCTCGGCTCCAAGAGTGTTCATCAAGGTGCTGGCAGGGGTGATGGCCATTCTCAGAACTCAAGGCATTCGCATCGTACCTTATCTGGACGATCTTCTCATCATGGCTCCTTCTCTCAATCGGAGACGGACACCAGGATGGTGGTCTCCACGCTGGAAAGCTTTGATTGGGTGATCAACTATACCAAGTTCTCCCTCGCCCTGGCCAGGGTGGTGTCCTTTCTGGAAATGCGGTTGGATTCTTGTCAACACAGGGTGTTTCTGCCCCAGTCCAAGATTTTTCTGATTCAGGAATTGGCTCGGTTCCTTCTTTGCAATCCTCGACCGTCCATCCGTCTGGGGATGAGACTGGTAGGGTTGATGGTTGCTTCTTTCGAGGCAGTTCCTTTTGCTCAATTTCACACAAGGACGCTTCAGCTTCATCTGTTGGCGTCTTGGGACCGGCGACCACGGTCGTTGGATCGGCCCTTCCAGTTGTCCTCCCGGGTCCGGCAGTCCCTTCAATGGTGGTTGGTCTAGACCAATCTCTTGAGGGGCAGGTCCTTTCTGACTCCTCTTTGGGAAATCATCACCACGGACACCAGTCTTTCGGGATGGGGGGGATTCTGGAAGGATCTTCAGTTTCGGGGGCAGTGGGGGCCTCGAGAGGCCCACTTGCCCATCAATGTTCTGGAACTGAGAGCCATCCATCTGGTTCTTTTTCATTTGACTCAGCATGTTCTGGGCCTTCCGGTTCAGGTTCGCTCGGACAATCGGACAGCGGTTGCTTACATCAATCATCAGGGAGGGACTCGCAGTCTGGGTGCCCTCAGAGAGGTGTCCCTGATCCTGACCTGGGCGGAGGCCCATGTTCCTTGTCTCTCGGCAGTTTACATTTCGGGTGTGGAAAACAGGGAAGCGGATCTGTTGAGCAGGTGCTCTTCCCGTCTGGGGGAATGGTCTCTCCATCCTCAAGTTTTTCGGGCTCTGTGTCTTCGGTGGGGGACACCGGAGGTGGACCTGTTTGCCTCTCGTCACAATTGCAGGCTTCCGACCTTCGTGTCGCTTTCTCAGGATCTTCTGGCTCTGGCGGTGGACGCCATGTCTCTGAGCTGGGGGGAACTGGGGTTTCTGTACCTTTTTTCCTCCGATACCCATGCTAGGCAAGGGGGTACGGAAGCTGGCTCTGGAAAGGGTGTCCGCCATTCTCGTGGCTCCAAGGTGGCCAAGGCGAGTATGGTTCGCAGACATCGTTCGGCTGGCGGTGGATCAGGTCGTTCTGCCTCTTCGGCCCGATCTGCTCACTCAGGGTCGGCTGTGTTACCCCAGTTTACCAACGCTGGGTTTGACGGCTTGGCTGCTGAAACCTTCATCTTGGAGGAGGGTCTTTCTTACTCGGTTGTTAAGACTCTGATCTGTGCCCCGAAGAGGTCTTCTTCTACCATCTACTATAGGACTTGGAGAGCCTATATCGCTTGGTGTGAGGTTAGATCTTTGCCTTGTAGGGTCTTTTCGGTTTCCAGGATTTTGGATTTTCTGCAATCAGGGCTGGACTCTAGTCTCCAGCTGAGTACTTAGACAAGGCAGAAACCTGCCCTTTCAATCTTTTTTCAGAAGCCTTTTGCGCTTCATCCTTTAGTCAAAACCTTTTTCCAGGGGGTTACGCATGTGCGGCCTCCCAGGAAGCCATTGCTCCCGGTTTGGGACTTGAATTTGGTTCTTTCTGCTCTTCAGGCTCCTCCCTTTGAGCCCTTGCAGGATATTGCTCTTTCTACCTTGACTCAGAAGATAGCCACCAAGAAGGCAATCACTTCGGTTCGGCGTGTCTCGGTCCTTGTCGATTCAGGCGCCCTACTTTGAGAGGCATCAGGACAATGTGGTTTTTCGTTTCAAACCGGACTTTCTTCCTAAGGTTGTTTCTGCTTTTCATTTGAATCAGGATATTGTTCTTCCCTCCTTGTGTCCTAAGCCTAAGAATGACAAGGAGATGGTTTTGCATTGTTTGGATGTGGTACGCTGTGTTAAGTACTATTTGCTTACTACATCTCCTTTTCGTAAGACTGATGCTTTTTTGTTGTGCCCTGTGGGCCTAGGAAGGGGTTGGCTCCAGCTAAGTCTTCCATTAGCAAATGGATTCGTCAGGCGGTTGTTGGGGCCTATTCGGCCAAGGGGAAGGTTCTCCCTTTTCGTATCACTGTTCATTCTACTCGTGCTGTTGGAGCGTCTTGGGCTTTTCAGCACCAAGCTTCTGTTGAACAAGTTTGTAAGGCTGCTACTTGTTCTCCTGTTCATACTTTTTCTGTTCATACTTTTTCTAAGTTTTACAAGGTTGATTTGCGGGCCTCAGCGGATGCTGTGTTTGGCCGCAAGGTTCTGCAGACTGCAGTCGTTTAAGTTATGCTTAATTTTGCCGTCAGATACCCACCCCTTGTGGACACTGCTTTTGGATGTCCCTATCGTCAGAATTAAAGGGGAAGCGGGGTGTGTGACACACTGACAATAATACCATTTTGTGAGTACTCACCTGTAAAATGGATATTGTCAGTGTGTCACACACCCTGCTTCACCCGCCCTTTTTTTGGTATCCTGGATCCTCTATATGGTGAAGCTTTCCTTTATTTTATTTTGAGGTTACCGTTGGATTTCCTGGTACCTTGTCTTACTGCTGTTTGAATTCACTGGGTGTTAGGTGGGAGGTCCCAGGTATATATAGGCCGGAAGGGGCTCGTTTTTCAAGACTTCTCTCTGCAACGTCGCCTCCTGCTGGAGGATAACCCTATCATCAGAATTAAAGGGGAAGCGGGGTGTGTGACACACTGACAATATCCATTTTACAGGCGAGTACTCACAAAATGGTATTTTTAGAGACCTGGCTCCATAAACCCCTGCACCAAGAAATGCCCCATAAAATGCTAAACTCCCCTTTTTGTGTTCCCTTTATTTCCTGAACGTGGCATCCTTGACGTTGCCCCATTGTTGGTTGGTGGGGGTGTACACAGCGAAGCTCATTTTTGGGATGCTCAGGGTGGGGGGGGGGGGGGGGGGAGTGTGGTGACCCAAAGGACCACTTTCAGTCATTTAAAAACAACCAAATTCTACTTGAATTATTTCATTCAAAACTTTCCTTAAGAAAAGTTTTGCTAAGGGTGGTCTTCAAGGGATGAACCTGCAAACCATTATAAGGTTATGTGGCAGAATGGAAAACCACAAAATAAAGCTCCCACCCTTTAATGCCAGTCCTTTATTATTGGGGAGAATGCTTATTTAGTCTAGATTCCATTGTAATAAAGAACCAAGTTTGGCCCACACTCTGGAAATAGTTAAAACTTCAACTTTAATCCAAGCAGTTAAATGCATTTCCATACAAACAAACAAGCCTCTAAAACCAATGCAGGATAGAAGACCTGGGCAGCAAGATGTTATAGTCCTCTAAAGCTTTTTGGACACTTATATGCGGTTCTTAATCATAGATCATCTTGCATTGATTTTAGAAGCTAGTTTATTTAACTGCTTGGATTAAAGTGGAAGTTTTAACTATTCCCGGAGTGCGGGACAATCTTGGTTCTTTATTACTGCTGCTAGGGGTTTGCGACTGGCCTGGCCTGGCACCTGGACCATTCGGTGGTTGAGCGTTACCTTCCTTTTCTCATAGCATTATCCCAACCCCTGAATATCTTTATACAATAATACACAGGGGACAACGGATTCAAAGTACCATTTTCCAGTAATTATTAGTTCTCCCTGTATTCCAATATCTTCTAACCTAATGTGTTATCCTGCCAGGATGTCATGCTAGCCCCTCATCATTCAATACAATCATGTGGAGCAGGCATGCTCAACCTGTGGCCCTCTGACCCATCTTCCCCTAGGAAACACATGAGGGGGAGTGTGATGAGGAAGGATGAATGGCATCAGTCTGTTTTAGACTACACCCCGAACCATGGGCAATAGTGAACTTCTAGCACCTCTATGAGGATATAAATGACGATGTCAATCCAACCCACAAATGTGGGGTCAATTTCTATGCCACTTTTTACATGTTTTAATGGACTAGATTCATCCTTTTAAAGTGCCAGCCTACCTAGAGATTTTGTCACCCTCTGTTGCCAGACCATTTTTTCACTTATTTGCACTATACAAGTTTAAGTGTTCTTTTTGAAAAGATATGTAGGGATTACCCTAGAAAATTATATATTTTCTTCAGCAGAGTTTGGGCTTTAACACGAAATGTCTTGTTTGTCATTTTTTACTGTATTCTCAATATTTTTGGGCAAAATATGTGCAAAAAATTAAAAAAAATTATATTTACAATTTGTAGTGTTTTTCAGTAGAAAAATGTTTTTCAATAAAATCATATTGCTTGTAAAATCCCCATTTCTCCCAGTTACAACAGTACTACATATATATTGGAAGATACTCTTCTTTGGTAGGTACCCTTGCCTGCCCAGGAGACTCCCCCAAACCGAAATGGCGCTTTAGGAGATTTTCAGATAAAATACAACTAATTGCAGTTTTTCAAGAAAAACAACCCTTTACATTTAAATTCCCCCCACAAACTATAAGTTTCTAAGTGTGCCAGACTTGTTGAGCTGGGCAGAGTTTTCGGAAAGTAATCTCTCGATGAATTCTTTGGTTGCACAGGGTTTCCCTAAAAAAAGAATTAAAAAGCAGAATCAAAGACACATTTAAAAAAAAAACAATATGCAAACAAGAAAAAACAAGTTAAATTTAAAACAGCAAGGTCCCACAAACAAAACAATACCTAACATGCATAGGAAATGTCAAGGGTAGGTTTCCAATAACCCCAAAGGAAAGCATGCACACAAGGGTAATTTTACCTTAAATTTTAGCTCTGCAAAGTGCGTACCTTGCGTTTTTTCACCCAAACCAATCCTTAACATATTTAATACTCCCCACAAACCATATATTTCCTGAAAGTACAAACGTTAAGCTTTCTAGGTGTCCAGCTTGTTGTAGTGGGGGCATCTTTCTGGAAGTAATCCCTTGATGAATTCTTTGGTTGCACAGGGTTTCCCTAAAAAAAAAAAAAGCTGAATCAAAAGCACATTTTCCTAAAATATGAATATGCAAACAAGAAAATTCAAGCCATTTTTGTTTTAAAAAGCAAGGTCCCCCGACTAGAACTATACCCAACATCCATGGGTACTTTTAACCCTAACTGCCACACTACTCGAGATCTTTTCACCTTCTGTTGACAGGTCATTTTTCACCATTTAGCGCCATGTTTAACTCTGATTTTTTGTAGGTTTTTTTTGTTTTGCAGCAATTGGGCTTTAAAATGAAATGTCTTGTTTGTAATTTTATCTGTGCTTTTATAATAATTTTGTATAAAATAATAAATAATATATCTTTTTTAAATGTTGCCATGTTTGTATTTATTTATTATTTCCTTCAGTGGTGGGTTAAATGGCATGGGGTCCCCTCTTCTCAGTAAAACCAGCCTGGGCACCAACTTTGTGGCCTTGTAGACCAAGGCACAAACGCCTGTCTCGGTGGCCCCCATCCCTGAAGGCTACAAGCCCACCATAGCCCTAGCAAGCTGCCGCCTTTCTGCCCCCCTGCTTTGGGGAGGCAGCTAATGGGGGCCGGGGGTCAATGTCAAGTTACCAAGTCATCCACCTAAGACTTGTGAATTGGTATAGGGATCTCATGGACCCCTTACCAGTTCACAAAGGGTTAAATGTAAAAAAAAGATACAGAGAATAACATTTTATTTGTTTTTAATACCTACTTCTGATCCATCCCAGAGTACGGTGTCCTATGCCTCTGCTCTCCTGCTGCTGGAAGCCTTTTATACCTGCTGGGTGACAGGACATCAAGTAAAATAAATTACATAGCCCCCCCCCCCTCTGGGGGGCAGGCTTTTTAAAAAATTGTAAGTGTTAAATAGTTTTAGAAAAAAGAATGGTGCTGTGTCCCCCCTTCCCAGCATAACCAGCCCAGGAACCAGCTATGCAGGACTTGTAGACCATGGGCACAGAGGCCAGCCTCGTGGCCTCCGGTCCTGAAGGCTACAAGTCCACATAGCCTAAACGGGCAGTGGGCTATTCTACCCCCTACTGGGCTTTAGGGAGGCAGACAATGAGGGGCCAGGGTTAATGGCAAGCCTTGTGAACTGGCAGGGGTCTTACGGATCCCGTACCAGTTCACAAAGGGTTGAATGTAAAAAAAAAAATAAATAAATAAACCCAGACACATTGCAGAGAGAAATGTAATTTATTGATTTTTTTATACTCGATACTCCTTAGTTCTGCACCAACCATCGCTGTTGTTGGTGATCGGTGCAGGTCGGATGGGGGGCACCAAGCACTAGGAGGAGCGAAATGACATAATCCGCCCCCCCAAAATGGGAGGGGCCAGCGGCAGAACTACAGCAATGCTGGGGGGGGGGGGGGTTGTTTCTGGTTAAATGTAAAAAAAAAAAAAAAAAATGAACCGAACACATTGCAGGGCTAATGGAGGAACTACAGCAATGTTGAAAGTCAGGCCCTGTGTACACTATAAAAACAAACACCTCTGTTCTGTTTGGCTCCCAAACTCAGTTCCAGGTCTCTTGCCCCTGAGTGTCTGGGGATGACAGGAGACCCACGTACACATGCATTATGATTTCCAGGTGCTTGCATTGCACATGCATTATGATTTCCAGATTTTAATAATGTGGTCTGTTTATGACTAATTGCACATGGCAGCTTTATAATTCCTAAAAAAATTGGCCCCAGCATGTCTAAACATATGTTTTAAAGTGTGCTAGTGTCACGGACCGGGTGGAGCGGACTCGGGTGTGGATCCGCTTTAACTGTGGAACCGATGGCGGGTACCGTGTCAGGGGAGCGGAGTCTAAGAGGCCACCGGTATTCACCATAGCCCACCGCAAGGCAGGTTGGTCTTGTGCGGCGAGTGACCCCCAGGTCGCTACCCCCTAACAGCGGCCCAGTCCCACAGTCAGCCGAAGTTCAGTGAGGTACACAAGTGGCAGGCAAAAAGGCGTAGTAAGTACAGGCAGAGATCGGGGCTGGCAGCACAGGTTCGCGGTAAAGGTGAGTAGCCGAGGTCGGGGCAGGCAGCAAAGGTTCAGAGTCGGGGACAGGCAGAGGTCGGTACACGGGTGAGCAATCCAAGAATGTCTGACTTTCAACAAGCATGGAGAGACCAAGATCCGGCACTGAAGGAAGGAAGTGCCTGTTTAAATAGGGGAAGATGATGCAGGATTGGATGACATAAACACCAATCAGTGCTGTAAAGGCCCTTTAAATCTCAGGGATCCTGTGCGCTCGCCCTCTAGTGGACGGAGACGTGTGCGCATGCAAGGAGGAAGCACTGGGGGAAGGGCGGCAGCTGGAAGCAGCCCCGAGGGAAGATGGATGACGGCTGCATGCAGCCATGGAGGTAGGTGAAATGCTGTGTGCAGCGCTCGCCCTAACAGTACCCCCCCCCCGTTGGGCCCCCCCTTCTTCTTGGGACCAAGAAAATCTGAGATGAGACTACGGTCTAGAATATTCTCTTCGGGCTCCCAAGATCTTTCTTCAGGTCCACAGCCTTCCCAGTCGACCAAGAAATATCTTTTTCCTCTGGAGAGCTTAGAAGCCAGAATCTCCTTCACTGAAAAGGTATCCTCGGTGCCCGAGATTGGGGCAGGCACCAAAGTTTTAGGAGAGAATCGATTGACAATAACTGGCTTCAACAGAGAGACGTGAAAAGAATTGGGAATTCGCAGTGAAGTCGGTAGGTGAAGCTTATAGCAAACTGGATTGATCTGTTGTTTGATCTTGTATGGCCCCAAGTAACGGGGGCCCAATTTGTAGCTAGGAATTTTGAAGCGGATGTATTTTGCCGACAGCCACACCTTATCTCCTGGAGAATAAACAGGCGGAGCTCTTCTCCTTTTATCAGCGCTAACCTTCATGCGGGCGGAAGCTTGACAAAGGGAACGCTGTGTTTCTTGCCAGATGGTGGAGAAATCCTGTGTGAGATTGTCCACGGCGGGCACTCCGGAGGACGTGGATAAAGGCAAAGGCGGAAGGAGTTGACGGCCGTACACCACCAAAAACGGGGACTTCCTTGTGGACTCAGAATCCTTAAAATTATACGAGAATTCCGCCCAAGGCAACAGATCGACCCAATCGTCTTGACGCGCTGAAACAAAATGGCGAAGATAATGCCCGAGAATCTGGTTGACTCTTTCCACCTGGCCGTTAGACTGGGGATGATAAGCGGAGGAAAAGTCCAGTTTAATTTTCATTTGTTTACAAAGAGCTCTCCAGAACTTGGACACAAACTGCACACCTCTGTCAGACACAATATGTGTAGGTAGACCATGAAGTCGAAAGATATGCTTCAGGAAGTATTTTGCCAACAGAGGAGCTGACGGGAGACCGGGCAAAGGAACAAAATGCGCCATCTTAGAAAACCTATCCACTACCACCCAAATTACAGTATTGCTATGCGAAGAAGGGAGGTCGGTAATAAAGTCCATAGCAATGTGTGTCCATGGGGTATCTGGAATAGGAAGTGGGTGGAGTAGGCCAGCAGGTCTTTGGCGAGGGGTTTTGTCTCGAGCGCAGGTGGTACAGGCCTGAACGAATTCGGTCACATCCTTTTCAAAAGAAGGCCACCAATAATATCGAGAAATGATAGAACAAGACTTCCTGATACCGGCATGGCCGGCTACATGGGAAGAATGCCCCCATTCTAATATTTTGCGACGTTGGCGGGCTGGCACAAAGGTCTTTCCCGGCGGTGCTTGTACAAGAGTAGCGGGGGCAGAGTGGACAAGGCGTTCAGGCGGGATGATATGTTGTGGAGTGGATTCAACACCAGAGATGTCAGAGGAGCGAGAAAGGGCGTCTGCCCTGATGTTCTTAGCGGCTGGCCGGAAGTAGATTTGAAAATCAAATCGAGCGAAAAACAACGACCAACGAGCTTGTCGTGGATTCAATCGCTGGGCAGTTTCTAAATAAGATAGATTTTTGTGATCAGTATAGATGGATACTTGATGGGCAGAACCTTCTAAGAGGTGTCTCCACTCCTCCAACGCCAACTTGATGGCGAGTAACTCCCGATCTCCGATGGAGTAATTCCTCTCCGCTGGCGAAAAGGTCTTCGAAAAGAACCCGCAGGTGAGAATTCTGCCAGTAGACGATTTTTGAGTGAGCACCGCTCCGGCTCCAATGGAGGAGGCATCTACTTCTAGGGCGAAAGGCCGAGATGGATCTGGCCTAGACAACACTGGTGCAGAGGAGAAGGCCTTTTTTAGAGCAATGAAGGCCTCTTCAGCCTGAGGAGGCCAAGACTTCGAATTGGCACTCTTCTTTGTGAGGGTCACAATAGGCGCCACTACAGTGGAAAAGTGAGGAATAAACTGGCGATAGTAATCGGCGAAGCCCAGAAAACGTTGAATAGCTCGCAGGCCAATAGGACGGGGCCAATCCAGAACTGCTTTCAACTTGCTGGGGTCCATCTGAAGGCCACGAGCTGAGACAATATATCCAAGAAAGGGTAAGGCGGTTTGATCAAATAGACACTTCTCCAGCTTGGCGTAAAGATGGTGTTGACGGAGACGAGACAGGACTTGCCGGACATGACGGTGATGTTCTTCTAGATTAGATGAAAAGATGAGTATATCATCCAAATATACAACAACACAGGAGTAAAGCAAGTCCCGAAAAATGTCATTTACGTATTCCTGGAATACAGCGGGTGCATTGCAGAGACCAAAGGGCATCACTAAATATTCGAAGTGGCCATCGCGGGTATTGAAGGCGGTCTTCCATTCATCGCCCTCGCGTATACGTATCAAATTATAGGCTCCCCTCAGGTCAAGCTTGGTGAAGACCCTGGCCCCACGCAGTCGGTCAAATAATTCGGCAATCAAGGGCAAAGGGTATCGATTTTTAACGGTAATCTTATTGAGGCCGCGGTAATCAATACAAGGGCGAAGAGAGCCATCTTTTTTCGCCACAAAGAAGAACCCCGCGCCTGCCGGAGAGGAAGACTTCCGTATGAACCCTTTATGAAGATTTTCTCGAATATACTCCGACATGGCTTGAGTCTCAGGAGCCGAGAGAGGGTAAATTCGGCCACGAGGAGGAGTGGTACCCGGTAGGAGGTCTATAGGGCAATCGTAGGGGCGATGAGGCGGAAGTACCTCCGCTTGTTTCTTGCAGAATACATCAGCATAGGTCTGGTAGATCTCAGGCAAGCCAGGTAATGGTGCTGAAGCAGGAATAGGTCGAACAGGAACAGACTTCTTAAAGCACGCTGCACCCCAAGTCTTGATATCACCGGTGGTCCAGTCAAGCGTGGGATCATGACGTTGGAGCCAAGGAAGGCCTAGAAGAATCTGAGAGGTGCAATTAGGGAGGACGTAGAACTCAACATTCTCTTGATGGAAGAGTCCAATTTTTAATTGGAGGGGAACGGTGCGATAGCGCACAGTACAGTCCAGCCTATCACCATTGACTGAGGCGATAAATAAGGGTGTAGCAAGGCGATTCACAGGGATATTATGTTTATTGATCAAGGCAGCCTCTATAAAGTTCCCTGCAGAACCAGAGTCCAAAAAGGCGGTTAAATTCAGGGATGTGGAAGGTGAGATGGAAAGTTGAACAGGAACAGTGAGCCGTGGAGAGGAGGCACATACACCCAGGGACGCCTCTCCCACCGCCACTAGGTGCGCCCGTTTCCCTGACGTGGAGGGCGAATAGGACAGTCCTTCAAAAAATGCTCAGAACCACCGCAGTACAGACAAAGGTTCTCGTTCCTTCTGCGAGTTCTCTCCAATTGGGTCAAACGGAATCGTTCGACCTGCATGGCCTCCTCACTGGGAGGTACATGTGCAGACAAAGGGTTTTGAAATACTGGAGCCAAACGGGATGCCCTCCTAGGGCGCTGAGAGTCTCTTTCTTGGCGGAATTCTTCACGCCTCTCAGCAAAGCGCACATCAATGCGTGTGGCCAGATGGATGAGTTCAGTGAGAGATGAAGGCAAGTCACGAGCCGCAAGAGCATCCTTAATTTTACTAGAAAGTCCTTTCTTGAAGCAGGCACACAAGGCCTCATTGTTCCAAGACAATTCGGAGGCTAGAGTGCGGAACTGAATGGCGTATTCACCAACGGACAACTCGCCCTGGACCAAGTTCAAGAGGGACGATTCAGCAGATGAAGCCCGGGCAGGTTCCTCAAAGACCTGGCGAAATTCTGAGACAAAGGTGTTAATACTGGAAGAGACAGGGTCATTGCGATCCCACAAGGGAGTGGCCCAGGCCAAAGCCTTTCCAGAAAGCAAACTGATGACAAAGGCCACCTTAGCTCGTTCAGTGGGAAATTGATCCGCCAACAACTCCAAGTGCAGGGAACATTGGGCAAGGAACCCTCGGCATAACTTGGCATCCCCATCATATTTAGCCGGCAAGGAGAGACGGATTCTGGCAGAAGATGTTACCGGGGGCTGTGGCGGTAATGCTGGAGCCGGTGATGGAACTTGCTGTTGCTGAATCGTTAAAAATTGCTGCATCATGGCAGAGAGTTGATTAATCTGGCGGGACTGCATAGCTACTATAGCAGGCAATTCAGTGGCATCCGGCAGCGGTACCTCAGCGGGATCCATGGCCGGATCTTACTGTCACGGACCGGGTGGAGCGGACTCGGGTGTGGATCCGCTTTAACTGTGGAACCGATGGCGGGTACCGTGTCAGGGGAGCGGAGTCTAAGAGGCCACCGGTATTCACCAGAGCCCACCGCAAGGCAGGTTGGTCTTGTGCGGCGAGTGACCCCCAGGTCGCTACCCCCTAACAGCGGCCCAGTCCCACAGTCAGCCGAAGTTCAGTGAGGTACACAAGTGGCAGGCAAAAAGGCGTAGTAAGTACAGGCAGAGATCGGGGCTGGCAGCACAGGTTCGCGGTAAAGGTGAGTAGCCGAGGTCGGGGCAGGCAGCAAAGGTTCAGAGTCGGGGACAGGCAGAGGTCGGTACACGGGTGAGCAATCCAAGAATGTCTGACTTTCAACAAGCATGGAGAGACCAAGATCCGGCACTGAAGGAAGGAAGTGCCTGTTTAAATAGGGGAAGATGATGCAGGATTGGATGACATAAACACCAATCAGTGCTGTAAAGGCCCTTTAAATCTCAGGGATCCTGTGCGCTCGCCCTCTAGTGGACGGAGACGTGTGCGCATGCAAGGAGGAAGCACTGGGGGAAGGGCGGCAGCTGGAAGCAGCCCCGAGGGAAGATGGATGACGGCTGCATGCAGCCATGGAGGTAGGTGAAATGCTGTGAGACGGGCGTGCAGCGCTCGCCCTAACAGTTAGCCAGCACAGCCTCACGGTAGGGGTTTCCTGCAGGCTCAGTTTTGGCCCCAGCCAGGCTATTGGAGGTGTGACCGGTACCAACGAGATCCTTTGAAGTGGAGGTCTTTTGTTTACGGCCATGAGCAGGTCATAACTAGAAATGATATCCATATTCTCCTCACAACAGCCCTGGAACTTACTGAGATTGCGAAAAGAGAAAATCTACATGATAATAGATAAAGAGATAACTCATACACATGGGAAATATCTCCTGTAAAGTTTAGACTGTTTTTTACCTGTCACATTTATCACTGGCTAAAAGTGATGAAATAAGTGAAACGATAAGAGTTTAGTGAATGCTCAATGACTCCTGAACACAGTCTAATGGAATATTTTATGAATTAAGCTTATCCATAAATATAATAACAAGGGACAAAGGCTTTTGATGGCCTATAATGAACACTTTCTATTTTTTTTTCTCGTGGCATTGTGCCCTGATGATTGACACCAGGATTTTTACCTTCATCTCCCCCCATAGCACTCGGTGTGTTACTAATCCCCGTATCTGGTATAAAGCTGAGCGTGCTCTATGAATGTCATTACACGCTAAGCTGAAGCAGCTTCACAAATAGGAGCTTCCTTAATGAGCAAAGTGCCAGGACCCGCTGCCATCGATAAGACTTTCTGTAATTCAGCTTTAACACATGGAAATCCCGTTTCAGAACTTTTCAGAGGATCATTGTCGCCGCGCTCTGCTTTATTAAGTGTAATTGTTGCCATGCCTTGTTGCTGAGATGGCAGTTGTTAACAGCAGGCAGTGGGGCATCCTAGGCAAATTCTGGTATTTTACACTACATGGCCAAAATGATTACAGATGAATAATTTCTTTGTGTACTTACAGGCTGATTCATGACCAGCGCCAGATATCGGCAGATGTGCGTCTGTACAGAGGCGCTTAGTGCGACCGCTAGTAGATGCTGTGATCGGCTATCGGCCGCTGTCACAGAGCTCCTCAGTCGCTGTAGTAACCTGCCCGGCATTGATGAATGAGATGTATGTTGGGCGTTCTAACACCAGTACAGCGTTGCGGGGAGCGAAAGGTAGCGCCAGCTCATTGCCGACTCTCAGCGACTCACACCATATTCAACAAAAAATCAGACTCACAGAGCGTCGGCGCTCATATTTGGTTCGCTGTCGCATAGAGCGCCAGACGTTGTGTGATTAAAGTAATTTTTTGGACACATTCCCACCTGTAACAAAGCGAAATAACATGGAATGACATTGTTGGAGTACTGTGACATTAACACTTTAGTGCCAGACCTGTAAGATCAATTCTGCATAAAATGCTAAAAATAAAATAAAAATGTCAAATATATATTATTCCAGGCCAGGAGAGATGTCAGAAATACTTGATAGTAAAAAAAAATGGGATCAGGAAAGGGATTAGAAGGAACGTCCATTGAAAGGTATGGGAGAGTAAACAGTAAGACCTGTCGCTCTGGAAGCTTGAGCACCGGCGCTATACGCTGAGCCTCGGGTAATGATGAAGCGTGCACTACATGGCACTGTTGCAGATGCTCACCAGAATGTGCTTCATAAATGTGGTATTGTGTACAGCGCCCAGCGTTCACCAGACGCTGCCTGCCGCTTACAAGGCACTACCTGACGCTATCCCTTGATGAATAAACCCCTTCGTAAACATAAACCCTGGGCAAAAAGAATTTCACTTACCCTGACTTACTCTAAATTTATACTCCCCATCCCTAATCCATGTAAACCCAACGGCAATAATAAGCCAGCAAGCAGCTTACTTGATGCCTATGCCATGTGCTGCTCCACCATTTCCTGCTGTGCCCAGTAAAAGCTGTAGCAGGGCTCCAAGGTTTGCCCTTTTTTAATTTTATTTCTCCCACTCCTCAGCCACTCTCAGCGTGAGTGAGCATGACAAGTTATAGTGGTTCCGCAGCTGTCTCTGATCACAGCAGAGCATGATCGTGACTCATAAAGCTGCGCCATGACAAGCCCCTCCCGGCTTAGACACGACCCAGAAATTGAGGCAAACAAAGTGGCATTGCTTAGAATTTTGAGATACTTTGAAATGGCTCGTTTGATACTGTTCCCAAGGGAGATAAGGGGAGAAGAAGTGTGGACCGGGACAGGAACAGCGCCCAGGATTTTCACTCTCCTGAGTATTACTCCTCTCCATCGGGAATTCCAATCACCAGAACCGGAAACCACGGTGCATAAGCAGGCTGCCATTTTCCTCTACTGAGCCACTCCCAACCCGATTCCCCATTACTAAGGGAAGGAGAGTTTGCCTAGACAATGTGCTTTGCCAAGACAGCTGGTTCTGGAGGATTTGGTTATTCTTTCAGCTCAATGTTGGATCGGCAGGTCTGGGGGGAGGTAAGGTATAGGCTGTTTAGTTTTTTTTTATGCCTTCAGTTTGGCTTTAAAGGAGAACTGTAGCCAAATTACTACTGAAGCAAACACATGGAGATATAAGGGGGCAGCTGTGTGGTTTGGGTTTAGGGGTGTGCTAAACGATGACTCCTGTGTAGGGCCACTTTGGGATAGGGGCTCTTTCTAGGTTAGAGAAGTACTCAGTCACTCATCTTCCTGTAGTGTCACTGAACGTAGTATCCTTGAACGTAAAGGCAAGCAGTCCAAAAATGTCTCAGCCTCTTTATTCTGGACAGCTTGTCATCTATTCAAGGTCCCCTGGCACATAGGGTCCATGTTCCCACCTCACTCTGTTATTGTCGCTCACCTTCCAGGAGTCCATCACTGCTGGGTTTTCAACCCAGGGCCACCGAGAGTGCCATTCTGCCTCTCTGTCCCGTGCTCAGGCCACAGTTTACAGCTCTCTCCTGCAGTGTGGCCTGGATCCACCCCGTACGGGTCCAGAAGCATCCATGCAGGCTCTACACCATACATACATGTTTATTATTATTGATAGTATTTTATTATTTATTTATAGAGCATCATTTATCTGCAGGCTGTCTGATGCTCCATGAGCCGTCATCTTGGATGTTCAAAGGCTTGGAATACGCAGTAGGTGCAGGTAGGATGATTTTTAATGTTAGCAATCTGTATGTACAGGGTGTGGGAAACGTACAAGATAGCTCTTATTCAGGCTGAAGGTCCGGTTGAAAGTCGACCAAAACTGAGCGCGATCTTCCCGGGCTGATCAATTCCCTCCCCCCAAAATCAGGATGCCCCGCTGTATAAAACCCCCAGGTCACCCCTTTCACTTACCTTTGTTCCCTGTCCAACGGCGCATGCGCGAGCTGCGCCCGCGTCCCACTATCCCTCTAGCAGGGCACGTGCCAGGGCATTTGTGAATGGCCGTTGCGAGCACGCTCCCTGTTAGAGGGAAGTAGGGGATGTGCCCACCAGCGCGTTCGGAGCCGTTGGTCTTAGACGCTGTCTTAGATGATGTGACGTCAGCGGCTCTAAGTGCGCTGATTGGACAAGCGGCTGCACATGCCCCGTAGGACCAGGAAGAGGTGAGTTAGATTGGGTGATCTTGGGGGTTTCACACAGCGGTTGGGGTTCCCCCGGGAAAAGGACCAAAACTCAGGATAGTCCAAATATTTGGTTTTGGTCCATTTTAAAGACAGCAAAAAGGAAAACTAAGGGGGTTATTTAAAAACAAATAGCGCCAGGTGGTGCCTTGTAGCGGCAGGTAGCATCTGGTGAACGCTGGGCGCTGCAGGCAAAACCACATTTATGGCGCCTCTAACAGCGCCATGTAGCATCACATGTATTATTACAGGCGGCTCAGCGTATAGCGCCGGCGCTCTAGCTTCCAGAGCGCCAGGTATTACCTTTCGCTCAGTGTCGCTCTCCCGTACATTTCAATGGACGTTCATTTGCTTGTGTTTAAACAGCGTGTTTGACAGTTTCCATTTTTTGCTCCAATCATTGTGTGACCTCTCCTGGCTTCAAACAAACACTTTTATACATTTTTATGCAGAATTGTCGTTACAGGTCTGGCACTAAAGTGTTAAAGTGGACCAACACCCACCGCTCTATAAGATTCCCGGGCCGATCAGCTCCCTGCCTGCGGGGCACCTCGTTCCAACGGCGCATGCGCGGGCCGCCGCCTCTTGCACATTCCTCTAGCAGGGCGTGCATCCGCTCCGCCCCTTTGCAAATGGCCGGCGCGGGCGCGCTCCCTGTAAGAGGGACGCGGGAGAGGTGGCGGCGGGCGCTCTCACCTTGTCCGTCGACGGTGATTGGTGGAGCAAGTCACGTGGGAGCGGGGTCAGGTGAGTTTTTGGGGCTTTCTGTGGGCCCATCGGGGTGCCCCGCGGAAGTGGACCAACACCCAGGATAGTGAAAATCCTGGGTGTTGGTCCACTTTAATGTCACAGTGTTATTACAATGTCATTCCATGTGTTTTCGCTTTGTTACTGGTGGATATGTGTTCAAAAACAGACTTGTGTGTCCTTTTTTGATAAATATGGTGTGGAGCACTGAGAGTCGGCCACACTGAGCTGGCGCTACCTTTCACTCCCTGCAGCGCTGTGCTGGTGTTAGAGCACCTAACATACATGACATTTATTAATGCCGGCCAGGTTACTACAGCGACCGAGACGCTATGTTACAGCGCTCGATACCCGCTTACAGTGTCTACTAGCGGTCGCTATACAGACGCTCATCTGCTGACACCTGGCGTTAGTAATGAATCACCCCGCCCATTGGTTCTAACCCTTCCTCACTCTATGCAAACCGAATAAATATTCGGGCTGAAGTAAGGCTTTAGGGTCATGTCCTAACAGTTTACGGCGCAGCACCGCGACATAAGAGGTGGAGGCGGAGAGCTGCAGGTTGCCCGAGCTTTTCTGGGAAACGCTTTAGTTCTTTTTAGCTAACAGCTAATTTTAAACCCCAAGTGGAGGACCTCCTTCCCGGGCCAGTTATTTATATCTCATGCATCGGGTTCTGCAGTGACGTCGCTCTGCAGAAGGTGGCGCCAGAGAACCGCGATCCTGCTCTCTTATTAAGGCGCCGCGTGCAGCAGAAATGATGTCAATGTAATTTATCATAATTATTATTTGTAAAGCTATTTCTCTGGAATGAGCAGAGCCGGCAAATCTGTTCCGCTCCATGTGGCTCTTCCGCACAGTTTAGTGGCAGTAACAGCCTCTGTTTGCATTGCAGCTGCTACCTGTTGAATGTGTGCTTGGTAAATCGCACATCCGCTTCCTCCCGCGCCGGCCTTATTAGCCGCCAGAGCGCCGTGTGCTGCTGTGCAGCCATGCTAATTACCATTCCATTCTCTCCCATGTATGTGCTCACTTCTATTGATTACTTCTTCCTCTATGCCTTAGCTTTTTTTTTTTTCCACACTCTTATTTTTTCTTTTTACCACTCCTCACATTTATTTCCTTTACATTTGCTTTTTTGTATCCCTCTCTTTTAAATTCATTCTCTGCTTATTTGTCATTCCTTGTCATTTTCTTTTACTTCATTCCATCTTTTCCGTCTTGCATTTGCTAATCCGTTTGCATTCCTTTTTCTCTTATTCCTTCCCTGATTTTCCTGTTGCGTTCGCTCCTTCTTTTCATTCCCCCTTCTCTCTCCTTTTTCTTCACTTTCCTTTACATCATTCCATCTTTTCCGTCTTGCATTTGCTAATCCGTTTGCATTCCTTTTTCTCTTTCCTTCCCTTATTTTCCTGTTGCGTTCTCTCCTTCTTTTCATTCCCCATTCTCTCTCCTTTTTTATCACTTTCCTTTACATCATTCCATCTTTTCCGTCTTGCATTTGCTAATCTGTTTGCATTCCTTTCGCTATCCTTATACTTCCTCCCCCGGGTTCTTTCTTTCTCTTTCCACTTCATTTTCTTGATTTTCATATAATTTTCATTATACATCCTTTGAAGTATTTTATTCTGCCATTCACATTCATTCCATCTTCCCCTTCATTTCTTCTTCCCACTCCTTACATTGCTCTTTTTCCTCATTTCCCATCTTTTTTTTAATCCCCTGTTTGCGTTCTCCCCTTCTTCTTCATTTTCCTTTACATCATTCCATTTTTTCCGTCTTGCATTTTCTGATTCTTTTTCATTAATTTTTCTCTATCCTTCCCTCCCCATACCTCCTCCCCCGACTTCTTTTGTTTTCTTTCCACTTCATTTTCTTGTTTTTCATATAATTTGATGTTTTTTATTCTGCCGTTCACATTCATTCCATCCTTGCTCTTTTTCCTCTTCATTTCCCCTCTTTTTTTAATCCCCTGTTGTGTTCTCTCAATCTTTTCATTTCCTCTTCTCTCTCCTTCTTTATTTCTCCCTTCTCATTTTCCTTTACATCATTCCATCTTTTACATCTTGCATTTGTTTTCTGTATCCCTCTCTTTTTTGCATTTTCAAATGTAATTTCTGCTACTTTTACATTCCTTGTCATTTTCTTTTACTTCATGCCATCTTTTCCGTCTTGCATTTCCCACTCCTTACATTGCTTTTTTTTCCTCTTTTTTTTCACTTCCCATCTTTTACCCTTGTAGCATTCTCTCCTTCTTTTCATTTCCTCTTCTCTATCCTTCTTCTTCATTTTCCTGTACATCATTTCTGTCTTGCAGAACGGCTCGCCCCGCCCCCCTGCCACTCACTCACCCAAAGGGGGGAGAAGAAACTTGCCCTGGGCAGATAGTGGCATCACCATGAATGTATGCATAGATCCATGCACATGGGAGTGTGTGTGAGAGTGCATGTGGAAGTGCATATAGGAGTGGGTGCATGCATGTGGGAGTGCATATAGGAGTGGGTGCATGCATGTGGGAGTGCATATAGGAGTGGGTGCATGTGTATGGGAGTGCATATAGGAGTGGGTGCATGCATGTGGAAGTGCGTGCATGCGTATGGGAGTACATATAGGAGTGGGTGCATGCATGTGTATGGGAGTGCATATAGGAGTGCGTGCATGTGTATGGGAGTGCATAAAGGAGTGGGTGCATGCGTATGGGAGTGCATATAGGAGTGGGTGCATGCGTGTGGAAGTGCATGCGTGCGTATGGGAGTGCATATAGGAGTGGGTGCATGCATATGGGAGTGCATATAGGAGTGGGTGCATGCGTATGGGAGTGCATATAGGAGTGGGTGCATGCGTATGGGAGTGCATATAGGAGTGGGTGCATGCATATGGGAGTGCATATAGGAGTGGGTGCATGCGTATGGGAGTGCATATAGGAGTGGGTGCATGCATATGGGAGTGCATATAGGAGTGGGTGCATGCGTATGGGAGTGCATAAAGGAGTGGGTGCATGCGTATGGGAGTGCATATAGGAGTGGGTGCATGCATATGGGAGTGCATATAGGAGTGGGTGCATGCGTATGGGAGTGCATATAGGAGTGGGTGCATGCATATGGGAGTGCATAAAGGAGTGGGTGCATGCGTATGGGAGTGCATATAGGAGTGGGTGCATGCGTATGGGAGTGCATATAGGAGTGGGTGCATGCGTATGGGAGTGCATATAGGAGTGGATGCATGCGTATGGGAGTGCATATAGGAGTGGGTGCATGCGTATGGGAGTGCATATAGGAGTGGGTGCATGCGTATGGGGGTGCATATAGGAGTGGGTGCATGCATGTGGGAGTGCATATAGGAGTGGGTGCATGCATGTGGGAGTGCATATAGGAGTGGGTGCATGCATGTGGGAGTGCATATAGGAGTGGGTGCATGCATGTGGGAGTGCATATAGGAGTGGGTGCATGCATGTGGGAGTGCATATAGGAGTGGGTGCATGCATGTGGGAGTGCATATAGGAGTGGGTGCATGCATGTGGGAGTGCATATAGGAGTGGGTGCATGCATGTGGAAGTGCATGCATGCCTATGGGAGTGCATATAGGAGTGGGTCCATGCATGTGGCAGTGCATATAGGAGTGGGTGCATGCATGTGGGAGTGCATGCATGCCTATGGGAGTGCATATAGGAGTGGGTGCATGCATGTGGGAGTGCATGCATGCCTATGGGAGTGCATATAGGAGTGGGTGCATGCATGTGGGAGTGCATGCATGCGTATGGGAGTGCATATAGGAGTGGGTGCATGCATGTGGGAGTGCATATAGGAGCGGGTGCATGCATGTGGAAGTGCATGCATGCGTATGGGAGTGCATATGGGAGTGTGGACATGTGCTTTGGGAGTGTGAGATTGTGATCACATCATGTGTGTCTGAGAGTGCTGGTCTAGGATCCAAATGTCACCTAGCTACAGGGGGAATGGGGAGAACACAGCCAGGGTGTCTGACGCACGTTCTGGGAATCTTGCAGACTCCTCCCATTATGCTGATTATTATGCAGCATTACAAAGTCAAGGTTCACGCCCACTTGCTTCAGACGCGAAATCATAGGATGAACCTGTAAACCGTGAGATCTCTGCCATTTCTTCTTCAATTGAAAAACTGAAAACAGTTTAGGACATTGCCAAGCGTAGCCCGACACAGTGGTGTAACAATTGACTATCCTTGCTGTAGCACTTTAATACAGCAGAGCATGTGTATGACTCAAAAAACTGCGCCATGACACAGCCTTCCAAGCTCATCCATGGCCCAGAAATTGAAGCGAAGAAAGTGAATTTGCTTAGAATACATAAGGTATTCACATATAATCCAAGATTTTAAGATGCTTAAAATGGCTTATTTTACACGAGGTGGATGGGGGGGGGGGGGAGGGGAGTTAGTATGCGTTTAACTTAAAGTACTCCCCCCCTTCATTCTCTTTCCTTTTTATTCCTTGTTCCATTTCACCCCTTTTTTTATTCCCGTCTCCTTCATTTTATTCTTCAACCTTCTCTTTCATTCACTGAACCCCTTTCATTCCCATTTTACCTCTTCTGCACAAAGAGTAGAAAACTAGAAATGGGATACTCAGCGTATAAGGATGGTATATTAAAGGCAGGGTCCCCAGCGTACAAAGCCCACGCGTTTCATAGCACTTTGCTACTGCTTCGGGAAGTCCAAGGGGGCCCGGCCTTTTATACACCAACCTTATACGCTTATATTCCATTTATATTTTTTTACTATTTGCACTTGGCACTTCACACTTACCTTTGAATATGATCTTCATAATGCACTGATAATTTGAAGAGCTTTGTATCGCACTTTGCTATTTGATTATTTATTGTTTGCACAGTTATTGTTTGGCATTGCACTTTGTCACTTTAGTATTCATGTGGGAGTTTCCATCTGCGCTTAGCTCAGGCAGGGTTTATGCTCCCAGCTTTTTATGTGCTTTTGTGGTCTTTGTGATGTTTTTATACTGATTTGATGAACTGAAATAAAATGTATTTTTGATTACTTATTGTTGTGGTGCAGTCACCTTGCTTTGGTGCTCTACAGCTTTAAGTGTTTCAGACACTTTTCTTTATTTAGTGTTTAGTTATAAAGCACCGTCATATTCCGTGGCGCTGTACAAAGTGTAACATACTGAGTCATATATGAGTCATTTATAACAGAAACGTAAAAGCAGATAGAAAGTGTTCATTAATTTAATCCTATCTCGATGGGTTATAGCCTAGCTAGACTCTGTAACATACTCGTCAGTATACTGACAATAATCAGTAAATGTATACAGTCACTATGTATCAGATAGTACAACAATAGGCTTGGCTTTATAGTTGGTTTCTTATTTACAACTAATTGGGACCATACTACCTTGAGTAGCTGAGGTGTGCTCTAAGCTACATTTCATTACCTCCTGAAAGTGGGTCCCAGAATTCCTAATCAGTATGGACACATACATTTAATACACAGGCTTCAGGTAAAATTTCTGGAGAAAGCTTTGATTCCTGAAATTTAAAGCGTATGACTATATTAATAAGAAACTCTTATATTAAATTATAAGACCTTTCCTATGGTGCCAAACATGGTATATACGGGCTTACACAGCAAAACTCAAAGAAAATATACAGTATTGTTCAATAAAACCCATGCTGGAAGTTTTGAACCTTACTGTTACATTGTGGAAAGCAGGTCTGATCCCTGCTGTGTTACATTGTAACAGCCAGACTTGCGGCTGATGTTACAGTTGCAACCAGAGCTGCACCCTGCTGAGTTACATCATATTTTAGCAGACATGAGCCTGCTATTACAACCATTAACCGCTTATAGCTTTTTTGGAACATGTGAGTCATCTTTCTATTGCAACACTACGATGGAGAGATGACTTACACATTGCAGAAAGCCAATCACTCTGAAGAATGCCACATCTGTACACAATGTTAGTTGTTCACATGGAGAGCCAGTGGTAAGGGCCGTGGGGGGGATGGCAGCTTGCATTGGATCCCCTTTTACCACAGGCCTGGGAGCAGCTCTCTCCCTTGCCTCTATGATATGTTCATATGTATATATATATATATATATATATATCCCAGATGCCAATAATCTGTACATGATCAGAATTTGGTCAGAAAGGGCTATAGTTAGTGTTTGGTGTTTAAGAAATTAATGGGGATCCTGAATGTCTTAGTTATAAAGAGACTATTGATCTAATCTCATAGAGGTGGGTGGCAGGCAGTATGATATAGATGGCATAGACACACCCAGGAGGCTGGGAACGTTGTTCATACCCAAGTGTTTAGCCGACTCTTTCTCTCTATCACATTTATTGAACTGTATCTTATAGCTTATATATTTAAACCTTCGGCATAATTTAATGAAAAGCCCAAATCTTTAAAAAACTATTCCCCAGCATTTAAAATTCTCCCTCTTGGCTTCAACTCTGTTCAGGACTCAAGGATACGGCCGCTACCATCTTGTCTCAGAAGCATCACATATTGAAGAGAGGAGAGGGGTGAAAAGTGCAGGGGGTGGGTTATAGCTGCACTTTTCACAGACAGAGCAGAACTGGGGGTCAGGAAAAGGACATCAATCCCAGAATGCAGAAAACACTTCCTATCTACAGGCAGCCTGAGACTCCAGGGGTTGAAAGGTTTAAAAATGCAATAGGTGCAGGTAGGATGATTATTAATGTGGGTAATCTGTATGTACGGGGTGGGGGAAACATACAAGATAGGCTCTTATACAGGGAGAAGGTCCGGTTTAAGGTTTTCTGAGGATTCTTTGGGAACCTACATGATTGGTATAAGGATATTTACTGTGCTGGTAATTTACCCAATTTCAGTTTATAGATCTAATTGTGTGTGATCTAATTGTGTTGTATGGCTGCATATATATATATATATATATAATACATATAGTATTATGAATCAAATGCAACAAAACCCACTGGTACAGTAGTACGTTGGGGGAGAGAGTCCTGCTCTTGTCCAATCTAAAGGAGTACAGGCTTCTTTACTTTATAACTGGATGGGGGCTACAATAGCAAAAATCAGGTCAGAAATAAATGGAAATCGAAGGAGCCAGAAATTGAGCCAAATAAATAGCTCTGGGTTTCTGCAGCGGCTGTAAATGATGTGTGCAACCAACAGTAGACCACCAGGGACCATAACTAAGGGAGGAGAGATCTCCTAGAAAAGTCTCTAGGAACTCAATATGTATTATAGGCCAAAGGGGGGTCTGTATCGGTCCTGGCGACGTATCTCCTTATGTGATCATTGTGCCAATTGTTGGATGGCTTGGTGCCAGGTGAGAGATATATGGAAATCTTTTAATAGGTACCTATACTAGATGAATTTTGTGAACATTGAAATGACCCCATTCTTACCCTAGTGCTATGCCTGATTTAGTTCTTTTAAAGAAAAAAGGCCCACATACCCGATGGTAAGTTTCTGATCTTGACTGGTTGACTTAACATTAAGTCAAGGTCATTTCGTCAGCTTGAAATGTGAAAGTGCTGTTCCCGGTGGGGTCGGGCTCCTGGTGCTGGGCAGTTGAATCTTATTTTTGTTTTAAATAGCTAAATCAAGTCTAGCCTAGGTTGAAGGATGACTGGTAGGAAAATGAGGGTCAAACTGAGAAGGAAGGTAAACTGATAGGGATTGAGATAGCTAACGGATAAATTACTAATAATGGCTCTGCCAAACCAAGAGAAAGTGCCTGACCTTCAGCTATTACTGACAATCTGACAAGAGCTGTGGGGGGATTCACTTGGAACAAATTTGCTAGGTTGCCAGGAAACCTGGTTTAAAGATATAATATGATGTCCCTGGACCACTTACATTTGAAATGATCCCTAAGGGGACCAAAGCTCTGGGTATCTATAAAGAGGATTTCTGGGAATGCATTTAATAGTTTGATATTTCACAGAATCTCTTGAGCTTTGCTATCAATATTGGATGGAAAATTCACATAATAAAGACACAGGAAGGCTCCAATGTTGAACTAAAGATTAACAGAGATAAGGAACATGTCCATGTCATTCCTTTTGTCAGGTGGAAAAATCATCTCAGAGAGCAGTTAAACTTAATTGAGAACAGTGGTATAGAGTCAGAGGCCATTATCCAGGACATCATTTTATTTCCCAGGCCTATATATTATATATGTGTGGACCTCATAAATGTCCATCTCACCCCATCAAAAACATTTTCAGTATTGGTAGAAAGTAATACCAACAACTTATTTTCTATTTGGAATTTAAACCACATATTTATTGTGTAGGATATGGAACAAACTTGGCACTGGAGGTGTAACAGAAGCCTGTTAGCTAGAATTCTAAATAATACATTATTTAAGCTCTTTATTTGGATTCTTACCTTTCTTAGGATGTACTGTAATATGTTCCCTGATCTACAGGAATGTACAGATCCTCCCTCAGTCTATTGATGGCTGAGAAGCCATAGTAAGCTGGAATATCCTATAATAAGCAAGGGTAAACCTGTCCATGCCTGGAGCCTTGCCTAGCTGTAGGTCTAACTTCGTTAGTAATAAATCTCAACCTTTCTTAACTGATAGTCCGGAGTCACGCTTGATATGAATAGATTGTTGAAGCCATATATCCTTTACAGAGGAGAAAACTACTGGAAACATTTCCAAATAGCAATACACAAATGTACCTGAAAGCATCAAACTTGACTTGTCAGTGATTGCAGCTCTGTCTGCACCCCAAAACATATTATGTAGAGCGCAATAATATTCTCCTGCCCCATAAAATACTTGCCCTACATTAGCAGATCCCTCAGCCTCAAAGAGGTTAGATGTCAGAATCAATCAAAATCCAGATTCTACACTGGGAGACTGGGAAACCAACTGGGGTGCTGCAAGTTGGAGGTAAGTGCCAAGGCCAACTTAGACTTAGGCTTGACTGTGGGATTATTCTCCTCACCCCCCTGACTGGCTAGGTGGGTGTTCTGCATGCAGACTTGCTAATGGCTGGCCTCAGAACCAAAATACAACCAGCGCCAATGCAGAACCTGTTGAGGAATGAAGGACAACTGGTGGACTTTTCATGGAGGCTGCTTGGTGGCAATGGAGGAGGCAAGGCTAGAGGATGATGGGTGGCATTGGAGAACAACTCTACTGTAACCCTATTTCTTTCCCTCTTTGTCATGTTTTCTTTCACCCACACCCATTTGTCTACTGCCCCTATTTTTTCTTTTCTGCCTCTTTCCCTTTTTTTTTGCCTCTTGGAACAAAACCCAGGAAAGTCAAATTTACAGGTTTTGTTCCGCTTTAAGACTAGCCATTTCCATCCCTGATTATGATCTGCCCTTGTAGTGTTTTGTAAAGTCCTGGGCTGATTAATTGCCCTAGTCTGCCCCTTCCAGCATCCAATAATAAGCCCCTCCCTCCACACAGCAACTAGCGTACCAGTAGAATGCAGCCCACGTACCACCAGTGGTACATGCACCCATTACCAGATTGAATCTAGTGGAACCCACCACAAGCAGCTATAGGTCAGTCGCTGCCCTTGTTAACAAGTGACAGGGGCCCCGGGATGATAAGCCCTGGTTTGCCATTTCTTTAATCCACCTTGCATGTACCGACTGGGAGAAATAATCATCCTCCTCCTCTCACTTTCATTCCTGCTTCTGTTTCTCTGTCTCCTCTTCTCCATTCCCTCTGTTTTTCCACTTTGGTATCCTTTTTTACTTGTCTATTCTGTTTCATCTTTCCTTCTTTTTCTCCTTGTTCTCTACCCATCACAGCTCTCTCTGCATTATTACAGTCCTGGTCTCCGTATTTTTCTCATCATGTATTGAGGTCCATTAGCCAATATTTACTGGCAGCTCACCCCCATTCTCCCTGACCCTCTAGTTTTCCTCCCTACTCTCAGTGGAATACTAAGCTCTGCTTTTCCTGTCCTGTCTACATAAATATGCCTCTCATCTTCTCGTCTTGCCATACTCACCGAGAATAACAATTTCTAGCTGCACTTTCACACTTTTTTTATGTCTCTGCTATCACCACCTTGCTACCTTTCTCTCCTCCATCTCCCTTCTGCTCTCCCTTCTCTCCCCACCTCTGTTGCTCTCGCGTTCCCCCCTCCCTTATTCCTTCACTGAGTCTTTTCCACTCAACTGTCTGTGAATAAAAAGCATTCAGCTTCGCAGCACCACCTCCCCCTCTCCACTGATTGAGAATTTACAGCGTCGAGCTGTACATTATATAGATCTACAGGTTTAGATCTATATTTTTTTCTGAAAGGTTTGAGTAATTTATTCCTCTGTTTATCTGTCCTGATAGAGGAGCCACTATTCATGTTCCTCACCCACCTGTTCCTGGATAAGACTCCTTCCATCTATCCAGCTGTCATTACCCTGTATGTGGAACAATGGAGGTATTCCCCTATAGATTGTATGCTCTGAGGATTTAACACTTTGCTGCAGAGTGCTGAAGATTTTCTTAACAAGTTTGACAGCTATGAGATTTAGGGTCTACGTTCCTCGGGGGAGTCATTCACTGTGGAGGGGCTTCCTACCTAGCAGACTCGTTGTAGGTCTCTCTTAATCTGGAATGAATGCAATCTTGTTATGCTTGTTTCTCCGAAAGCTTAATTCCCATGCCATCTTCTCAGTAGGGTATCCTTATCCACCAACCCCCCCTTCCCTGCATTTCTCAGAACAGGATTGGCCGTGGTCGCCCAGCAGGTGAACTGTTACCGGAATATAGGAGAGGAAAAGAGGTGATAGGTGAGCACCACCTTAATTCACTTCTTAAGGGAATGGACATTCTCAACTGAAGGATACAGATTTCCGAAGAGCATTTCAAAACCAAAGTTTCCAGAGGAAAGTGAGAGCATGGAGCTGGAAAAAGATGTGCAGCCACTACCACCGCGCTACAGGTTTCGGGACCTGCTAATGGGAGAATGGCAGCAGGATGACAGGTAACAACTGTGTGCTTTGTGAAACAGTGATAGAGTTGATGCATGTTTAATAGACTTAAAGGGAATCTGTACATAGAGCAGCATAGGGACCAGCATGACTGCCTAGCTGTCAGCAATAGTCACTTGTACCCTGTTGGCCAAAGTGAAAAAAAATTAGGAGATAATTTTGTAGTCTAACTTGATGTCGAAGGGTTCTCTTTGGGGAATACCTAGTGCTCTTCGTCAGATTTACCCTTATGTCTGGCAAATAGGACTAAGTATTATTCAAGCTAACCACTAAATAGACTCATGTTAACCTGCAGAAGGTATAGTCTTATTCCTTCACTTTCTACAGCCTAGCTGTCAGGCTGACATACTGATCACGACTTACCGAATCACCAACATAAAACTAATAGTATAAAAAATCTTCTAAAATACCCACCTGTTAAAGATCAGTATGTTGCAAGGAACGGGGCAGCCTAACAAGCTAGGAAAGAGCTATGGCAGCCCTCATACCCTTTAAGTGGTTGGAATTATTTCCTTGATTCATGAGGTTCCCGGACTCTTCATAGAGTTTAGATTTTTTATGTGTATTTCTGCTTTGTGTTCCAATTAACTCCCATAACACAGTGTGTCCTGTGCAAATTGTCCTCTCTGTGGACTAGAATCCTGCAGTAGTTCAGATCTGTGGGTTACCAACACTTCAGTTGGATCAGGTTATTTGATGGGTTTGGGTATAGAACAGCTTCTTGAGCTCAAAAAGCATTATTACACGTCTTATAAAACATGGGATAAAGGGTGTGTGAAAGGTGATTTCGAGTAGGGCTATGGCTATTCTTTGTGGGTCAGGTCGGGTTTGTAGGTACAGGCAGGGACCTAGAACTATTTCTGGGTATGTAATATACCCTGGGTTGCTGGGGTGTACAAACAAAAATATATATGAATATCTCTAGTCAGTATGTTAGACTGACAGCATTTATGATGGACAGATAATGTTGTACAGATGAGGCAATTACTAAACTCAGGAGCATAAACAATTGATTTATCTCAGCACAGAGGCCATTAAAAAACATTAACAATTTCAAGATAACACAATGTGCCAGTCCATTAAATTTGGGGTTAAGGAACCCTGCACCTATGGTGATGCAGGGGCAGTTTGCGGACAGGGGTGGATATGGGCGCTCCTAAGTGATGGTAACGTAGTATTGTAGTTATCCTGTGACAGAGGTCAGTATGGCAAGATAGATAGATGGGCCAGAACATGGGCTTGAGTATCTTGACTTGGTGATCCATGGCACAAGTTGCAATGCATTAGAGCAGTGGTTCGTAATCGAATGCTACCTTTTCCACGTTCCAGCGGCGCATGCGCGTCTGCTGCCGCCGCCTCCAGCGCGTCCCTCTAGCAGGGCGCGGGTGCGCTCCCTGTAAGAGGGACGCGCGGGAGGTGGCGGCGGACATGCGCTTGTCCGCCGGCGGGGATTGGCTGCAGCGATCACGTGGGAGCGAGGAGAGGTGAGTTTTAGGGGCTTCCTGGAGGGTTTCACACAGCGGGGCACCCCCAATCGGGGTGCCCCACCGAAGTGGACCAAAACCCAGAATAGTCAAAATCCTGGGTGTTGGTCCACTTTAAGGCCACCCAAGGTGAAAAGTGGGGGTGCTGGGTTCTTGCAAATAAGCTGCTGTACCATTAGGATATGTTGGGTGACCAAGTCAACAAGCTGTAGGTGTGTAACTCCCTTAGGACAACAGCATTGCTGGCATTAGAGCTTGTTGAGCCTGGGGGTACAAACAATATAGCCGAAAGCCTTACCAGGTATAGGGGAGCCTTGGGAGGGAGTGGAGGAGGGTGTAAGAAGAAGTGCATAGGCATTGGGTGAGGAGGGATGCATACTGCAGCATATGCCCAGCCTAAGTGTTCTACCTATGGCCAGTCTGCCCCTGGACCTGTGTAAAAACCAATATTTTTTCTATTATGTAACAAAAGACTATTTAAGACTATTTAAATCTTCCTGAGATTTTCTAACACCATTTTCTAAGACCAAACCCATCCTGGAACGGCACGAGACCTGGCCCCCAATCTGCAGCCTGATCATTGGCACTTTAAAATAAAGATCTACAACCTGTAGCTTTGAATTGCTTTTTCCTAACTCTCCAATTTTCTCAGAAAGACTAGTCCCAGCATGCTCTGCCATCTCCTGCATTGATACTAGAATAATCTGGTTGGCAGGGCATTATAATCTAATAGCAGCTGGCGACACAGAGGCTGGAGTGGAGCCTGGTTGGTAACTGCATCCATTCATTCTTTCTGATTCTAGAACAACTGCAGAGTCGTAGCACATTTTTTTTTAGAACAAATATAGAAATCACTTCCTGGATTTGCAGGACATAATATTTTAGCCCTCGCAGGATAAGTATGAACCATTTTTAGTGATTGGTCCAAGTTCCTGCACATTATGCCAGGTAGCGCCTCGTAGCATCAGGCAGCGTCTGGTGAACGCCGGGCGCTGTACTCAATACCACATTTATGAAAGCGAATCTGGTGAGCAAACCTAACAGCGCCATGTAGCGCCACATGTATTATTACAGGCAGCACAGCGTATAGCGCCGGTGCTCTAGCTTACCTTTCACGCAGTGTCGCTCTCCCGTACATTTCAATGGCCGTTCATTTGCTTGTGTTTAAACAGCGTGTTTGACATTTTATTTTGCACCAATCACTATGTGACCTCTCCTGGCTGCAAACAAACACTTATATAATTTTTTTTGACTTTTTATATTTTTATGCAGAATTGTCATTACAGGTCTTGGCACTAAAGTGTTATTGTCCCAGTGTTAAAACAATGTCATTCCATGTGTTTTCACGTTGTTACTGGTGGATAAGTGTTCAAAAACAGAGTTTAATCACACAGCATCTGGCGTTCTATGCTATAGCGCCCAGCTTTAGAGAGCCGACGCTGTGTGTGTAGTTTTTTAAGTATGGTGTGGAGTGCAGAGTGCCGGACGCACTGAGCTTGCGCTACCTCTCGCTCGCTGCAGCGTTATACTGTTGTTAGAGCACCCAACACACATCATATTCATCAATGCCGGCCAGGTCACTACAGCGACCGCAATGCTAAGTTACAGCGCCCGATACCTGCTTACAGCATCTACTAGCGGTCGCTCTAAGCGCCGATATACAGACGCTCATCTGGCAAAACGCTGCGCTAGTAGCGAATCAGCCTCCACATTATTAAAAGAGGCCAATCGCGAAAAAATGGGCCAATGATAAAAATCCATATAAATATGCTGCATGGCGGGAGGAGGGGTCACTTATACACCCAGAATCAAAAAATATCCAGCTAGGCTTGTTTCTTTCTTTTAATGGAAGTAAGAGGAAATGGGGGGGGGGGCAGGTTATTCCTCCCCGATACACTCAAACCTTTCACCCTGGATTTTATTCCTGCCAGGAGAAGAATAGCACAGGCTTGGCAGGAGTTTTATTACATTCGGATGTATAAGTGACTCCTCCTCTCATGGTGCTGATGTGTTTATATGGATATTACACAATTTTGTGATACACAAACCAGTGAATTTGACTTTACTAGGTTTTGTTCCGTGCCCAAAGCGGGAGGCCCCTCTGTGTGAACCCCCCCAGGAAGCCCAAAAAAACTCACCTTGCCACTCTCCAACGTCCCATGTGGGGGCTCTTGTCCGCTGAGAGCTTTCTGCTTTGACAACGTCATTCGTCAGACGGCTCTTTTTCTAATCATCCCTTACATCCCCGGCCATTCGCGCACTCGCATCCCAGCCTATCTGAATGGTAATTGTAAACATTGAGAGCCGCCTGCCGAATTTTCATAGCAGACGTCTCTCACTGAACGAGAGCCCACCAATGCGCCGTTGGAGTGTGGTGAGGTGTGGTGAGGGGCTGCCTGGAGGATTTCACACAATGGGGCATCCTGAATAAAATCCAGCTGGGAAAATACAGCGGCCGGCCCTGGAATATTTTAGATTCCAGGCCAGCCACTGGTGGATTTTGTTCCGATTTAGGTAGGGGCTCAGCTTCATTTGGTACAACACCATCTTCCTCGAAAACTGGTTTGACTTATGGTTGCTCAAAATGGGGGGGGGGATATGCAAGTGAGGATGGGAAATGTATTTCTTAAAGAAATTGTCACCAATCGGCACTTACCTGGGCCCCGGTCCAGCGTTGCCGGCCGGCCGGCCCCAGCAGCTCCGGCCCGGCGGCCGCGCCGTGCGGCGTCTGCTCGGGCGGCGCCGAGCACGGCCTCTCTCCCTCCTCGCGCGCGCGTCATCTGTTCCCGGGCGCGCGCGCGTGCCCGAGGTCTGTTTTCCCTCCGGCGGCGCTGTGCTCAGTGCGCCCGCCGGAGGCTGTAGATTAGCCAGGGGGCACTGGCACGCCCCCTGGTTCGGATTGAAGGGCCTATGAGCCCTCCTTGTTTGGGCCAATGAGCCCAAGTGAGAGGTTCTGGGCTACACGCCCTTTTCAGGTTCTGGCCCAATGTGTATTTAGATCCCAGTTGCACCAATCATACACTCACCTCCTATCATGTCTGTCCCTATATAAGGTTCGCTCAGTCAGTTGCTCAGCGCCTGTGATAGTGCCTTGTACCCTGTTAGCAGCTTGTCTCTAGTGTTTATTCTGAACTCCCGTTGCCGACCACCGCCTGTCTTGACTATTCTCGATCCGTGTTCCTGTTGCCGACCTTCGCCTGTGTTTGACCATCCCCGATCTGATCTCCTGTTGCCGACCTTTGCTTGATCCTCGACCACGTCTTGTCTAATCCTTTGTACCGCTGCCATTTCTGAACTTCCGTTGCTGACCCTAAGCCTGTTGGACTTCCGTTATACGCTCGGCGATTGGGTTTCTCAGCACCACTTCCAGCCACGGGTTCTCCAGGCCTCTGAACAGTAAGACTCCAATCTTTGAGCCATTGAAGTCCTGGGGGCAACCGATCCCGGGCAGGCGTGCTCTGCGTCCCGGCAAGCGGGGGCTCCTATAGGTGAAGCTGGCTGCGGAGATTGGGGGTTGAGGTCTTACCGGGAGGGCTGGAGTTATCTAAGTGGATTGCTGCAGTACCCAGAGCGTGACAGAAATGATGTATAGAACTAGAATGGACCAGAATTGACGCTGTTTCTTGCCAAGTATTTATCATATAATATATACAAAGAATCTGAATTGCTAAGTGGACGAATTCGGAAAAACTAACAGTAGTCAACACAGGTTAAGAGAGATCTGGAGAGAGATTGCTCCAGATGAACCAGTATGCATTATTATCTACACAAAATATTTGAGAAAAGGTTTGTGGTTGTGTGTATTGTCCTGTTACAAGCAGGTCACCATTAAAGAGAATGGTGGCAAGAAGGAAGAAGCTGTTCTGAGAGCTGGGGTTTTGGTAGGCAGAGTTTTTTCAAGTTTGTATAGTTTTGTTAGCTGAAAGGTAGGGTACCCCAAGTGGGATGGGAACTTAATGATTCTTTATGTCTGGGTTCTTGCTTTAAGAAATAATAGCTCAGCTGCATAGAAGGTCCACTCACTTCCCATCTAAACTAATTAATCTCTGAAGTCTAAATTTGTCTCACTTCTCAACTATACTAGAAATAAGGAGCACATGATGCATGAAGCTTCTGAGGCAATCCATACTTCCTCAGTTTGTGGAGGAAGTACATTCTCTGCTGTAATTTTTCCAGGACCGCATCGATATTATCTACTTATTTTAGATCTCGAGTAATTATAGTCCCCAAGACCCTGATCTTTTAAGGCCTCCCTTTCATAGATGATCTCTATGTTGCACGAAAAGATCCTACACAAAGAGCTGGCCTTAGACCGCCGGGCCCTCCCCAACCTTAATCTATACCCTTTTCCTCGTTCTCTGGTGCTTCCCACCTTGGGACCCCCTCTTTGAACCACCACCCCCTTAACTGGTCAAGGGGCATCATTCCCCCCCCCCCTCCCCACCCTTTCTTCCTTTTCTCTCTTCCCCTCCCCCCTATCTTGTTCTTTCTCCCTCTTGCCTTTGCTTTCTTAACCCCCTATTACAAATAATACAAAGGAAAGGAAGAATACAGGGTTTTGTAAGGTTTACAATACTGTTGTCGCAAGATTAGGGTGCTCCCCCTTGGCATAGCTAGGCATCGGGCCGACTAAGGGCGCCTCCTTGGGGAATCTTCCCCAGTGGTTTCCGGCCAGACCTGAACTGGAGGGGCTGAATAAAGGAGGGTACTATACAGTTTATGATCTTCCAAGGTTCCGGTAGTTGACTATACCCACCATATTACGTGTTCGGCATGGGGGGTGGGACATGCGAAATGTAGTTACCTATCTTCATTTTGTTTTCTTTCCTCTATTTGACCTAAGATGTAAACCACAACTATTATGTGACAGTTCGGTATGCTCTGTATCTTGATTTCTTTCCAATAAAAATATATTGAACAAAAGATCCTACACAGACAGATATTGTGAGGTACATGCAGCTGAGACATCTTTTTTATGTCAATGTACCTGGCAAATAGGACTAAGTATTATTCAAGCTAACCACTAAATAGACTCATGTTAACCTGCAAAATGTATAGTCTTATTCCTTCACTTTCTACAGCCTAGCTGTCAGGCTGACATACTGATCATGACTTACAGAATCACCAACATAAAACTAATAGTATAAAAAGTCTGATCTTCTAAAATACCCACCTGCTAAAGGTCAATATATTGCAAGGAACGGGGCAGCCTAACAAGCTAGGAAAGAGCTATGGCAGCCCTCATACCCTTTAAAGTGGACCAACACCCATGGCTGATCGGCCCGGGAATCCTCTGATCGGGGTGCCCCGCAGAAGTGGACCAAAACCCAGGATAGTGAAAATCCTGGGTGTTGGTCCACTTTAAGTGGTTGGAATGATTTCCTTGTTTCATGAGGTTCCTGGACTCTGGTGCCTCAAAAAGTCTGCATAGAGTCTGGATTTTTTATGTGTATTTCTGCTTTGTGTTCCAGTTAACTCCCATAACATAGTGTGTCCTGTGCAAAAGAGTCCTGCAGTAGTTCAGGTGTCTGTGGGTTACCGACACTTCAGTTGGATCAGGTTATTTGATGGGTTTGGGTATAGTACAGCTTCTGCCTTGAACTCACTTTCCCATCTAAACTAATTCATCTCTGAGGTCTAAGGTTGTCTCACTTGGAGGCTCTTCTCAACTATACTCGAAATAAGAAGCACAGGACAGAGCTAGAGCAAGAACTGAATCAGAAACTTCTGAGGCAATCCATACTTCCTCACTTTGTGGAGGAAGTACATTCTCTGCTGTACTTTTTCCAGGACCGCATCAATATTATCTGCTCTTTTTAGATCTCGAGAAATTATAGTCACCAAGACCCTGATCTTCTGCACTTTTGAGACCTCCCCTTCATAGATGATCTCTATGTTGCACAGAAAGATCCTACACAGACAGATATTGTGAGGTACATGCAGGTACATGCAGCTGAGACATCTTTTTTATGCCCATGTATTTGTTTAAAACACAGACCAGAAACAATTCAGGACCGTTTCTAGGTAGGGGCCAACAGGGAGGTCGTTCTGGGCACCAAAGCCTTTGTGTATGTTGGGGGGTGCCTATATCCCAGGCATCCTGTTTTCCGTAGATGGGTCAGAGACACTGTTAGTGGTGCCGGTCATAACACCAGGCCCCTGATTGCTGCTAAGGAAAAGGTACGGCAGAAAACATATAGGACAGCAGCAGCACCATAGGATGGGGGGGGGGGTCCCCTCCTGTACTAAGAGCTATTTTGCCTAGACTCTGCTCTGAAACAATATTTTAGCGTACGTGATCAGACAGTCCAGGTGCTGTAGTAATTACAGGTAGGCCATCTCCAGCTGCACGATTTGCTTTGTATATTGAGCCACAAGCGTTAACTAAGAGGCTGATTCATTACTAGCGCCAGGTATTGCCAGATGAGCGTCTGTATAGAGGAGCTTAGAGCGACCGCTAGTAGACGCTGTAAGTGGGTATCAGGCGCTGTAACCTAGAGTTGCGGTCGCTGTAGTAACCTGGCCCAGCACTGATGAATATGAATATTGATGAATGACAAAAGCACAACGCTGCAGCGAGTGAGAGGTAGCTCCAGCTCAGTGCGTCTGGCACTCGGCGCTCAGCACCATACTTAACAAAAAAATACACACACACAGCGTCGGCACTCTAAAGCTGAGCACTCCAGCATAGAGCGCCAGACGCTGTGTGATCAAAGTCTGTTTTTGAACACATATCCACCAGTAACAAAGCGAAAACACATGGAATGACATTGTTTTAACACTGTGAAAATTACACTTTAGTGCCAGATCTGTAATGACAATTCTGCATAAAAAAATTTATAAAATCTATAAAAAATGTATAAAAGTTTGTTTGCAGCCAGGAGAGGTCACACAAAAAAATGTTTTAATTGCCAAACATGCTATTTAAAGTGGACCAACACCGAGAGGTGATCGGCCCGGAAATCTATAAGATTCCCGGGCCGATCACCTCCCACCCACGGGACATGTCGGGATGTCCCGCGGGGTGAAACCCCCCCCCAGACACCCCAAATCGCTTACCTGATCTTCGGCGGCGGCCGGCCGCCGCCGCCTCCCTGGCGCCCCTGTAGGCGTGCGCGCGCCCGCGCCGGCCGTCTGTGAATGGCCGGCGCGGGCGCCGAAAGTGACGCGAGGGAGGCGGCGGCGGCGGCAGCCGCTTGGACGTTCCTGATCCCCGCCTGGACGTTGGCGGGGATTGGACCGTCCAGTCACGTGGGAGCGGGGACAGGTAAGGATTTGGGGCTTTCTGGGGGGTTTCACACAGCGGGGCACCCCCGATCGGGGTGCCCCGCCGAAGTGGACCAAAACCCAGGATAGTCAAAATCCTGGGTGTTGGTCCACTTTAAACACAAGCAAATGAAAGCCCATTGAAATGTATGGGAAAGTGACAGTGAGCGAAAGGTAATACCTGGCGCCTTTGAACCTAGAGTGCCGGCGCTATATGCTGAGCCACCTACATGTGACGCTACATGGTGCTGTTAGAGGCGCTCACCAGATTCGTTTTCTTAAATGCGATTTCCGGTACAGTGCCCAGCGTTCACCAGATGCTACCTGCCGCTACGATGCACTACCTGGTGCTATTCTTAATTAAATATCCCCCTAAGTGAAGAGGAAGTATTTGGATACTGAGTGGTACACAAGCCTGTATCTGGTTATATTTCAGGCCTCATAAGGTGAATAGTGAGGGACCTGGGGCTACTGCTACTCCAACAGGATATGCTGGGTGGTCAAGCCAACAAGCTTTAGCCATGTAGCAACTTCAGATGACAGCATTGCTGACAGATGTGAGCCCGGTGGAGCACATACAGCATAGGTAGGTCTAAATTGGGTGGTACTTGAGATTAGAGATGAGCGACCTTCTCAAAAATTCGATTCGGGCGATTCACTGAATTTCTCAAAGAAATTTGGGTTCGTCCGAATCGAACTTTAGCGAATCGCTCATCTCTGTTGGTAGCGGGAGGCCGGCTGCGCTGTCAGCGGGCGGCGGAACAGCCGGCCTCCCCGCTCCCACTATACAGCAAACACTTACCGGCATGGTGGGAGCGGGGAGGCCGGCTGCGCTGTCAGCTGTCATCAGAGGACACGTCATCAGAGGAAGCCGGCTTCCTCTGATGACGCGTCCTCTGATGGTATTGAAGGTATTGAATTGAATTTTCACTGAAATTCTGAGCGAATTCCGGTTCGTCCGAACCGGTTCGCTCATCCCTAGTAGAAAACTATGTTCTGCAGTCTACACCTAATCAAAACTGCTCTCACCACATCACACCACAAGACGCTACTGGCATGGCGGACAAGCTTGAACATGAGCTCAGCTCTGCATATCAAAACTCCAAGTGCTGGCTTGAGCTCTGTTATACCCAAACCTGAACCTAAATGGTTGAATCAGACCCATATCATTCAGCTAGATCTACACTAT
The DNA here is from genome assembly GCA_027917425.1 of Gastrophryne carolinensis. Lineage (NCBI taxonomy): Eukaryota > Metazoa > Chordata > Amphibia > Anura > Microhylidae > Gastrophryne > Gastrophryne carolinensis. Next base: position 410,069,784 of record CM051238.1, on the reverse strand, counting down.
ATCTGAACAAAAGAATAAGGGATACTGTGTTCCTATTTCTGCACAAAGCATTGGGTAAAAGTATTAACAAGCATCAGCATAATTGCAATAACAATAAGGATCGAGTCTTGCCTGGGCAGGGGACAGAAAATGATAGACAATATAAATCCGTCACCCTTTTCTTCCACCCTTTTTGATTTTTTATGCAGATAAAGCTGTCTTGCCATCTAGTGTGTTTATGTCTTTTCTAAAAATTAGACCATTTTTAAGTGCCCGTAAGTGCCAGTGAGGGTTTTGTGTAGCCACAATGGCATTATTAAGATAAGTGGTACATTTCAGAAATCCTATCCACCAATAGATTTGTTAGATTCACAAGACTGAATATTACAAAATCTGGCCAGGAGAGAAACTTGAGGCTGTTATTGCTGAGCCACGAATTCTCATTTACACAATGGCTTAATAGGTATTGCAGACGTAAGAATGGCATAACAGCCAGATGGAATATTTTAAGTGGCTCGTTTTTTTTCCTGACAGGTTATGTTCATTTCTTAATATAACCCAACCCTGTTTAACTTGTAACAATGAGCAAAAGGTTTGGTACTGATACAACTGAGTATCAGCAAAATGGAAAGGTTAGAGCCCTATCAAAGGAGAAACCATGAGTGAGATAGAACTTAGGGGTTTATTCATCAAGGGATAGTGGCAGGCAGCATATGGTGAACGCTGGGCGCTGTACGCAATACCACATTTATGAAAGCGATTCTGGTGAGCGACACTAACAGCGCCATGTAGCATATGATTCATCATTACATGCGACTCAGCGTATAGCGCCGCGCTCTAGCTTCCAGAGCGCCAGGTAAGACCTGTCGCTACCTGTACCTCTCCCATACATACACGGTTCCTTTTCTTCTGTTTAAACAGGGTTTTTTTTTTATTTTTTTTCTCTCAAATCATTGTGTCTCCTCTCCTGGTCTAGAAAAAGTCATTTTTGAAAACATTTTTGATTTTGTATATTTATATGCAGAATTGTCATTACAGGTATGGCACTAAAGTATTAATGTCACAATGTTACAACAATGTCATTCCATGTGTTTTTGCTTTGTTACTGGTGGATATGTGTTCAAAAACAGACTTTAATCACACAGCGTCTGCCGCTCTATGCTATAGCAACCAGATCCAGAGCGCATACGCTGTGTGTGTTTTTTTGTTGAATATGGTGTGAGTTGCTGAGAGTCAGTCGCAATGAACTGGCGCTACCTTTCACTCCCTGCAACGCTGTATTGGTGTTAGAACGCCCGAAATTCATAAATGCCGGCCAGGTTACTAGAGCGACTGAGGCGTTCTGTTACAGCGCCCAATAGCTGATCACATCATATACTAGCTGTCGCTCGATAGAGATAGCTGGCACTAGTAATGAATCAGCCTGCCCGTTGTCTTGAATAGTAGTTCTCTATACAATTTAATGATAGTTGTTAATAAGAGGTAATTACTCCATCAAACCACTTGATGGCAGTGTTGCTTAAGAAATGAGAGAGTTAAGTAGGAAATATGTTATAGTGATAGTTAGAGTTCGCCTTACAGCAGGAAGGATAAAGGAAAGTTACAGTGTAATCCTGATTTGAGATGCCTCGGTTGTGAAATCCACCAGATCGCTTATTTGTTCCTCCTTCGCATTTCTACTTTACAAATTCTCATTTACAGAATGGCTTAATGGGTATTGCAGACGTAAGAATGGCATAACAGCCAGATGGAATATTTAAAGTGGCCCATTTTTTTTCCTGACAGGTTATGTTCATTTCTTAAAATAACCCAACCCTGTTTAAATTTTAACAATGAGCTAAAAGGTTTGGTGCTGATACAAGTGAGTATCAACAAGATGGAAAGGTTAGAACCCCATCAAAGGAGAAGCCATGAGAGAGATAGAACTTATTTGACTTGAATGGTCATTCTCTATACAATTTAATTATAGTTAATAGTAAGAGGTAATTATTTCATCAAACCACTTGATGGAAGTGTTGCTTAGGAAATTGGAGAGTTAAGTAGGAAACTGTTCTGTGCTCACTTCAACTGTTCAGAAGTTACAGATGATGGTTGATCAGCATAGGTTTTCTCTTCTGTTCTCACTTCCTCTGTTATCATCACATTGTCTCTCTGATCTTCAACAAAAGTTATGCTGTTGCTAATGGTAACCTTGTCTGTTTTCTGTAACCAATAACATTGCCACTGGATCCAGCAAAGATTACCTCAAATGCTCTATTTTGGAGTTGGGTGCGTTTTTCCCCTGGAATGTAGATGAATGCTTTACATCCAAAAGGTTTTCCACAGTTATAGAAAAGAGTATGTTCTGCAAATAAGTGGCTGTCATTTCTGCCTCACCCCAGTATTGTTATGGTAGCCCAGAGTCTGTCAGCATACATCTCATAATTTCAGTGAGAGTTTGGTTCTTTCTTTCAGCTACCCCATTTTGCTCTGGTGTGTATGTAAATCCTAGGTAAAATTTCACACAGCTCCAATGCTGAACCATTAAAGCAGGGTTGGGTTATTACACGGAGGGGGTGCTGAAAGCCCAGCACAGCCAATCCCCACAGCGAATAAAATATTACCTGAGCCGGTGATCCGGTCCACAGCTGGCGGTCAGCGTTCTTTTCTTGTCAAATAGGCTATGACCAGGACTACAAAAAGATAGTCACTCCCATGAGTGAGGACATTGCCAGCGACTAGCATCACTTCTAGTCCCAGCTGCCAGTGTCCTCACTCATGGGAGCGGTGGTCATATTTGTGTAGCCCCAGCCATAGCCTATTTGACTAGGAAAGAACGCTGACCGCCAGCTGTGGACCGAATCACTGGCTCAGGTAAGTTACAGCTGCTTCCTGCTACACACTCTGTATAGGCTAAGCTGGTTGATGGGCTGCAAGCTTTTCTGGGTTTGGGCTGGACACCAAACTCGAACATGGACCTCTGGCTAAAGTCTGTGTTCAGGTTTGGAAACATGAACTCGGAAATGTCTGTAGAAGCCTGAACTTTGCGGTTAGGGTTTGCCAAACACTAATTATAGGCTTTTTGAAAACAAGCAGAATCCTACCCCACAATATTCTTCTTCATTATATATAATAGATAGTATAATAGAGGAGCTATTTAGTATTGCCAAGCCCTTTGAATCACTCCAAAACATGTTGTTTAGGCCCTCCAAAAAAGCACCACTTCCCTTGTAGTGATCACAGATTAACGGCAATGTAATTGTCAGTAACTGCTTACCTGGACCCCGTTCCAGCGCCGTCTCCAGGCGGCCGGCCGCAGCTGTCTCTGTGCGGCGGCCGCGCCGAGCGGCGGCGGCTCAGGCGGCACCGAGCACGGCCGCTCACCTCCCTCTTCCCCGCGTCACAGCCTCTTGTGCTCGCGCGCGAGCACATGACTGTTTTGTCCTCCAGCGGCGCTGTGTACAGCGCGCTCGCCGGAGGCTGTGATAGGGCCAATGAGCCCAGGGTTCTTGTGTGGGCCAATGAGCCCGTGTGCTGAGGTTTTGGGCCATGAGCCCAGGGGAGGTTTGGGATATACGCCCTTCCATAGTGTTTAGCCAATGAGCTGTTTTGTCCTAAGTGCACCAATCACACACACCTTCCCTTGTAGTCTGTCCCTATAAAGGTTCTCCCCTGACTTGTGTTATACTGTGATTGATCTTCGTTGCCGACCACTGCCTGAACCGACCATTCTTTGTCTGATCTCCGTTGCCGACCCCTGCCTGAATCGACCACTCTTCGTCTGATCCTTGTTGCCGACCTCTGCTTTGTACCCTGACCTCGAGCCGCCTCATCCCTCTGTACCGCTGCTATCTCTGAACACCCGGTGCCGACCTCTAGCCTGTCTGGACTTCCGCTACTCGCTCTAGCTATTGGACTCGCTCTATACCGCTCCCAGCTACTGGTTCTTCAGACCTCCAAACAGTAAGCTCCCATCCTTTGAGCCATTGAAGTCCTGGGGGCAACCGATCCCGGGCAGGCGTATACTGCGTCCCGGCAAGCGGGGGCTCCTACAGGTGAAGCTGGCTGCGGAGATTGGGGGTTGAGGGCTTACCTGGAGGGCTGAAGTTACCTGAGCGTGTCATTAGAATACCCAGAGCGTGACATTATCACAGGCCAAAAAAGAAATGGATGACCTGGTACAACAAGTGCAGGCTATGGCCACTGCCATTAATCAACTAGCTCAAAGAGTGGCCACTCAAGAATCCAGGCAGATTCCTGCATCCTCTGTACCACCTCACATATCGGAGCCGAAGGTCCCGCTACCGGAGAAATTTTTTGGAGACCGAGCCAAATTCTCCAATTTCAAAAATCCCTGCGAACTTTATTTTAAGTTGAGGCCCGTATCCTCGGGCACCGAAACCCAGTGAGTGGGTTTGATCATTTCTCTTCTACAAGGAGATCCTCAGTCTTGGGCCTTTAGTTTGCCTTCCCATGATGCTGCTCTACATTCTGTTACGGCCTTCTTCTTAGCTATGGGAGTTTTGTATGCTGACCCGGACCAGCAATCTACGGCCAAAAACAGGCTTCAGTCCTTGAAGTAAGGGCGGAACACGGCTGAGGATTACAGTGCTGAGTTCCGCCGTTGGGCTGTAGAGTCTAGGTGGAACGACCCTGCCTTGTGTAGCCAATACCGGGTGGGCCTGTCAGAGAGCATCAAGGATGCGCTTGTTTATTTTCCTCCACCGTCGGACCTAGACCAACTTATGCAGGTCACTATTAAGATAGACCGACGCCTTAGGGAGAGAGCTAGAGAGAGAGCTAGGGCTCCCACGTCTCTCGAACCCTTCCATGACCCTAACCCACCGGCTTCCCGTAGGGAAAATTTACCTTCCACCTCTCAAGAGGAACCCATGCAGCTAGGGAGAACCCGCCTTTCCCAGGATGAGAAGCAGCGAAGGCGCTCCATGGGGTTATGTCTTTATTGTGGGAACCCGGGACATTTCGCTAGGTCCTGTGCTAACAAGGGAGGCTCGGCGGGAAACTTCCACACCGGGAGAGTGCTGATCTAGGTGAGTCCGTTTGCTACTCTCGCCTGAATAAGATGCTAATCCCTGTAGACCTTTCCTGGGGCTCCTCCAAGCAGTCAGTGTCCGCTTTTATTGACAGTGGAGCTGCTGGCAACTTTCTGGATAGGAGTATGATCTCCATTTTGGGAATCCCTTTGGTACCCCTTGGGAAATCGTTGCAGGTTCTGGCCATTAATGGGAAGGCCATACAGGGGGGTCCAGTCAATAATAAGACCCCACCTCTCAATCTAGTCGTTGGGTCCTCCCACTCAGAGTTCATAGAATTCTTTGTTTTTGATTGCCCTGAGACTCCGGTGGTTTTGGGATACCCTTGGCTACAACTCCACAACCCCATTCTAGATTGGAAGGCTGGGGAATTGGTTAAGTGGAGTAACTTTTGTAAGAGTCATTGCTTCTTCACTGCCTTCAGAAGTTTCCAAATGCTGCCCCAGGGGTTACCTCAGCCGTACGCGGATTGAGCTGACGTTTTCTCTGAACGGTCTGCTGACACTCTTCCCCCACATCGGGCCTATGACTGCCCCATTGACTTGCTCCCTGGGACTATTCCTCCTAAAGGGAAAATTTATAACCTTACCCGGCCTGAGGAGCAAGCAATGAGGGATTACATCGCCGAGAATTTGAGCAAGGGGTTTATCCACCCTTCTACGTCGCCTGCGGGGGCTGGCTTCTTTTTTGTGGAAAAAAAGGATGGTGGTTTGAGGCCTTGTATAGACTACAGGGCCCTGAATAAGATTTCTGTAAAAAAACGGTATCCCCTTCCCTTGATTGGGGATTTATTCAATCAAGTTGTTGGTGCTCGGATTTTTTCCAAGTTAGATTTAAAGGGGGCCTACAACTTGATTCGTATTCGGCAAGGGGATGAGTGGAAGACGGCATTTAATGTTAAAGATGGCCATTATGAATATCTGGTCATGCCCTTTGGCCTTTGTAACGCTCCAGCTGTCTTCCAAGACTTAGACGATATTCTCATTTTTTCCAACTCTCTGTCTGAGCATAGACGTCATGTAAAAATGGTTCTGCAAAAATTAAGGGAAAATAATTTGTATGCCAAGATCTCTAAATGTATGTTCGAGGTCACCACTGTCCCCTTCTTGGGGTATGTGATTTCTAACCAGGGTCTGGAGATGGATGTGGAGAAGGTTTCGGCAGTGCGGGATTGGGTACAACCCAAAACATTGAAAGAACTACAGCGTTTTTAGGATTCGCAAACTTCTACCGACGCTTTATCAGGGGCTTTTCCCATGTTGTGACATCTCTTACTAACCTTACCCGTAAGGGCGCCTTTACTGCAAACTGATCTCCGTCTGTCTGCGAGGCCTTCCTGACTTTAAAACGGGCCTTCACCTCGGCGCCTGTGTTAGTTCATCCTGATGTAAATAAGCCTTTTATCATTGAAGTTGATGCTTCTGAGTTGGGTGTGGGGGCAGTTTTATCACAACACTCCGGTCATCCTGAGCGTCTACATCATTGCGCTTACTTTTCGTGGAAATTTAGCACCGCGGAGCAAAACTATGATGTAGGAAACAGAGAACTATTGGCAGTTAAACTGGCCTTTGATGAATGGCGTCACTGGTTGGAGGGTTCATTGCATCCAATCACGGTCTATACTGATCACAAAAACCTTGAGTACATCAGTTCAGGCACGTTGGGCATTGTTTTTCTCGCGGTTTAATTTCATAATCACATTTAAGCCAGGAGTTAAAAATACTAAGGCGGATGCCCTGTCCCGCATGTTCGGGGAATGCAAAGACAGGGGCAATATGGGTGAACCAATTTTGCCTTTGGGCTGTGTGGTGGGGGCATTGCTTCCTGATCTTTCGAATACCCTGGTGCCATTTCAAAATGAATCTCCTGTAGATGTACCTTTGGGGTGTCAGTTTGTTCCGCCGCACCTGCGTCCTGATGTAATCCGCTAATTTCATGATGCAAAAACTGCTGGTCATCTGGAAAATCGTAAGACGTTTATTTTAGCCCGACGCCATGTATGGTGGCCTACTATGCGGTGCGATATATCTACCTTTATCGATGCATGTACTGTTTGCGCGCGAAGTGAAGGGGTACACAAGGCCCCTAGTGGGTGTTTGGTTCCATTAGAGATTCCTAAAGAACCATGGACTCATATCTCTATGGACTTCATAGTTGATTTGCCACCATCACATCGGAACACTGTGATTTGGGTGGTCGTTGACCGTTTTAGTAAGATGGCACATTTTATTCCTTTGCCCAAACTACCGTCAGCTCCTGAGCTTTCGCGATTATTTATCTCGCATATTTTCCGTATCCATGGCATACCGTCTAATATAATTTCCGATCGGGGTGTACAATTTACTTCGCATTTTTAGAAGAATTTCTGCTCGCGGTTGGGGATTCAGATATCTTTGTCGTCGGCGTACCATCCCCAGACCAATGGGCAGACTGAAAGAACCAATCAAAGTCTGGAACAGTACTTAAGGTGTTACATTTCTGACGCTCAAGAGTAGAGATGAGCGAACTTTTGAAAAATTCGATTCGACTGATTCGCCGAATTTTCCGACAAAAATCGTTTCGACCCGAATAAATTCGCGACGAATCGCTATTAAAAACGGCTATTTCTGAGCCTCCTACAGCCTCAATAGGGTTGTAAACCATTCAGCCTTGCTGTAACACGCACAGGATGCGTGCTGGGTTAGTTAAATAATACTTTGAAGAAATATCACATGCAGATCAGAGGCATCGCTAATAGAATCGCAGAGCGGCACAATTGCAGAGAGTTGAAGTGGCATCACTATGAGGGGCAGAAGGAGCCCAAATATACACTGGAGTTGGCCTCAGGAGCCCAAAAATTGGATGAATCACACCCTGGAGTTGGCAGAAGTTGGCAGCAGCAGCAGCAGGAGCCCAAATATACACTGGAGTTGGCTTCAGGAGCCCAAAAATTGGATGAATCACACCCTGGAGTTGGCAGGAGTTGACACCAGCAGCAGCAGGAGCCCAAATATACACTGGAGTTGGCTTCAGGAGCCCAAAAATTGGATGAATCACACCCTGGAGTTGGCAGAAGTTGGCAGCAGCAGCAGCAGGAGCCCAAATATACACTGGAGTTGGCCTCAGGAGCCCAAAAATTGGATGAATCACACCCTGGAGTTGGCAGAAGTTGGCAGCAGCAGCAGCAGGAGCCCAAATATACACTGGAGTTGGCCTCAGGAGCCCAAAAATTGGATGAATCACACCCTGGAGTTGGCAGGAGTTGACAGTAGCAGCAGCAGGAGCCCAAATATACACTGGAGTTGGCCTCAGGAGCCCAAAAATTGGATGAATCACACCCTGGAGTTGGCAGAAGTTGGCAGCAGCAGCAGCAGGAGCCCAAATATACACTGGAGTTGGCCTCAGGAGCCCAAAAATTGGATGAATCACACCCTGGAGTTGGCAGAAGTTGGCAGCAGCAGCAGCAGGAGCCCAAATATACACTGGAGTTGGCCTCAGGAGCCCAAAAATTGGATGAATCACACCCTGGAGTTGGCAGGAGTTGACAGTAGCAGCAGCAGGAGCCCAAATATACACTGGAGTTGGCCTCAGGAGCCCAAAAATTGGATGAATCACACCCTGGAGTTGGCAGAAGTTGGCAGCAGCAGCAGCAGGAGCCCAAATATACACTGGAGTTGGCCTCAGGAGCCCAAAAATTGGATGAATCACACCCTGGAGTTGGCAGGAGTTGACAGTAGCAGCAGCAGGAGCCCAAATATACACTGGAGTTGGCCTCAGGAGCCCAAAAATTGGATGAATCACACCCTGGAGTTGGCAGAAGTTGGCAGCAGCAGCAGCAGGAGCCCAAATATACACTGGAGTTGGCCTCAGGAGCCCAAAAATTGGATGAATCACACCCTGGAGTTGGCAGGAGTTGACAGTAGCAGCAGCAGGAGCCCAAATATACACTGGAGTTGGCCTCAGGAGCCCAAAAATTGGATGAATCACACCCTGGAGTTGGCAGAAGTTGGCAGCAGCAGCAGCAGGAGCCCAAATATACACTGGAGTTGGCCTCAGGAGCCCAAAAATTGGATGAATCACACCCTGGAGTTGGCAGAAGTTGGCAGCAGCAGCAGCAGGAGCCCAAATATACACTGGAGTTGGCCTCAGGAGCCCAAAAATTGGATGAATCACACCCTGGAGTTGGCAGGAGTTGACAGTAGCAGCAGCAGGAGCCCAAATATACACTGGAGTTGGCCTCAGGAGCCCAAAAATTGGATGAATCACACCCTGGAGTTGGCAGAAGTTGGCAGCAGCAGCAGCAGGAGCCCAAATATACACTGGAGTTGGCCTCAGGAGCCCAAAAATTGGATGAATCACACCCTGGAGTTGGCAGGAGTTGACAGTAGCAGCAGCAGGAGCCCAAATATACACTGGATTTGGCTTCAGGAGCCCAAAAATTGGATGAATCACACCCTGGAGTTGGCAGGAGTTGACACCAGCAGCAGCAGGAGCCCAAATATACACTGGAGTTGGCTTCAGGAGCCCAAAAATTGGATGAATCACACCCTGGAGTTGGCAGAAGTTGGCAGCAGCAGCAGCAGGAGCCCAAATATACACTGGAGTTGGCCTCAGGAGCCCAAAAATTGGATGAATCACACCCTGGAGTTGGCAGAAGTTGGCAGCAGCAGCAGCAGGAGCCCAAATATACACTGGAGTTGGCCTCAGGAGCCCAAAAATTGGATGAATCACACCCTGGAGTTGGCAGGAGTTGACAGTAGCAGCAGCAGGAGCCCAAATATACACTGGAGTTGGCTTCAGGAGCCCAAAAATTGGATGAATCACACCCTGGAGTTGGCAGGAGTTGACACCAGCAGCAGCAGGAGCCCAAATATACACTGGAGTTGGCTTCAGGAGCCCAAAAATTGGATGAATCACACCCTGGAGTTGGCAGAAGTTGGCAGCAGCAGCAGCAGGAGCCCAAATATACACTGGAGTTGGCCTCAGGAGCCCAAAAATTGGATGAATCACACCCTGGAGTTGGCAGAAGTTGGCAGCAGCAGCAGCAGCAGGAGCCCAAATATACACTGGAGTTGGCTTCAGGAGCCCGAAAATTGGATGAATCACACCCTGGAGTTGGCAGGAGTTGACACCAGCAGCAGCAGGAGCCCAAATATACACTGGAGTTGGCTTCAGGAGCCCAAAAATTGGATGAATCACACCCTGGAGTTGGCAGAAGTTGGCAGCAGCAGCAGCAGGAGCCCAAATATACACTGGAGTTGGCCTCAGGAGCCCAAAAATTGGATGAATCACACCCTGGAGTTGGCAGGAGTTGACAGTAGCAGCAGCAGGAGCCCAAATATACACTGGAGTTGGCTTCAGGAGCCCAAAAATTGGATGAATCACACCCTGGAGTTGGCAGGAGTTGACAGCAGCAGCAGCAGGAGCCCAAATATACACTGGAGTTGGCCTCAGGAGCCCAAAAATTGGATGAATCACACCCTGGAGTTGGCAGGAGTTGACAGTAGCAGCAGCAGGAGCCCAAATATACACTGGAGTTGGCCTCAGGAGCCCAAAAATTGGATGAATCACACCCTGGAGTTGGCAGAAGTTGGCAGCAGCAGCAGCAGGAGCCCAAATATACACTGGAGTTGGCCTCAGGAGCCCAAAAATTGGATGAATCACACCCTGGAGTTGGCAGGAGTTGACAGTAGCAGCAGCAGGAGCCCAAATATACACTGGAGTTGGCCTCAGGAGCCCAAAAATTGGATGAATCACACCCTGGAGTTGGCAGAAGTTGGCAGCAGCAGCAGCAGGAGCCCAAATATACACTGGAGTTGGCCTCAGGAGCCCAAAAATTGGATGAATCACACCCTGGAGTTGGCAGAAGTTGGCAGCAGCAGCAGCAGGAGCCCAAATATACACTGGAGTTGGCCTCAGGAGCCCAAAAATTGGATGAATCACACCCTGGAGTTGGCAGGAGTTGACAGTAGCAGCAGCAGGAGCCCAAATATACACTGGAGTTGGCCTCAGGAGCCCAAAAATTGGATGAATCACACCCTGGAGTTGGCAGAAGTTGGCAGCAGCAGCAGCAGGAGCCCAAATATACACTGGAGTTGGCCTCAGGAGCCCAAAAATTGGATGAATCACACCCTGGAGTTGGCAGGAGTTGGCAGCAGCAGCAGCAGGAGCCCAAAAAATGGCCTAAAGACATAAATATGTTTTGCACCATTTGGAAAGTGTAAAACGTGGCACCATGCTGAATCTAGTCGCATGCATCAGGCATTGGTGGGTGGAAATCCTGGCTGATCCATCCCTGATTCATTTTGACAAAGGTGAGTCTCTCCACATTTTTAGTTGACAGACGAGTTCTCCTCGCCGTAACTATGGCCCCCGCCGCACTAAACACCCGCTCAGATGGCACGCTACTTGCCGGGCAGGACAGCTTTTCCAGGGCAAACTCTGCTAGTTGCGGCCACAAATCAAGTTTGGCTGCCCAGAAGTCCAGCGGATCCTCAAGGTGTGTTGGCATGGTCATGTCAAAGTATGACATGACCTGCTGGTTCAGGTCCTGCTCCAGGTCTTCCTGCTGCTCATGAGTAGCCTCACTATGCGGGTGTAGAAAGCTACTCATTAGCGACTGAAGACTGAGGCTGCTGCTGCTGATGGAGCTTCTGCTGCTGCTGCTGCCAACCCCCCCAGCGGCCATGGCAGTGGAAGGTGAGCGCAGAGGTCCCCTCGAGTCAGACCTGCGAGAGTATGGACCATGGCGCAGATAGGCATCGGCCAACTGCCTACGTAGAATGTCTTTGTAGTAGTTGAGTTTGTCCTCCCTCTCGGTGGGTTTAAAAAATGCCCCCATTTTGTGCCGGAAGCGAGGGTCCAATAAGGTGGACAGCCAGAAGTCATCCCGCCGACAGATGGAAACAATTCTGGGGTCACTACGCAAGCATGTGAGCATGCTTCGTGCCATTTGCGCAAGTGACTCGGATGGACTACCTGTCTCCATCTCCACTGCATACTGCCACGGTGTGCCCGGGTCCTCTGTCTCTCCTTCCTCAAAAACCTCTAGCTCCTCTGGCTGCTCCTGCTCCTCCTCTCCTGTCCGCTGACTAGATAAACCAGCCATTTCGCCAAGCCTAAACTGTGTTTCGCTGGGCAACTCCTCCTCCTCCTCTTCCTCCTCCTCCTCCTCCAGTTCAGCTCCAACGGGGTTCATGTGGCCGTAAGATGTAAACGCCATGTCTCCAGTGCCCTGACCAGCCATGGTTTCCAACATGTGCTGTAGTACATGAAGCAGTGGAATCACGTCGTTCATCCCGTAATCCTGCCGACTGACAAATAAAGTGGCTTCCTCAAAGGGCCTGAGCAAACGGCAGGTGTCACGTATGAGCTGCCACTGGTTGACATTGAAGTTACACAGGGGAGTCCCCCTATCTGCTTGGATCATCAGGAAATCCGTGATGGCTTTTCTCTGTTCATATAATCGGTCCAACATGTGAAGGGTGGAATTCCAACGGGTGGAAACATCGCAAATCAGACTATGTTGGGGGATACCATTCTGACGCTGTAGCTCAAGAAGGGTGTGTTTGGCGGTGTAGGAGTGGCTGAAGTGCATGCAAAGTTTCCGTGAAGTTGTTAGGATGTCCTGCAGATGGGGGGAACACTTCAGAAACCGCTTGACAACCAGATTGAAGACGTGAGCCATGCAGGGGGCATGGGTCAGGCTTCCTTGGCGCAGCGCAGACAAAATGTTCTTCCCATTGTCGGTAACCATGATTCCCATTTTAAGTTTTCTCGGAGTAAGCCATGTTTGGATTTCCTGATGAATACATTTAAGCAGTTCCTCCCCTGTGTGACTCCGTTCGCCAAGACAAACCATGTGAAGCACTGCGTGACACCTCCGTGCCCTGCACACATGGTAGACTGGAGGGGCACTGAGACTTGAGCCTACAGTGGAGGGTGAGGAGATGGCGGAGGATGAGGAGGCCGAGTCGCACGGTGTCACAGGCCCAATGGGCAGAGAGCGCGGAGGCCGAAGCGGCGTGACCTGTCCAAGTTGCTGCTGCAAAGGGACCACATTCACCCAGTGGGCCGTAAACGACATGTACTGCCCCTGACCGTAGTTACAGCTCCAGATGTCGGCGCTGCCATGTATTTTGCTACACACCGACAGGCTCAAGGACTGGCCCACCTTCTGTTCAACAAAAGTGTGCAGCGCTGGTACTGCCTTCTTGGCAAAGAAATGACGGCTTGGGACTCTCCACCTCGGCTCGGCACAAGCCATCAGTTCTCTGAAAGGTGCAGATTCCACCACCTGAAAAGGGAGCGACTGCAGCACCAGCAACTTGGACAGGAGCACATTCAGCTTCTGCGCCGTAGGATGAGTGGGCGCATACTGCTGTCTCTTGGACATGGCTTCGCTGATGGATTGCTGGCGGGATGCATGACTTGGAGGAGGAGGAGCAGGAGCGACAGAGGATGGGTATGACGCACAGCTGCCTTCGGCTGAGGTGCTGGAGCCTTGGCTGGCAGAAATTGGGAGCTCACTTGGTGAGGAAGCAGACTGGACCACCCCTTGGGAGCCTCGGTTCTCCCAGGTCGTTTTATGGTGACGCATCATATGTTGACGCAGGGCCGTGGTGCCAACATTTGGACCCTGGCCACGCTTCACCTTTTGCCTACATATCTTGCATGTGGCCATGTTACCCTCCTGCGGATGCCTCAGGAAAAACTGCCACACTGCCGAGTAGCTACTTTTCCCACCCCCTGGCCTCACTGATTCACTGCTGCTGTTGCCAACTCCAGGAACCCCTGCTCCACTACCTCCCGATAAGGTAGACTGCCGCACAGCAGGTGCTCTACCCCGGCCCCGGCCCCGGCCGGCTCCAGCCTTTGGAATTGTGCCCCCATGCTGACTGCTACCACCTTGCTGCCTCAGCTGCTGACTCCGGGGCAACCTGCACCCCTCTTCTCCTGATGATGACGATGAAGCCCCTTCATCACCCGGCTCCCAAGTGCGATCGGCTTCATCGTCATCATCATCATCATCACCGAGTTGTGGCTGTACGTCACTGATGTTCGTGGATTCGTCAACAGTGTCTGGCGCAGGAGCTGGAACGCTCGCAGCACCCACGACACTGTCCACATCACTATTTGTCTGCCTAGCTAAAGAAGCCACCTCCATTTCTTGGCTGGGCAGTAGCTGCTGACTGTCCTCTATCTGATGGTCCTCCTCACTAAAGAGTGGAGCTGAACCCAAAGCATAGGATACGTCGCTGGGGGAGGGAACGGCGTAGGCCAGAGGCAATGGGAGGACAGGGACTGCTCTCGGGGCATGCCAACTCAGGGTTGTGTCAGAGGAACCTACCGACCCTAGACTGGGGGTCTCAGACGTAAGTTGTGATGATGTTGTTGATGAGCGCGTCAACCAATCTACCACGGCAGATGCGTTACTGGTGGAGACCCGACCGCTAGCAGATACTGGCAGATTAGGTCTCTCAGCGTGACTCCTGCTGCTACTGGCCCCCAGTCTGATGCGAGCTCTGCCTGCGGAATCTTGGCCTCTGCCACTCCTCTTTTCACTTCCAGGCACTTGTCTGCCCGACATAGTCTAACTGGCGTGGTAGTAGGTGATATTTAAAAAAACCCCGGGCAGCGGTGGGTCTATATGAAACAGAATATAATGCACACCAAAAGTGAGCAGTAACACTCAGCCTCCAACAGGCCTGCTTAGTGTAAATAAGAGAGCTGCTTAGTGTAAATAAAGAGGGGTATGCTATGTTACAGAATGGGATGCCTCAACAGAAGTGCACCTGGCAGGCAGCAGTAAGCCTATGCCCAGCAAAAGTGTCTTATAATATAAATATAATAAGAGCAAATGCTTATATGGTCTTAAACAGAGGCTGCTTTAGTCACAGAATGGGATGCCCTGGGCAGGAATGGACCTGGCAGGGTCCAGTAGTGCTTTGGCCAGCAAAAGTGTCTTTATCAGGCTAATTTCAAATATGATAAGAGCAAATGCTTATATGGTCTTAAACAGAGGCTGCTGTAGTCACAGAATGGGATGCCCCGGGCAGGAATCGACCTGGCAGGGTCCAGTAGTGCTTTGGCCAGCAAAAGTGTCTTTATCAGGCCTAATTTAAAATATGATAAGAGCAAATGCTTATATGGTCTTAAACAGAGGCTGCTTTAGTCACAGAATGGGATGCCCTGGGCAGGAATGGACCTGGCAGGGTCCAGTAGTGCTTTGGCCAGCAAAAGTGTCTTTATCAGGCTAATTTCAAATATGATAAGAGCAAATGCTTATATGGTCTTAAACAGAGGCTGCTTTAGTCACAGAATGGGATGCCCTGGGCAGGAATGGACCTGGCAGGGTCCAGTAGTGCTTTGGCCAGCAAAAGTGTCTTTATCAGGCCTAATTTCAAATATGATAAGAGCAAATGCTTATATGGTCTTAAACAGAGGCTGCTTTAGTCACAGAATGGGATGCCCTGGGCAGGAATGGACCTGGCAGGGTCCAGTAGTGCTTTGGCCAGCAAAAGTGTCTTTATCAGGCTAATTTCAAATATGATAAGAGCAAATGCTTATATGGTCTTAAACAGAGGCTGCTTTAGTCACAGAATGGGATGCCCTGGGCAGGAATGGACCTGGCAGGGTCCAGTAGTGCTTTGGCCAGCAAAAGTGTCTTTATCAGGCCTAATTTCAAATATGATAAGAGCAAATGCTTATATGGTCTTAAACAGAGGCTGCTGTAGTCACAGAATGGGATGCCCTGGGCAGGAATGGACCTGGCAGGGTCCAGTAGTGCTTTGGCCAGCAAAAGTGTCTTTATCAGGCCTAATTTCAAATATGATAAGAGCAAATGCTTATATGGTCTTAAACAGAGGCTGCTTTAGTCACAGAATGGGATGCCCTGGGCAGGAATGGACCTGGCAGGGTCCAGTAGTGCTTTGGCCAGCAAAAGTGTCTTTATCAGGCCTAATTTCAAATATGATAAGAGCAAATGCTTATATGGTCTTAAACAGAGGCTGCTGTAGTCACAGAATGGGATGCCCCAACAGGAATGGACCTGGCAGGGTCCAGTAGTGCTTTGGCCAGCAAAAGTGTCTTTATCAGGCCTAATTTCAAATATGATAAGAGCAAATGCTTATATGGTCTTAAACAGAGGCTGCTTTAGTCACAGAATGGGATGCCCTGGGCAGGAATGGACCTGGCAGGGTCCAGTAGTGCTTTGGCCAGCAAAAGTGTCTTTATCAGGCCTAATTTCAAATATGATAAGAGCAAATGCTTATATGGTCTTAAACAGAGGCTGCTGTAGTCACAGAATGGGATGCCCTGGGCAGGAATGGACCTGGCAGGGTCCAGTAGTGCTTTGGCCAGCAAAAGTGTCTTTATCAGGCCTAATTTCAAATATGATAAGAGCAAATGCTTATATGGTCTTAAACAGAGGCTGCTTTAGTCACAGAATGGGATGCCCTGGGCAGGAATGGACCTGGCAGGGTCCAGTAGTGCTTTGGCCAGCAAAAGTGTCTTTATCAGGCTAATTTCAAATATGATAAGAGCAAATGCTTATATGGTCTTAAACAGAGGCTGCTGTAGTCACAGAATGGGATGCCCCGGGCAGGAATGGACCTGGCAGGGTCCAGTAGTGCTTTGGCCAGCAAAAGTGTCTTTATCAGGCCTAATTTCAAATATGATAAGAGCAAATGCTTATATGGTCTTAAACAGAGGCTGCTGTAGTCACAGAATGGGATGCCCTGGGCAGGAATGGACCTGGCAGGGTCCAGTAGTGCTTTGGCCAGCAAAAGTGTCTTTATCAGGCCTAATTTCAAATATGATAAGAGCAAATGCTTATATGGTCTTAAACAGAGGCTGCTTTAGTCACAGAATGGGATGCCCTGGGCAGGAATGGACCTGGCAGGGTCCAGTAGTGCTTTGGCCAGCAAAAGTGTCTTTATCAGGCTAATTTCAAATATGATAAGAGCAAATGCTTATATGGTCTTAAACAGAGGCTGCTGTAGTCACAGAATGGGATGCCCTGGGCAGGAATGGACCTGGCAGGGTCCAGTAGTGCTTTGGCCAGCAAAAGTGTCTTTATCAGGCCTAATTTCAAATATGATAAGAGCAAATGCTTATATGGTCTTAAACAGAGGCTGCTTTAGTCACAGAATGGGATGCCCCAACAGGAATCGACCTGGCAGGGTCCAGTAGTGCTTTGGCCAGCAAAAGTGTCTTTATCAGGCCTAATTTCAAATATGATAAGAGCAAATGCTTATATGGTCTTAAACAGAGGCTGCTGTAGTCACAGAATGGGATGCCCTGGGCAGGAATGGACCTGGCAGGGTCCAGTAGTGCTTTGGCCAGCAAAAGTGTCTTTATCAGGCCTAATTTCAAATATGATAAGAGCAAATGCTTATATGGTCTTAAACAGAGGCTGCTGTAGTCACAGAATGGGATGCCCCGGGCAGGAATGGACCTGGCAGGGTCCAGTAGTGCTTTGGCCAGCAAAAGTGTCTTTATCAGGCCTAATTTCAAATATGATAAGAGCAAATGCTTATATGGTCTTAAACAGAGGCTGCTGTAGTCACAGAATGGGATGCCCTGGGCAGGAATGGACCTGGCAGGGTCCAGTAGTGCTTTGGCCAGCAAAAGTGTCTTTATCAGGCCTAATTTCAAATATGATAAGAGCAAATGCTTATATGGTCTTAAACAGAGGCTGCTTTAGTCACAGAATGGGATGCCCTGGGCAGGAATGGACCTGGCAGGGTCCAGTAGTGCTTTGGCCAGCAAAAGTGTCTTTATCAGGCTAATTTCAAATATGATAAGAGCAAATGCTTATATGGTCTTAAACAGAGGCTGCTGTAGTCACAGAATGGGATGCCCCGGGCAGGAATCGACCTGGCAGGGTCCAGTAGTGCTTTGGCCAGCAAAAGTGTCTTTATCAGGCCTAATTTCAAATATGATAAGAGCAAATGCTTATATGGTCTTAAACAGAGGCTGCTGTAGTCACAGAATGGGATGCCCTGGGCAGGAATGGACCTGGCAGGGTCCAGTAGTGCTTTGGCCAGCAAAAGTGTCTTTATCAGGCCTAATTTCAAATATGATAAGAGCAAATGCTTATATGGTCTTAAACAGAGGCTGCTGTAGTCACAGAATGGGATGCCCTGGGCAGGAATGGACCTGGCAGGGTCCAGTAGTGCTTTGGCCAGCAAAAGTGTCTTTATCAGGCCTAATTTCAAATATGATAAGAGCAAATGCTTATATGGTCTTAAACAGAGGCTGCTTTAGTCACAGAATGGGATGCCCTGGGCAGGAATGGACCTGGCAGGGTCCAGTAGTGCTTTGGCCAGCAAAAGTGTCTTTATCAGGCTAATTTCAAATATGATAAGAGCAAATGCTTATATGGTCTTAAACAGAGGCTGCTGTAGTCACAGAATGGGATGCCCCGGGCAGGAATGGACCTGGCAGGGTCCAGTAGTGCTTTGGCCAGCAAAAGTGTCTTTATCAGGCCTAATTTCAAATATGATAAGAGCAAATGCTTATATGGTCTTAAACAGAGGCTGCTGTAGTCACAGAATGGGATGCCCTGGGCAGGAATGGACCTGGCAGGGTCCAGTAGTGCTTTGGCCAGCAAAAGTGTCTTTATCAGGCCTAATTTCAAATATGATAAGAGCAAATGCTTATATGGTCTTAAACAGAGGCTGCTTTAGTCACAGAATGGGATGCCCTGGGCAGGAATGGACCTGGCAGGGTCCAGTAGTGCTTTGGCCAGCAAAAGTGTCTTTATCAGGCTAATTTCAAATATGATAAGAGCAAATGCTTATATGGTCTTAAACAGAGGCTGCTGTAGTCACAGAATGGGATGCCCCAACAGGAATCGACCTGGCAGGGTCCAGTAGTGCTTTGGCCAGCAAAAGTGTCTTTATCAGGCCTAATTTCAAATATGATAAGAGCAAATGCTTATATGGTCTTAAACAGAGGCTGCTTTAGTCACAGAATGGGATGCCCCAACAGGAATCGACCTGGCAGGGTCCAGTAGTGCTTTGGCCAGCAAAAGTGTCTTTATCAGGCCTAATTTCAAATATGATAAGAGCAAATGCTTATATGGTCTTAAACAGAGGCTGCTGTAGTCACAGAATGGGATGCCCTGGGCAGGAATGGACCTGGCAGGGTCCAGTAGTGCTTTGGCCAGCAAAAGTGTCTTTATCAGGCCTAATTTCAAATATGATAAGAGCAAATGCTTATATGGTCTTAAACAGAGGCTGCTGTAGTCACAGAATGGGATGCCCCGGGCAGGAATGGACCTGGCAGGGTCCAGTAGTGCTTTGGCCAGCAAAAGTGTCTTTATCAGGCCTAATTTCAAATATGATAAGAGCAAATGCTTATATGGTCTTAAACAGAGGCTGCTGTAGTCACAGAATGGGATGCCCCGGGCAGGAATGGACCTGGCAGGGTCCAGTAGTGCTTTGGCCAGCAAAAGTGTCTTTATCAGGCCTAATTTCAAATATGATAAGAGCAAATGCTTATATGGTCTTAAACAGAGGCTGCTGTAGTCACAGAATGGGATGCCCTGGGCAGGAATGGACCTGGCAGGGTCCAGTAGTGCTTTGGCCAGCAAAAGTGTCTTTATCAGGCCTAATTTCAAATATGATAAGAGCAAATGCTTATATGGTCTTAAACAGAGGCTGCTTTAGTCACAGAATGGGATGCCCTGGGCAGGAATGGACCTGGCAGGGTCCAGTAGTGCTTTGGCCAGCAAAAGTGTCTTTATCAGGCTAATTTCAAATATGATAAGAGCAAATGCTTATATGGTCTTAAACAGAGGCTGCTGTAGTCACAGAATGGGATGCCCCGGGCAGGAATCGACCTGGCAGGGTCCAGTAGTGCTTTGGCCAGCAAAAGTGTCTTTATCAGGCCTAATTTCAAATATGATAAGAGCAAATGCTTATATGGTCTTAAACAGAGGCTGCTTTAGTCACAGAATGGGATGCCCTGGGCAGGAATGGACCTGGCAGGGTCCACTAGTGCTTTGGCCAGCAAAAGTGTCTTTATCAGGCCTAATTTCAAATATGATAAGAGCAAATGCTTATATGGTCTTAAACAGAGGCTGCTGTAGTCACAGAATGGGATGCCCTGGGCAGGAATGGACCTGGCAGGGTCCAGTAGTGCTTTGGCCAGCAAAAGTGTCTTTATCAGGCCTAATTTCAAATATGATAAGAGCAAATGCTTATATGGTCTTAAACAGAGGCTGCTTTAGTCACAGAATGGGATGCCCTGGGCAGGAATGGACCTGGCAGGGTCCAGTAGTGCTTTGGCCAGCAAAAGTGTCTTTATCAGGCTAATTTCAAATATGATAAGAGCAAATGCTTATATGGTCTTAAACAGAGGCTGCTGTAGTCACAGAATGGGATGCCCCGGGCAGGAATGGACCTGGCAGGGTCCAGTAGTGCTTTGGCCAGCAAAAGTGTCTTTATCAGGCCTAATTTCAAATATGATAAGAGCAAATGCTTATATGGTCTTAAACAGAGGCTGCTTTAGTCACAGAATGGGATGCCCTGGGCAGGAATGGACCTGGCAGGGTCCAGTAGTGCTTTGGCCAGCAAAAGTGTCTTTATCAGGCTAATTTCAAATATGATAAGAGCAAATGCTTATATGGTCTTAAACAGAGGCTGCTGTAGTCACAGAATGGGATGCCCTGGGCAGGAATGGACCTGGCAGGGTCCAGTAGTGCTTTGGCCAGCAAAAGTGTCTTTATCAGGCCTAATTTCAAATATGATAAGAGCAAATGCTTATATGGTCTTAAACAGAGGCTGCTTTAGTCACAGAATGGGATGCCTCACAGCAGACTTAAGATCAGTTCAGTATATATGCACAGTTAGTTACTATAAGCAGCCTGAAAACGCTAACAAAGGCTGGATGAAAAAAAAAAAATCTCCCTGTCAGCCAGCTCCGTTTTTCCTACCTTTCCCTGGCTTTCTGTCTGTCTCCTGCCTGTCTCCTGCCTGTCCCTGTCTGTCCCTGTCTCCAGCCTGTCTAACTGCCTCAGCTACACAGCGTTCTGTCTGTCTGTCACGAATGCAATAGAGAAATGAGGAAAAGCAAGATGGCCGCCGTTAAATACCGCTGTGTGACGTCACCGGGCTTGCTGGCTGCTGATAGGCTGCATGTGACTGCCCCAGCTTGCACTGGCGCGGGATACATGTCCAGACATGTCCCGTCCGCCATCTTAGAATGCCTGTAAATGTAAATGAATGGATGTTAAAGGAAAACTTCGAGTGATCGAATCGCGGGGAAATTCGGATTCGATCCGAATCGAATTTTTCCTGAAATTCGGATCGAATCCGGGTTCGTCCGGATCGATTCGCTCATCCCTACTCAAGAGCAATGGTCAGAATTCATTGATTTTGCAGAATTCGCGTACAATAATGCGCCAAGTGAAAGTACTAAGGTGTCCCCATTCTTCTGCAACTTGGGAAAAAATCCCAGAGGTTCTTCCCTCTCGGGGTCGCCTTCCGATTTACTGGCATTGGAAGAGTGGCTCCAAAAGCGGAAAGACATTTGGGCCCGCGTCCAGGAGACTTTGAAAACTACTGTTTTAAGATATAAAAGATTCGCCGACCGCCGCAGATCTCAGGAACCCGCCCTTCAGGTTGGGGACCTCGTTTGGGTTTCCACTAAGAACATTGCTCTCCGGCAACCTTCCAGTAAGTTGGGTCCCAAGTTTATTGGGCCTTTTCCCATTATTCGGAAGTTGAACAATGTAACCTTTAACCCTTTAAATGCCAGCCACGTAAAATTTACGTGGATGTCTCTCCGTAACTTAAGTGCCAGCCACGTAAAATTTACGTGCCTGGCATTTACCCCTGCTAGCGGACAAAAACCTGACCCCTCGTTGGATCCGGCCGGGTCTCCTCTTTAATTTGGTGCCATCCGATCCCCCGTGGGGGGTCGGATGGCTCCAGGAGAGCCCCTGGAATAGGCCGCCCCCCCCCGCTTCACTTACCTGCGTGTGCGCTGGCTCCTGCTGTCCCTCCTCTTCACCTGGGGGGCCTCCGATCCCCCCCAGGACCCGGGAGGCTCTCTCCCCTTTCCTCCTCGATGGCGGCCCCGATCTCAGGCTTCAGCTCTCTCAGCTGTCAGATGCTGGTGATCGGTGCCGGGGAAGGAGGTGGCAGGAGATCCTCTGATCTCCTGCCTCCCCCTTCTCTGGATGCCGATCACCGGCATCTGTCATCAGAGCGGCGAGGGACAAGAGCTTACAATCGGAGGTAAGTACAGTAAAAATTTTTTTTTTTTTTTAATAAAATACTTTTTATTAACATGTGTTGTTTTTTTTTTTTTTAACAGTTAACCCTTTGTGAGCTGGTAAGGGGTCTATGAGACCCCTTATACCAGTTCACAAGGCTCTGGGTCTGGCAAGTCACCTGCGGCTAGCGGGTGACTTGCCATTAACCCCCAGCCCCCCATTACCTGCCTCCCCAATGGCCGGGGGGGGCAGAAGGGCCCGGGCCACTTAGTGGCTATGTGGGCTAGTAGCCTGCGTTGGTGGCCCCTGCGCCCTGTTCTACAAGCCCCCATAGCTGGCCCGGGTCGGTAATGCTGGGTAGGGGGGACCCTACGTAATTTTTTGGGGGGATTTTTAAGGGTTTTTAACCCTTAAAATTCCCAAAAAAAATGGGGTCCCCCCCCGGGAGGGGGGACCCTATGTCATTTTTTTTTTAATTAACCCTTTTGTGTTCTGTCATCCAGAAGCTATAAAAGGCTTCTAGCAAGTGAGCAGAAGCCAGTGATCGCCGAGGGACAGAGTGCTCCAGTATGGATGGGAGGTAAGTATTAAAAAAAAAAAAAAAAATTAAATATTTTTTCTCTTTGTGTGTCTGTGTTTTTTTTACATTTAACCCCTTGTGAACTGGTAAGGGGTCCATGAGACCCCTATACCAGTTCTCAAGGCTGGGGGGATGGCAAGTCACCTGCGCTAGCCGGTGACTTGCCATTAACCCCCGGCACCCCCATTACCTGCCTCCCCAAAGGCCGGGGGGGGGGCAGAAGAGCCCGTGGCCACGGGCTATGTGGGCTTGTAGCCTGCAGGGCCAGGGGCCACAAAAGCTGGCTCCTGTTCCTACAAGCCCTGCATAGCTGGTCCCGGGCTGGTTACTTTGGGTAAGGGGGGCTCCATGTCATTTTTTTGGGATTTTTAAGGGTTTTTAAACCTTAAAAATCCCCCCCAAAAAATAGGCCTCCCCCCCCCCCCCTGGGAGGGGGGACCCTATGTCATTTTTTTTTTCTCGATTTAACCCTATGTAGTGTGGATGGTAGTTGTATTTTATTTGTAAATGTTAAAAATTACTTGTTTCAGTTAGGGGGGTCTCCTGGGCAGGAACAGGGGGCTACCGATAAATATGTGGTACCGTTCTAATCGGTAGAAATGGGGCTTTCACATGCAATATGGTTTTCCCTAATAAAATACATTTTTTATTTAAAATAAAGGAGGCAATTTTCTAAAAAAAATGTTTATTTATTTTTTTTTACTTAATAATAAATAAAATTAATAATAAATAAAATTGACAAACAAGACATTTCATGTTAAAGCCTAAACTCTGCTGCAAAATATATATATATATATAATTTTTCTGAAAATTCCAGCAAAAATGTCGCAAAACATGGCGCAAAATGGGGAAAAATGACCTGTCAACAGAGGGTGACAAAATCTCAAGTATGCTGGCAATTAAAAGGGTTAATAGTACCTCTGCATGTTGGGTATTGTTCTGTTCGGGGGACCTTGCGCTTTCAGACTTAGCTTGTTTTTTCTTGTTTGCATATTTATATTTTAGGAAAAGGTGTTTTTAGGAAAATAATTATTTGAGGGATCAATTCCAGAAAGATGAGCCCACTACAACAAGCTGGGTACGCTTAGAAAGCTTAACATGTGTACTTTCAGGGAATATATGGTTTATGGGGGATATTCCAAATGTAAAGGGTTGTTTTGGTTGAAAAATCGCAAGGTGCGCACTTTGTCTGCAGAGCTGAAATTTTCAAGAAAAATTACCGTTATGCTCATGCTTTACTTTGGGGTGTTTGGCAACTCTTCCCTTGACAGAACCTATGCATGTTGGGTATTGTTCTGTTCGGGGGATGTTGCTTTTTCAGATTATACTTGTTTTTTCTTGTTTGTATATAGTTTTTTTAGGAAAATGTGGCTTTGATTCTGCTTTTTTATCCTTTTTTTAGGGAAACTCTTTGCAACCAAAGAATACATTGAGGGATTACTTCTAGAAAACTGTGGCCACATCAACAAGCCTGGTACAAATAGAAAGCCTGAGGTGTGGTGTGTACTTGCAGAGAATATATAGTTTGTTGGGGGTATTTCAAATGTAAAGGGTTGTTTTTCTGGAGAAACTGCAAGGTGCGCATAGCGCATATCACAGTTGTATTTTTTCTGAAAATCCCCTAAAGCGCTATTTCAGTTTGGGGGAGTCTCCTGGGCAGGAAAGGGTGTCTACCTATACATATGTGGTACCGCTGTAACCGGGAGAAATTGGGATTTCACACGCAATAAGATTTTATTGACAAACTTACATTTTTTATTACAAAAAAACACTACAAATTGTAAAAAATAGATTTTTTTTTTTTTTTGCACATATTTCGCCAAAAAATATTGAGAATACACCTAAAAATTACAAACAAGACATTTCATGTTAAAGCTCAGACTCTGCTGAAAAAAGCAATATATCATTTTCCTGGGAAATCCTTGGAAATCCCTTCAAAAATCACATTTGAACATGGGGAGCGCAAAATAGTGCAAAATGGTCTGGCAACAAAGGGTGACAAAAACTCCAGGTAGGCTGGCACTTAAAGGGTTAAGGTCCAACTTCCTCAAACTATGAGAATCCCAAACTCCTTTCATGTGTCGCTGCTAAAACCAGCTAAGAATGTACAACTTTCATCCCCATCACCAATCCTAGTTGATAACGAACCAGAATATGAGGTTAACAAGATTTTAGACTCGCGTAAGATCCGTAACTCGTTACAATATTTGGTTGACTGGGTTGGTTGCGGTCCTGAGGAAAGGTGCTGGGTTGCTGTGAAAGATGTGCACGCTAGGATTCTTGTTGAAAGATTCCATCGTGACAATCCAGGAAAACCTGGTAAGGGTCCGGAGGCCCCTCGTGAAGGGGGGGGGGGTAGTGTCAGTAACCGCTTACCTGGACCCAGTTCCAGCGCCGTCTCCAGGCGGCCGGCCGCAGCTGTCTCTGTGCGGCCGTTGCAGCGAGCGGCGGCAGCGGCGGCGAGCACGGCCGCTCACCTCCCTCTTCCCCGCGTCACAGCCTCTCTGACTGTTTTGTCCTCCGGCGGCGCTGTGTACAGCGCGCCCGCCGGAGGCTGTGATAGGGCCAATGAGCCCAGGGTTCTTGTGTGGGCCAATGAGCCCGTGTGCTGGGGTTTTGGGCCATGAGCCCAGGGGAGGTTTGGGATATACGCCCTTCCATAGTGTTTAGCCAATGAGCTGTTTTGTCCTAAGGGCACCAATCACACACACCTTCTCTTGTAGTCTGTCCCTATAAAGGTTCTCCCCGTCAGTTACCCGGTGCCTGTGATAGCGCCTTGAACCTAGCTCTGACTTGTGTTATACTGTGATTGAGCTTCGTTGCCGACCACTGCCTGAACCGACCATTCTTCGTCTGATCCTTGTTGCCGACCTCTGCTTTGTGCCCTGACCTCGAGCTGCCTCATCCCTCTTTACCGCTGCTATCTCTGAACACCCGGTGCCGACCTCTAGCCTGTCTGGACTTTCGCTACTCGCTCTAGCTATTGGACTCGCTCTATACCGCTCCCAGCTACTGGTTCTTCAGACCTCCAAACAGTAACATCCTTTGAGCCATTGAAGTCCTGGGGGCAACCGATCCCGGGCAGGTGTATACTGCGTCCCGGCAAGCGGGGGCTCCTACAGGCTGGCTGGCTGCGGAGATTGGGGGTTGAGGGCTTACCTGGAGGGCTGGCGTTACCTGAGCGTGTCATTAGAATACCCAGAGCTTGACATTAATGATAAAACGGATGACATATGAGACATTTAAAATTAATTCAAATGTCACAAAACCACAAATGGACACCCAAACACCACCAATCCCAAATGTAAACTTTATGTCATTCACTATTAACAGGTCCTGCCAAAGCTTTGATGATATGCAAGGCCAGACCAGAAGGGCCAAGCATCTAGGACACTTTGTGATGTCCATGAGTTATTTGCTATTTTTTGGTTAACAATGTGTTTAGTAATTCTATTTTAGGTGACATACTGCTGTATACTGTACTGATGTGCACTGCACTCATTAATTTATATTTAGTCAGTTATCAGCACTTTTATTTTTAGTCGATTTAAATGCTGTAGATAGACTTTTCTTTCCTTGCAGGGTTAGTATTTGGATATTTATATACTTTGTTGCACTCACCAAACCCAAGGAGTTTGCCCTGTGGTGAACTGTATATAGGACTGCTTGTCATATAATGGTCTATTGCAGCAGTACTCAACTTGCAGACCTCGGTGCCAGATTTCCGGACCCCTGCCCTGAGAACCCTGCACTCAGTTGCTTCTGTGTTGCCATGCTCAGCACTGCCCCCTTTAATTGATCTGCGATGTAGTGCTTAGTCTCCCTGCCAGTGTCATGGCTCCCTGGTACCTAGCATTGCAATATGAAGTACTGCACGGGTGGAATGTGGCATTGCAAGGTGCATACAGGCTTTGTTTCTCTGTATCTTTGCCCCATTCATCCCTGTCCATTCAGCTCTGCCCCATACATCCCTGTCCCATCAGCCTGCCCCATCCATCCCAGTCGCTTTGCTCCATCCATTCCTGTCCTCCCAGCTTTGCCCATCCAACTGCTGTGACCTCAGCTCTGCCCCATCCAGTCCAGTTTCTCTGCCCAATCCATTCCTGTCCTCCCAGTTTTGCACATCCCTGGCCACCTAGCTTTGCCAATCCATAACTATTTCTTCCAGCTCTGGCCATCTATCCCCCCCAGCCTTGCCCATCCATTCATATCCTTCTAGTTCTGCCCATCCATTCCTTCTCCCAGTTCTCTCTCCATCTATTACTGCTCTTCCTGTTCTGTCTATCCATCCTTATAGCTCCTCTCCCATTCATCCCTCTCCCCTGAGCCCTATCTATCCATCCTTGTTATTACCAGACCTAATTGTAGGTAACATTTTGGGCCCTAGTCAACCTCTGTACATGACCTGCACAGAACGCATGGGGGGTTAGAAGCAGTGTGCCGCAGGCCAGAGATGTAGGTTCTATGGGTCCCAAAAAAGCTGTTTTTCCCCAGTGCCCAATAGGATTCTTGGGGTATCCACCCCAGTGCGCTGATTTCTAACTATCCATCCACCTGCAACAACCCCCTGTCCGGACCTTCACCTCTTACCGGATGTTTGTAAAATGGACTTTTACAAGAAGTGTATAGTCTATAGACTCTGTATAATGCTCAGAAATTAGTGGTAAGTCCTGCTGAAGATGTCTTTGTGTTTAACTAATGCCAAGTCCAGCACTACTTCTCTGGATCCATCCAGACATTTTTTAAGGGGATAAGAAACGGATGCTGCCTATTATCAGCCTGAGCCTAATCTCTTAATCAGGATCAGGAAACAAGTTGCTTATGCAGTGCTGTTCATTAACAGACTTATAGTAAAGCATCTGGGAGGATGTCCGCAGCTTATAATCATCTCTGTAGGAAAAACCTATACTTGGATAAGGATGGTAATAAGTGGAGGAAAATGTTGCGTGCCATGAATGTCTGACCCATCTGATCTGTCTCACTCTTCTCAGAGACACATTTGTACTCAGAGGTCTTTGAGGTTTTCAATGGGGACCAGCATTTTTGATTTGCAGGTCCCCATTTTTTGGCCAGCCACGTCGTCCAGGGTCCTTAACAAGGTGTTGACCTCTGTCATGCTGAAGGCCCCATTCCACTGTCAGGTTGTTAGGTACTTGAATATTGTGCTGGAGTCCCTTCATTTATTTTGATGGCTAGTGAACCTTCCCAAGACCACCTTGGTGTCATTGCAGATGTGGAACGTCGCTTTTTCAAAGATATCTTTCCTGCGGTGATGCTTCTGCTTCCATTGGTGGAAGTCAGAAAGATCTTGTGCTTTGACCATCCTGTTTTTTTAGACGTGCAGTTGCAGTATGTGAGGGTATTGAGACTGATGTAGACTATAGAAGTGATCCCAAGCCAAGCAGGTTCTGCAAATTCAATTTGGATGATTCACAGGATCTCCCCAAGAAATTTGAGTTCATCCAAATTGAATTTTTAAGTCAAAGCGGACCAAAACCCACCCAACTTGTGAAATACATTTGACCAAAGTCCTTGCCAATACTCTTCTTCTTAGGGTGCAGAAGTAGAAACCTTCTGGAACACTGATTTTTTTTCTGACGCTCTCTGTAAGATGGCAGGCGATTAGTCATTGCATAAGTGTGGCAATGACAATAATGCCACAAACAGCAGGGGCAATGAATGGAGGAGGTGGAGCTTTACAGTTAAAACCGGCACCATTATCTGGGATTAGAGTGAAGTAGGAGCAATGAAAATTAGCAAAAGGCACTCCTCATGGTGGTAGCAATTCAGGGGATGCAAGTTAAAAATGTGGGTTTTGGTCCGCTTTAAATTTCAGAGTGAATTCCAATTCGTCTCATCTCATCTCTAGTAATAAGCTTGAAATAGGGAGCCATTTCCCCTTTAATAAGAACTTACAACCAAAAGAACATAAAGAGGTGCAGTAGCGTCATCTGTACTGTAACAGGATGGGGGATTAGCCATCACCCTTGTTAAGTTAATTAGATAAAATAAAGTTATGGTTAGTTTAGGGTTTAGTTGTAGGGACAGCAGTGAGGGTTTCTGTACACAAGGTGTCACCCTCACTACATAGATGGGACGGTACAGGCACAAACTAGGGGAAATTAGGCCTCTGCCTGCTAAGCTGTTTCTGGGTCTGTAAGACTGGTAGCCGGGGCCAGAGGAAGCATCTGGTAGATGTCATTGTAGCGTGTCACAAAGAGGCATCCCAGATGGCCCACCTGGAGGACTTTGAAGGTTGGGTTGGAGGAGTACCCACCGCAGTGAGTAAGTAAAGCTTGAAAAACTGTGCAGTGATGGACTGTACCAGGTGGAAGACAACAGTGGCCCTATCTCAGTCTCCCACAGGAAGGGAGTGAGTCCATTTTCTGCCGTAGCCCTAGCTCAGGGATAACTGTTTTCTAAGCCAGTCTGAGGGTTGCTACCCAGCCTCCCACCTAAAAACTCCACCGGGTGTCCATGTTACAGTACTGATTGACCATATGCTCACCCTCCTTTTGTTCAAAATCAGGACACTCTCACATCAAGTGTGCCCAGTAAAGCAGAAAAACGAAATATCTACTATACACAAGGAGTTAATTTCCCAATTAGTAGTAGAGCTCAAAACCCCACAGTAGTGTTCTCCGTCATTGACGTCCCGTGGGATGAAACGTTTTGGATGGAGTTTCTATTCACAGAGGGTATTTAGTCAACACTCAAGGTCCCGGAGTATCAGACGACCTTATCTAAAGAGCGGAAATTAAGTTTCACAATTTACTGAGAATATTGATCTCTGCCATAGGTGGATCTTCTATTGTTATTATATTAGGGGCATTACATCCCCAGCATTCTGAGCAGTATATTCTGATAAGGCTGTCATTTTTAATTATAATATAATACATGGTTTTTAGATATATATTATAGCCGGCCAACAGTCAAAAATGACTTAAAGC
Organism: Gastrophryne carolinensis; assembly: GCA_027917425.1. Classification (NCBI taxonomy): domain Eukaryota; kingdom Metazoa; phylum Chordata; class Amphibia; order Anura; family Microhylidae; genus Gastrophryne; species Gastrophryne carolinensis. Next base: position 410,040,036 of record CM051238.1, on the reverse strand, counting down.
AGACCAACACAACAAACAGTGCTCATTTGTATCCCTCTCAAATGCAATTTAGATTGCTGCATATAAAAATTAATTTACCTTTTTCTAACCCCGTTGTAGTAAACAAAATGGTGGGTCATGCATTTGCAGGCCACCTGCAAACAGGAAGTGCTGCTGGGCGTCCTGTTACAGTGCAAGAGGAAGATCCAAAATGGCCACTTTCTTTCTTTTCCAACTGTGCCAGGCTGTTGGTCGGGTTTACCGGTAATTATTTATATACATGTCTGTTTTAGGAATTGATAATGCTATTTCGCACTTCCTAAACAGATGGCAGCCCAGTCCACGAAAGTAAGGACAGGCCTTGGAGGTTTTCCGTGCTGCTAGGGGCGGACCCAGAGAAGGGCAATTTTGCTTTCTGTTCACAAGGCAGATACATATTGCTGGAGCAGAGATACTCTATTGTTTCCTTGGGAGGCGTTCATACATAGGTAACATGGTTCTTGACGGCCTGTAACAACTGCCAGTCTGTCTGGATGTTCTGATGCAGGGTCTCCACCAGTATCCTGACCCCACCTCAAATAATTAAGCTTGCAGTGTCACCTTAGTTTTAATTTATTTATTAGGTTTAGGTCTATCCTAATGCAACTTGAAATAAGAGGTTTCCGGTCCATGCTAACTCTTACAACATCTGCTCAACACAACCAGGCCTCTTAAATAATAATAATAATCTGTTAAAGCATGGTTTAAAAAGATAACTCTTTGTTTCTGGTGCCTAAAGGTGCATGACAGGGCCTGGAAGCCTGGCAGCATCCAAAGCTACTTTAGGCATAAGGAATAGGACCTTGAAATGATGATTGATGGCTCCTGGCCATCACCAGGCCCAGATTAGCATCTTCTGGGTTTGACAGTCTGGCTAATGAAACAAAGCTTCTAGAGTGGTAGGGTCTGTCTACTCCAGGGAGTCATAGTTTGTCAAAAACCCACAAGATATGAACAGATAATGGCATTTCCCTGCTTCCTATGGCTAGTAATGGTTCTTGGTATTAAGTGTGGGTCTAACCTTAAAAGCCTAAATAAAAAAAGTATTTGCCCTGTCCACTTAGAGAGGACCAACATTGAAGATGAAAGCAACACTAGACAAGAATATCAATTAAAAAACAACTTTGGTGACCCACTAAATGTTGACCTAACAATACTATATAAAAAAAGCATGAAACTCAAAATAATGTGAAACTAATACATACTTATTATACTAAAACATGCAAAATAGTGTACAAAAACATACTATCGAAGAGTGTGGAAATATATCTAAACAAAGTTACACAGGTCTAACTGCCACCTACCAACTAAACAACCAATAGCCATACAAATGTCTGATGGTATCTGAGAAGCACGTAATAAACAAGTCGAGAAAGGGTCTCTAACAAAATGTGAAGCCTGACAGGCACAGCAGGGAAACTTCTAACCTGTAACACAGTAATGGGCTCCAATGCTTCATGAGAGAGTGCAGTGATAAATGGTCCAGAATTTGAATAAATGTGCCACTCAATTTAAAAATGAAACTAGAAACATGCTTCACTCACATATAAGAAGCGCCACGTAACAACCACACCTACAAAGACATGTGCAAGTGATTGCCCCTATTATGCAAGCAAACCCCTCCCTTTCTGGACAGCTGTTCACACCCCTGGCCTGTTCTGATATTGAGGGTGCCACCTCACTTGACGTAAGACACCTTAAAGGAGCAGTATCGCGAAATTTGCATTAAAAAAGATAAATAATTAAATAGCCACACAATAGCTTCTAACATGTGTATAAATAATCTGGCGATAGAAAAAGGAAAAAATATATGCCTTTCTTTTAAATTGTATAATGACAATGGCTCAGTCCATTTGCTGAATAGGAGGATCTGCTGGGTTGTATTTAGTGAGCTGCTTCATTTAGCCCACTGGTCTCCTAGCAACACTTTACCTCAGAGGCTGACACTGTAATCAGTGGTAACGGCTGTGTGTGTGTGAGGTGCTGCTTTTGTTATGAGACCAGGTGACTCAAATGTGTAAAATCTATACAAAATAAACTAAACTGACTGAAAATAACTGAAATTCTTCTTTGAATAACTGTGCAGGAAAATCTAAAGGTATTAAAGTGGAACAAAACCCTGAGTGGCCGACCCTGAAGTCTATAAGACCCGGCCATTGACCTTCCCCCTTGGGCATTCTAAATCAGGATGCCCCACTGTGTGAAACCCCTGGATAACCACAGATCCCCCCATTTTTCTGGCGCGCTCACGCAGATAGTCATTTAGACAGGCCGGGCGGCCAGGAAGGTTACTGCTCAGGCTCCCCATCTGCGTGCAAACAGCGCTGATTGGATGAGAGCCTGCGCATGCGCTGTGGGACAGGGAAAGGTACGTTTTCACAGGCGAACTTGGGGATTTCACATATCAGGGCATCCCAAGTCGGGATGCCCCTAGGGGCACAAAACAAAACTCCAGATAGTGAAAATCCTGGGTTGGGCTTTGCTCAAAACGCACAAAGCTGAAAGAAAGATCATATGGAAAAATGAAAAATAAGAATATGAAAGAGAAAATGGTAAACTGAAAGATTCTGCAGCAGAGCCAACATGAAGGGAAATCTGTCAAAATCAGCTAAATGACTTCTAGAGCTTTTCTCTCTGTTTTAGATATATAAGTTCTGGCCAGGCAATGTTGCAATGTTGTTATCTTATGCTGGACGGCTGCCAGCACTGAACAGCTGATACTTTGATACATTGTTTCACCCCTCTCCTCAGCTTGGAACAGGCCAGAGTGTCGGCTCCGACACTCAGAAGACATAAACATGAGCTATTAGTCTCCAGCTGCTCAACACACACATCATTTTTTTCTAAATTTGTAATTCTTACTCCAACACTTACCTACATTCAAAGTACCATTTAAATATAAGTCACCAAGAAAAATTAGCGATACTGCTCCTTTAATGGTTAATAGGGTGGGATTACCATTCAGGGCTTCATTTGGCTATGTCTCTGTTCCCTGTCTTAGCAGCTCTTATTATTTCCTGGACCTGGACCTGTCTTGTTCCAGGCTCCTCCATTGGTGTGATACATCTTCGTGCCTCTGTAGAATGCTGGCTCTGTTGTTACAGAATCCTGATTCAGAATCCTGATGACCCATTTGTTGTCATTGATGGTCCTTGTAGGAGAGAAGCAGTGGGCCACTCCACTGTTAGTACATGGATCAGTTAAGTGGTAGTGGAGTTCTATAAGTCAAAAGGTAATAGTGTTGGAGATACAATACTTTGCAACAGCTTCTGCTTGTCTCTGATGTGATTTTGGGAATTTTGCCAGATTGGTTGCAGTTTACAGTTATGACAAGTTAAGACAGTAGATGGCATTGTTACCAATGCTTAACTATAGTCACTATTTGCATTTTGCTGATGTGTTGTATTTCCTGTATATTCAGCTGTGCTGTATCACTTCCTTTTCCTGTCTGTGTTAGCCACCATGTTAAGGTGGCATTCTCTTACTGCATTCATGTTCCAGTAAAGCTGGTTCCTAGTATACAACTAATGTCTATCTGGTTTTGACTCCCCTACACCCAGCACTCACACTCTGTAACAAAGACTCCTCCTTTGTGGGTGACCCGACAATATTCAAGGGTGGTTGGGTCTTTCCAAGGCTTCTGTCATCATGCCTTAGTGTAACAGATCTGTGTACCAGCAGCCATCTGCTTCTTGCCACTATCTTTTGTAAAGTTCTACATGACCGATTAGCTTACACTGCAGTTGGTCCTAAGATTTAGTAGGAACTAAACCACAGGTTGCATGAAAGGGAAGTAATCAGGATATTTCGATGGGGCTAGCTCTGCAGCTTCCAAGAGGTATTCCTCAGCGACAGCAGATTACAGGGAATACAAATAGGAGACAATTTTCTGGCCAGAAAACGGTGAGCAGACCTAGGAAAGCTGCTAGAAAGTGTGTAGGAAGTGTGTACCCCATGTGTGTGCCGGAAACCATCTGAAAGAAGTTGGAGTGCTGCAGATGTATTTGTGGACATAGACTCCTTAGGAGGTGCTCAGAGACTGTCAGCACCCCCAACCCACACTAGCACCCACAGGACACCATAGGGCCCAGGAATACCTCACTCTCTACATGTCTGGGTTCCAACCCTCAAGTGCAGGTCCGCAACTTATGGTATTGTCCCTCTAGTCTTTATCCTCCAGGTCGCTGTATCACACATAGAATTGAATGAAAAAGATTTTTTATTAAAGTGGACCATCAGCATCATTTAATTAAAAGCCCAAACTCTTAAAAAAATATTCCCCAGCATCTAAAATGAATAGATTTAACATGTTTAGTCAGTTACTTTTTATTCTTTCCCCCACTCTGTTCAAGATTCTAGGATACCAGCGCTGCCATCTTGCCTCAGAAGCATCTGTGACGGATGGAGACCATGGGCAACACTTAAAGTAGAAAACATTAGAGCCCTGTCAGTGGAGTAGGCCCTGATAGTGAATAGAAACCATTAATTAAGTAGTTCAGTCTGTGAGATGCAGTTCTTAGGCCTATTGCGTCATGAAACCACATGATGGCAGTATTGCCTAAGAAATGGATCAAACAGTACTTAAATGGTCTAGGAGCCTTCTTTAGGTTTGTAAATAGAGACTAGGCCAGATGGCATTGGCAACATTCACTGCCCTGCCATTGGTTGGGACTTACAACAGTGTTTGGAAAGGCAACAATACCAAGGTTACATAAGGGAGAGACTTACCCTTCTAGAGTGTTCTAGTACCAGACTTTGCTAAGAGGGGATGCAGTGCAATGTAGCGTGGAGGAGCCAGGAGCCAGCCATGGAGGCGGCCGTTACCATTGACTGTCATTGTAACCTGTGGATTATGCTGTACTTACTGATTGCTGTGTTTGCCATGGAAGGAAGCCAACTAATAAAGACCAAGTTGAGTTCAACCATGATTGTCTTCACTGGATCCAAGTGACGTTCGAGCCAGTAAGTGCACCTCCACCCACACATGCCGCACCGACATGGGATGCCCTACCCTAGGTCCAAGAACCCCCCTCGCTCCCCAGAGCACGTGCCCATGGCCAGGCATGCGCCCACTACACATCACATACTGAGGAGAGGGGGGCAAAAGGGTTATAGCTAAGCTTTGCTCAGACAGAGCAGAGCTGGGTTCAGGAAAAGGACAGCAATCCCAGAATGCAAGAGTGACACAGTCAGAAGACAGCCTGAGACTCCCTGTGCCACCATCTTGGATGTTTAATGGGAGGGAAACATATAAGATAACATATAAGGTCCGCTTTAGGAAGCCTTTTTAATGATTAGACCTAATTAAACACAAGGCTCTCTATGGGGTCCCTCTTAAACCGGACCTTCACGCTGAAAAAGATTCTATCTTATATGTTTCCCCCACCCTGTACATACAGATTGTCCATATTGAAAATCATCCTACCTGCATCTACCGCATTTTCCGAGCATTTAAACACCCAAGATGGGGGCACATGGAGCATTAGGCAGCCTGCAGACAGGAAGTGTCTTTTGACTGAGTCACTCTGCATTCTGGGATTGCTGTCCTTTTCCTGACCCCAGCTCTGCTCTGTCTGTGCAGAGTACAGCTATAACCCCACTCCCTCTCCTCTCCTCAGTATGTGATGCTTCAGAGGCAAGATGGAGGTGCCCTTATTCTAGAGTCCTGAACAGAGTTGCAGCCCAGCAGGGGAAAGAATAAAAAGCAACTAAAAACATATATTCATTTTAGATGCTGGGGAATAGTTTTTTAAGGGTTTGGGCTTTTCATTAAATCATGGTGAAGGTCTGGTTTAAAATGTCTATGGACAAGGGCAGGTTCGAGGCTATCCCCCTACCTTCTTTGTAGAAGCTTTAAAGTGAACCAAAACCCAGGATTTTGACTATCCTGGGTTTTGATCCTTGTCCCGATCGCGGGTGCTCCACTGTGTGAAACCCCCAGATCGCCCAAAGAAACTCACCTCTTCTGGGTCCTACGGCGCATGCGCGGCCGCTCGTCCAATCAGCGCGCTTGAAACCGCTGACATCACGTCATCTAAGACGGCATCTAAGGTCAGCGGCTCCGAGCGTGCTGGTGGGCGCATCCCCCACTTCCCTCTAACAGAGAGCGTGCCCGCGTTGGCCATTCACAAATATCGACCTGCTAGAGGGATAGCGGGGATGCAGAGGCCCACACACGTGCTGTTGGACCGGGAAGTAAGGTAAGTGAGCGGAGTGACCTGGGAGGGGAGTTTCACACACAAAATCGGGATGCCCCGGGGGGAGGGAATTGACCGGCCCGGGAATATTATAGATTCCTGGGCTGATCGAGCTGGGTTTTGGTCCACTTTAAAATATGTAGGGTTCACCAGGGAGCGTTTAGAAATCTTCTGCAGGCTAAATGTATTATTTGACTGAAAACATAGCCTGCAATTTCTGGCGCAGCAAGCATTATGGAAACATCAAAATGAATCTAACACCTTATATCTTCTCTTTTATTTCTTGGCATTTTTTTTTTCAGGGAAAGCTATGAATTGATCTGTAAAAGGCCCCATGGAGGGCTGCGATGATTTGACACGCGTGGAGCACGTGTGCTGTTTACATTTCCAGCTGTGTTTACCCGGCAGCCCTGAGCTCCATTATGCCGCTATAGGAACACGCTCGCTATTGTATGTGTGACAAATGACATTTAGCTGGTGGAGGTCAAGTGGGTATTGTATGAGCGACGGCAATTACATGCTTGTCTTCTGTTCACTGGAAAAATAAATTGCGCTAGCAGTGGGGGAGCAGATTATATATTATGATCAATAATAAATAGAGCACTGTTTATAATGCTGTAACAATGAAGATATTGCAGTGTTACCCATAGAATGGGGGGGGGGGGGAGGGGGTCACTCCTATGTTCAGGAGAAATTTTAGGCCAGTCTTATGGACTTTAAAGGCTTAGGGCCTTATTCATGAAGCTCTAGCGCCAGGTAGTGCATGTACAGCGGCAGGTAGCGTCAGGTAGCGGTAGGTGAATGCCGGACACGGCATGCAATTACACATTTATGAAGCCGAATCTGGTGAACGCCATGTAGCGTCCGATTCATCATTATCCCAGCCTCAGCGTACAGCGCCGGCGTTCATCCTTGCAGAGCGCCACGTCTAACCTGTCCGTACCTGGCACTCTCCCATACATTTCTATGGACGATCCTTATAATCCCTTTGCATTAACAATATTTTTATGCAGAATTGTCCTTACAGGTCTGGTATTAAAGTGTTTATGTTACAATGTTATAACAATGTAATTCCATATGTTTTCGTTTTGCGTTTTGTTACTAGTGGATACATGTTCAAAAACAGACTCTTATCGCACAGCCTCTGGCGCTATGGGCTACAATTACATGATTTTGAGCGCCTGCAAGGTTTGTGTCTGTTTTTTTGATGAATGGGGTGTTAGTCTGTCGCACTGAGCTGACTAACATATCATATTCATCAATGCCGGACAGCGACTGAGACGCTCTGAAACAATGATCCATGGCCGAGCACAGAGACTACTAGCGGTCGCTCTGAAATCCGCACTACAGACGCTCATCTGACGCTACCTGGCGTTAGTAATGAATCAGTCTGCCCGTTTTTAACTGTTGGTGTGTCACGATTCACCCACCTGCCCGATACCCCGGTGGACCTAAACCAACGGAAACATATACTTCTGAGCAGCTGTGGGAACCAGGGCCACAAGTGTACAATCGATGGCACCCATGACACTTATTCACAATGTTGAAAAACCCAGCCTCACCACAATCCAAGACGCTGATGTATTTCTCTTGCAGGACAGCCATACCAATGAGCCCTCATATTACTTGGGGGGGCGAAACTCCCTAATAATGTATTGGGCAATCAGCCCACTGGTTGTTAGCTGGGCCAATGAGTCCGAATGTTCCCCCCCCCCCGGCCAATCCTGTTAGTTCCCATCCATTAATAATTTTCCCTCCAGACTTTCGCATTGCCCATGATAGCGTGCTGCTGGGTGTGATAGTACCTGTGATTCTTGATCGTTTCCGTTGCCGACCTCGTCTTGCTTGACCAGTCTGGAACTGCTGCCTGGACCGACGCATCTTGATTGCCCTGCTCATGTGCACCTCCCAGGTTAGTTATAAAATGGTCTGAGCGGCTGCCATTCTTCCTTCGTTCTGAATTTGTGCAGGCACATGGGGTGTGGCATCTAGGCTGTACTGCGAGGTCTTCGACCCTTCCACCCCATGGCTTAAACTCGAGGTTATAGGGCAACCTCAGGTAAGCCTGCTCCCAATTTATCTATTGCATTTTATGTCCCAAATGGGGCTCTCAGAGATTAGAGTTAGGACTGCACCTCACAGAGGCACCTTGGCACTTGGTGGTGCAGCTTGAGCAGACTTCTGCAGATGTGTGTGGACCGAGTCCTTTGTTTTTAACCAGATTTAGAGACAGGTTGTCTGCAAGCTAACAGGGTTGAGTGCTGTGGCTCCTCTAAGACTTCTGACCATGAACCTGTCTCATCCCTTGTGCTGTGTACCCATGACCTCCTGGCTTGGCCTTCGACTGCTCTCTTGTTTTTCCCTTTGGTACTGCGCTTAGTAAGGACTGATTACCCGAGTATGACCCCGGCTTACCCGACGTCGTCCAGTCTTGCCTCTGGTTTATCCGCCTTAACCCCACAACCTTTGTGCTACTGGGGGCAACTGTGTCCGGCGAAGCATGTATAGCGTCCTGGCAAACGGAGGCTTGGTTATAGGTGAAGCTAGCAGTGTAGATTGGGGGTTGTGGACTAGAAGGCGGGTGTCCCACGGGGCTTGGCATGGTGCTTTTATCTCAGTCTCCATGTTGGTAATATGTATAAACTGCAGTTACATTCTTTATGATTGATTGCAGTGCTAATGCAGCTGTAGGGCATATATATATGAGGTTGCAGGTACAAGTCAGAATGTGGTTCAACTCTCATTAGTCCAACTGTAGGAAAAGATTTCCCCCTATCTAACTTATATTTAATGTGTAGCATTTGATTCTTCCTTAAAGAATAACTTTCACTAAAACCTTGTAAAAAATAAAGTCCAGTCAAAAAATGACTTTAGCCCTCATAGAACCCCCCCCCCCCAAAAAAACAGACCCATTTTGCATAATTTAAACATATCTATGCCTGCAATGAATGTGCTGACCTGCTGCTAGTGCTATTAGTGTGCCATATAGAGCCTGTAAGATTCTATGGCTGGCTGATTCCCTACTCAGGGAGCATCCCTGTGCCAGCCATCCCACGCCACACGTGCAGGCATCATGTATGGCATCCCTCCAGCTGCTGATCGCTTCGGAGGGGCACGGCTAAAATTCATTCAGTTCCCTAGCCATGCATATTAATGCTGATTTAAGGAGAGCCTGCGCATGCAACAGGGCTGGATTACGTGTGGTGGAGGCCCCTGGGCACAAAATCTGGTGGAGGCCCCAGATACAGTATTTTCATTAAAAATACTGAAATACTGATTGGTGGTTGTCTGGCACCTGCCTGCTTACTGGAATGTCAGATTGAGTCCCTTGTGCCACCCTTGTGCTTTGCCATTCTGTGCGGGGTGTAGTGTAGTTGCCCAGTGGGTCGGGCAGAAAACAGTTCCCTGCATTGAGCTGCCAGCGGCTGTGCTTGGTAGCTAATGTGCAGTGCAAGGTGCAGAAATAGGGATGCGTCGATTCCCAATTCTCTAGGCCAGGCTCTCTCGCAAACGGGCTGTGCATTAATATGCACAAAATACAGAGTTAATTGGGCAAGAGTCTGCGTATGTGTTGTGAGAATGACGTTTTCTATGCAATCTGAGGGGGACCAACCAACCATTTAAAGTGGACCAACCAATCATTATGCTCCCCTCAGGAGTCTTTTAGCTTTTAAAAGGGGATGCCCTGCTGTGTGAGCCTCCCAGATCGCACTGCTTTTCACACCCTGCTTGCCAGTCATGCAACTAAAACATGGGATAATGAAAATCCCAGGTTTTGGTTCACTTTAACAGAAACATTTTTGTTTTAATCCCCCCCCCCACAAAAAAAAAAATCACATGTACATGCGATGGGGTACTCTTACAGGTGAGGTACGTAATTTTTTCTAATGAAGTAAGGATATATATATTTTTTAAGTTTGGAATCAAAAACACTATATGGGCTATGCTAAAAAATATTGTAATCTTTTTCTGTATAGCCCACAGGGTGCTGCTGTTTCCAAATCTATATGTTGTTTCCAAAAAAGTCAATGAACAGTTGATTTTTTAGAGAAAAAATGATAACAAAAACTTTTTGGGCATTTTTTTGTGTTAACAGTCAAAATGCTTAGTAAGAATCAGGTTGAAATTCACATTCAAAGGCACACCTAAACTCAAACTTGCTTCACCAAATAATTAGCATTACCCCAATGAGTAGTGGCAGCAGTGAGGATGACAACTGAAGCCAAACATTTAGCAAGATTAGTTTTAATCTTAACGCTCATCTCTTAATAGCCTTCATCTTGGGACATTAGGTGTAGAGGATGAAGTGTACGTGTGTGTTCCCCATATCCACAAAACAGATGCTCACTTTATTAACCAGTAATTAAAAATACAAAAGCAGGTAGGTTATGATTGGCTATTATAGGATACACTGCCATTCTCCTGCACGGCAATCTACCCTGCAGACATTAGCTTTGGCTACTGGCCCAGACAGATGCTTCCCTGGTGGGCAGGCCATTGTGTCCTTTGTGCTGGCCGTCTGCCTAGACTAGCTAACCTCAGGCACCACAGCATGTACCCTTCAGTAGGAACATAGATTGTGTTATTCAAAATTAGATGTTAGGACATTGCTTCTTTGAAAAGAAAGTCCACTCTTGCCCCTTAAAAAAGGAAAGCCTGTGTAGATATGGTAAATTAAAATTAAAGGGAAAATTTACCTTGCTAGCATTGTAATGAAATGTGAAAAGGTCAATGGATCAAAATACAAAAGGTTCACGGCCTATGCAGTGTCCTCCATCAGCTGCAGCTGGGTGGCAGTCGCCACTACACCCGAAAGCAAACTAACTCCTACATTGCTGCACTTTGGAATCTTTGGTGCCTTTGTATTCAGGGTCGGATTAAGTGTGGTGGCACAAAATCTGGTGGAGGCCCCAGATACAGTACTTTTTTCCTTTTGAAATAATAGTTCAGCCAATTAACTGATGGTTGTCTGCCCCCCACCTACTTACTGGAACGTCAGATCAAGTCCCTTGTGCGGGTGCGTGCTGCTCGGGAACTCCTGCTTTGCCATTCTGGATGGGGGTAGTGTAGTCACCCAGCTGGTCCAGCAGAAAATTTAAGCAGAAGGCTTATGTACAGTGAGTGGCCATCGATTGACTACTCTGCACCCAACCACACTGTAGCGTTGCTGATGGCGGCTTTGCTGCTCTAGACTCTCCGTCCTGCCTTGTGATGGCTTTGGCTGCCCAAATGCGGGGGGCATCCACTACCGTTGATAGCTTTGTTGCTGGCCCTGCAGCCGATCAAACCAAAGACTGAAAAGCCTCCTGGACTAGACCATAACCCAAAGGTTGGTGGAGGCCACCTTTTGCAGGGCAAGTGGTGGAGGCCCGAGCTAGAGCCCCTTGCGCCCCTCTCATAATCCGGCCCTGTTTGTATTGGGATAATCAAACGTTACCTACACTCCCTGGAAAAGAGTTTTGGGCAAGCATCACCACCCAGAAAATCCTGGCCTGAATTCCCCAGCGGAGGGAAACACACTTATATTATATAAAGCATTATGGTAGACCTCTGCTAAGATGTTGATAGGCCCTGGTTTCTTATGGCTACTAATAATGGTAATGTAGAGCCCAGCTGAGAAGTGTGTATGCTTTACATTTGCATTCCCAGCCACCTCGTGTAGTGTTTCGAGAGGCCTGTGTCACATTTCAGGGGCATAGAAGACAGAGGCTGTGAAAGCTTGTAGCTCTTGTTTGCAAATGTTATTTTATTTATCTGTTGTCTGCCGCATGCGCTGCTGATTTAACATCTCTCCCAAGGCACATTATAACACCTAATTATAAAGTCAACATCTTCATGACGAGTATACCCAAACGTTAAGATCTTCTGTGTTCAGTGAAAGCTTGTAACTCATGTTTTGTGAATTTGATTTTATTCATCTATTTTCTGCCACGTGCTGTGCTGTTTTAGCACCTCTCCCAAGGCACCTAATAGCTGTGATCGTGAAATCAACATCTTACCTCTTTGAGGTTCCTGACTCCTTGCTGTTTGTGACAAACCAATTATGATCACTGGAGCCATACTGAACACATTTTATTTCTGGAGATTATTTTACAAGCAATTCTGATGAGAAAACCAGTTGGATGACTACAGATTTAGGCCTCAATTCAATAAAGGTAGAAATGCCCTGGGTGCCCTGGCGAAGTGGTGGGAGGACCACGCAACGCGTCGGTGAGGTAAGTGGGGAGGACATTGGGCATGTTTTATTCTATATCAAATTGAAGCTCTATTGCTGTTTATCTGATCGGGAGACGCCCATTGGATAATCACATCTTATAAGAGCACAATATAGGTTTATCTCTTTTCAATGCACTGTTAGCACTTGTCACTTTATATCATTATATTTGCACAATGCTTTTTTGCACACTTTACTATTTTATTAAATTTAGTTTGTATATCTTTCAATAGACACAATTAATGTGTCTACTTTTTTGGTTGATTATTAAATTGCACATGCACTAGCACTTTATCCTCTGAGCGTCTACCTACATATATAATTATCAATTACTATCTTTTGATACAATTATGATTAATGGAATCAAATTGCGTTAGCCCTGGCGTTCCTCCCCACTTGGGTTTTATATATGTCTTTTAACAGTGTTATGTATGTCTGTCGTGTAATGTATATGTAGATTTGTTAAGCATGTACATTTTTCAATAAATTGTATACATTTAATCTAAATTCTTGTTGTGCTGCCACTTGTGTGGATGGTTGTAGTGGGTTAGCCGTGGAATCCCACCGTTATTTAGGATTTATTGAAGCAAGGCCTAACTATGAGCTGGGTGAGTGAGAAGCTTCATAGATGCCTCTTATCCATTACACGCTTGTCAAATTTACACCTGTACCTTACTTAAATGAAAGTTAACAACAGTTTGAGATCCGCCATCCCCGCATCTTAGACATTATCTGCTATCAAAATCCAGAGGAAATCAATATTAACGGCGGCTGCCAGTGAGATAATAAATACAGGACCGGGGAGAGGAGCCAAGAGGGTTTCCATGGTAATGCTGAGTTTAGTATCCCGGAGAGACCTAGTCTGCAGTGTGATCCTGTTTTTTTTTTCGCAGCATTGATGACACTGACAGCTTGGAAAAAGGCTTGCTGAGCTGTTCATAGCCCAGAGCCTCATAAATCTGCAGAGCGCCAGTGTTAGGGTCAGCCGCCATCATCACAACTTATTATGTATTTGTCCCAGCAGTGCCAGCCGATGATATAACATGCCAGGCAGCAGAACCGTTTTCTCGTTGCCGCTTTCCCAGCTAGGGGGCGATCAGACTCGGTATAATTGCGTTTGGGCTGGAGAATAAGCTCTTCAGGCACACCTGCTTGTTAGCCATATAAGCCCAGAGCCGGGATCTGTTATGTACACAGAGGATTAGCCATGTTTAGGTACAAGTGTCTGAAGTGCTTTAATTGAGAGCTGGAGCCGGAAAACATAAATTACAACTGTAACAAAACAACTGCAATCACTCTCATCAACATAAATATGGAAAAACTTCACAAGTGGGTAAGACAGCTAAATATTCACAGCTATATTCTGATCTTGCTGGTGGGGAGAATGGGGTCGAATCAGATCCAGGTGAGAAAACTGACTTATTTTTTAGGAAAGAAAAACTGCCATTCACTTTTTATTGTTTACCTTGTGGCTGATTCACTACCATGAGAAAATATGCATCCAGTTGCCGAATCAGCACCAAGGTAGATAATGAAAATGAATGGTAGGTTTCTCTCCTGAAAATGGAAAGCGTTTTCTCCCCTGGTTCTGAATCGACCCCAATATCTTTCCCACTTGCAGTTAAAGGAAAATTATGAAAAGACACGCTGTAAAGTCTAGATCAGATGTTCCCAACCTTTTCTCATCAAGTATCACTTTACATTTTTTTACCTTGCTGAGTACCACCTGATAAGATCTCCAGTTCCACTAATGGTACCAATACCACTGATCTAGATCCCAAACATTTCTCATGAAGTACCACCTTCCATTTAATAGTTATCTCAAGTACCACCTGAGTGGTATGTATGGGTTTTCAGTCACCTAAACTGCATTCAGCACCATAGATGAGCGAACTGGTTCACTAGAACCAGAGTTGGCTCTGAATTTCAGGGACAATTCAATTCGGCAGAACCCCAATTTTTTTAAAGATAATTATTATTAATATTTATTTATATAGTGCCTATTCCTGGCCCCATCATCTTCCGCACCACTCAGTCCTGCACCGGTCTCCACAGTATCCAGTGCCCATCTGAGCTTCTGACAGCTTGGCTCCCCACCGAAGAAAGGGGGTATTATTATACTCATGTCAGCTCACTTCCAGTATATATATAATGGTATGCTTATTTTCTTTATTTTTTTGAGCCAGTCGTTAAAATTCCAGTTTGGCCGAACCTGAATTTTTGGGGGAAATTCGCCTGAACCAAACTTTTAGGAAGTTCACTCTTTCCTATTCAGCACCTTTTGTAGCAGCTTTGTACTTATGGAGCATATTAGGCTTGAGTAAAGTATAAATGGTATAAATCAGGCTGGTCTACAGATCAATATGTAAGCTTGCCAAGTACCACCTGATAGGAGCTCAAAGTATCACCAGTGGTTGGGGTCCCCTGCTCTAGATCCCAACCTTTTTTTCATCAAGTTTTTATTATCTCAAGTACCACCCGGGTAGGTGCACTAAAAGTTGATGGCCTTTATTCAGTAACATACACTGTGACCAAACCGGTAATTAATGTGTCTGTGTGCATGATAATAAATATATATATATATACCTTGGCTGACCCCTCTGCTCTGTATAACTCTCCCCATTTCTCCTACCTGCCTGCCATAAAACCCCCTGCATGCACACAGGGTCAGCTGGGATGACTTCCTCCCCTCATAAAATTCCCCAGCTTAAACAAAGTATTGGAGTGAGGGTTATCAGAAATTACCCAGCCATAGAAAGCAGAGGCAGGGCCAATAGCCTGCCCCTGCCCACCTTCCATGGAATGTTCTTCTCATCCCCCCTCACTGTGGAATCCCAGGACAGATCAGAGATATCATATGGGCTAACTTTCAGGTACCCAAAGATGGAGAATCCCAGATGCACCAATCAAGCAGTGGGTGACTCCAATAGCTCTGCCCAATTGGAGAGGTCAAAAGCTGACCTTTGGTTAGAGGGAATAAGGTGAGCTTCAGAATGGCCAGGGAGACTTGAATCTTACCATCAAGAAGGAAACACACTCCCTTTTAACATCTAAGGAGGAGACCAGGAACCGTGGGTCTTTGGGAGACATGTGAGGACTGAGAGACAATTGATATCATGAAACTGCAGCCTAGACAGACTCTTAAGTATTTTTACTCTTTTTATTTGTATTGCTATCTATTTATTTGTACCGTATTTTATAGTTAATCCTGTTTTATCACCTTGCACCATTTTTCTCATTGTTTTTTGTTTTTTTTTAAATAAATTCTGAAAATAAAGCAGAGGGTCGCTAAAGCTCTGAATTTAGAATCTAAAAAAGCTCACGCTATTTCTGAAGAGCCTGGCTACATTACTTGCCTAGGACACTCGATCGGCCTCTGTCTGGGAGTGGTTGTGGGTCGATCGATTCGTTCAAACTGATTGTGTTGTGTGTGTCTTAGATAGTGGCGAACACTGTGTTCTGGTGGCAGCATTTTATAGCCACACGTGTTGCCACTTGAACAGCGTCTAATGATGCGATGACACACGTGGAGTGCGATTAGCCGTTTTGATAAGATGAACGATTAAAGCGGACCTTCACTCTGAATAAGAGTCTATCTTATATGTTTCCCTTACCCTGTACACACAGATTGTCCACATTAAAAATCATCCTACCTGCATCTACTGCATGTTATGAGCCTTTAAACATCCAAGATGGCGGCTTATGGAAGCCGCCATCTTATCAGGCAGCCTGCAAACAGGAAGTGCCTCCTGACTGTGCTGCTCTGCATTCTGGGACTGCTGACTTTTACCTGACCCCAGCTCTGCTCTATCTGAGCAAAGCACAGCTATAACCCGCCCCCCTGTACCTTATCCCACTCTCCTCTCCTCAGTAAGTGTGATGTTTCTGAGTCAAGATGGCGACGCCCGTATCCTAAATTCCTGAACAGAGTTGCAGCCCAGTGGGGGAAAGAATAAGAAGTTAGTGACTAAAAACGTAAAATATATTAATTTTAGATGCTGGGGAACCGTTTTTTAAGAGTTTGGGCTTTTCATTAAATTACGCTGAAGGTCCGGATTAAGAGGTGTAATCAACCCGTGCAATCGCCACTGCAACAGATTCAAAAGGTTTCAAACTGGTTTCCTACCTCTGCTCCACTTGAAGGTTGTTTGACAACTGGTGGGCCTGATTTCTTGATGAAGGGCTGACAGGGTGTTGTCCCAGCCTATAGTGCCTTGGGGCTGCAACAAGGTATTCCTGCCTTCCTTCAAACTTTCCCTTTCAGTCTATTTTTCTAGACTCCTTCTCGCTAACATTAACCTTATCTCCCCTCAGACATCAAGACACGAAGAACAAGTGCTTGCTTTAGTCCTTCTTTAAAAAGTGGTGGAGCTCCTCCCATGAACTCACACGCTTCTGCTCAGACATGTGCTACATGTGGCCTAAGCCTCCAGAGCCATGTGTTGAAGAACCTGTCTGAACCAGTTCGTGTTGTTCTTATCTTTCTGCCATTTCCTTTTTTTGACCAACTTTTAATAATATCTAATTGGGTCTAATACTAAAACTGCTAGTTATCATTAACTAAATCTATGAGACCTAACTCTCAGACACAACACTCTGAAAGCCACATTTAAGACTCATTAAAAACATATAGACATAAAAGACGCTGGGAAGGTATTCCCTATCAATGGCTCTAATTCAATCCCAATAATACATGCTCTTGATATAAAATCCAATATAGTCTGCTGTGAACATGTATGACATTAGAGGGATGTGCAAAAAGGGAGTGCTAAGAGACTAAAAATACATCGATGAAAGTGTCTAATTGTCTAAACATTTGACTTAAAGTGCATAAGTGCAATATATAGTAATTTGAGAATACTCCAGGAAATATTTAGTATAAACAACAATGTGAAAGAGGTATCAACAGTGTATCCGCCATTATATATTCATATCCTACAGATAATAAGATTAAATCACATCACCGATAAATGGAGCCCGGGTCCTCCTACAGCAGCTTGCCACCGACGCGTTGCGTGGCCAAATGCCACTTCGTCATCCACCCTGGTGCTGCTGTTCACAGCAGACTATATTGGATTTTATATCAAGAGCAAGTATTATTGGGATTCAATTAGAGCCATTGATAGGGAATACCTCCCCAGTGTCTTTTATGTCTATATGTTTTTAATGAGTCTAATATGTGGTTTGTGATTTTTTTAAGAATGATTCAGTAAATGTATTTTTGAACTTTTGAGAATAATTCTCTGTGTGCGGCAGATTAATAGGGGTTTTGGGGCTAGTCTAGGGCCCTAATTTGTGTATTGTTTTGTGACGACATTTTCCCCTTTTCTGCCAGCACCCTTCTATAAATTTCACAATAGTTGTGCATACCCAAATCTCTTATTGTAAACTACCAAAATAGCATACCCTAACATCAGAAAAATGGTCTGGGTCAGAAATTAGCTTTTTAAGGGGACAATATTAACAGAGCATGGAAACAATGGTGGTCATGGGTCAGATGTAAGATTTGTGAGCTCATTAGCCGTTTACAGCCTCAATGGCCCTAACAGTAAGACAAGGGCTCATTGACCCACAGGCCTAACTGGGGAGGCTGTGTCTCCAGCCATTAATAGCAATCATTTGGTCAAAAAGCAAGCAGGGAGGAAGTGGGATGCTGGCCGGATATCCAACAGTAGAGTACAACTGCTGCAGTGCTCAGGGAAGGCGTAGAGCACCGGCGCTCAGAAGTTTAGATCCACTTTAATCAAGGTTTTTTGTTTATACAAACTTTATTAGGTTTAATAACAAATAAAAAATGAATTAAACCTTTATTAGGTTTAATAACAAATAAAAAATGAATGTGTCACGTACATAACAAGCAGACACAACAGATTTTAATTATATTTGTGCCAAGCAGATGATATAAAACAATACCAGCCAGTTATATGAATAGACATAATTCATGAAATGGTTGTCTAAGAGCGGTAAGAAATTATAAAAAGATGAGATATTTCAGATGGCTGGAAGAGGGAGAAAAGTATAACAAACAATAGAGAAAGAATATAAAGGGAGTGAATAAGGGTGGAGATTAAGACTACACCCTCTTCCCCTAAAGCTTATCAGCTTAAAGCAGACCTTCAGCATTATTTAATGAGAAGCCCAAACCCTTAAAAAACTATTAATAAAAACTATTAATATATTTAATGTTTTTAATCACTTACTTTATATTCTTACCCCCACTGGCCTGCAACTCTGTTCAGCACTCTAGGAAATGGGCGCCGCCATCTTGGTTCAGTAGCATCTGGTACTGAGGAGAGAGGTCAAAAGTGCAGGGGTGGGGTTATAGCTGTGCTTTGCACAGACAGAGCAGAGGTTGAGGTCAGGAAAAGGACAGCAATCCCACCCAGGCTGGCTGGGACGGGGTGAGGCGCTCAGCGCATGTCTGCCTGGTGAAGTACACATAGCACATGTTATGATTTATTGCACTGTTTTTCTATGTCTTTTCCCCCTCGGTGTCTTCTTTAGGGTAGAGTGATACTGATAGCACTGGATTGCACTTTACTGATGTATATTTGTATAAAATCGGATTGTATATAGGATAGTTTAGACACATTATATAAGCTGGTTGATATTGTATACTGATGTCTTTGAAGACAACACGGGGTTAATAATTATATGTATATAGATGTATATAGGATCGTTTATACACATTATATAAGTTGGTTGATATTGTATATTGATGTTTTTGAAGATAACACGGGGTTAATAATTGTATGTACCGTATTTGCCGGCGTATAAGACGACTTTCTGCCCCTGAAAAACCTGCCTTCAAGTGGGGGGGTCGTCTTATACGCCGGGTGCACGGCACAGCACTGTTACCTGCGGGGCCGCTAGGATTCCGGGGCAGCCGGGAGGGAAGGCAGCGCGCAACCCGGAGATGAGAAGGCAGTGGGCGGGGCCGTCGACCAGGATGGAAGGCAGCGGGTGGGGCCGTCGGCAGCGCTCCCTCTAAGGTGCGCGCGCTGCCGCGCACCCGCATCTGCCCCTCGGCGCAGCCCCGTCTGCTGCCCGCGCACAGTCGCCTTACGTCGCCGCGGCCAGGAAGAAAAACTGCGTGCGGAGCCGGTGGGCGGGGTCGGCGAGCAGGAGGAAAGACAGGGGGCGGGGCCGGTGGCCAGGAGGAAAGACCCCGCGCGCAATTCTGAGGCTCCTGCGCTTCAGTGGAACTGTGTGAGGAGCTGTACGGGACCGCGAGCAGCGCGCATTGCTCCCACAGCCTGGCTTCAGGTAAATAGGGAAAACACAGGGAATATCTCTGCATATATGCCCCCTCCCAAATACACATTTAGCTGTAATTCCTGCCCCATACCCGACCCACAACCAGCCTTTACCACCCACCACAGGTCAGTCAGAGAAAGCGTGTGTTACTGGAGCCTATAGAGGCTGCTGCTGGGGACTAATAGTGGCTTCTATTGTATTACTGGAGACTGGTGGCTTCTGCTATATTACTGGAGACTAATAGTGGCTTCTGTTATGTTACTGGAGACTACTGGCTGCTGCCATGTTGCTGGAGAATGATAGTGGCTTCTGTTACTTTACTAGAGACTGCTGGCTGCTGCCATGTTGCTGGAGACTAATAGTGGCTTCTGTGATGCTACTGGGGACTGCTGGGCACCGCAGAGGCCAATGGGATGGCCTGCCCTCCCATCATGTCTCCCGGCCGGACCCAGTTGCCGGCACTGCTCCTGTGATTAGAGGGAGCCAGGCTCCCCCATGCCCTCAGTTCGGCCATCTTGCTCCATCATAGGTAAGTCCCCAAAGGAAAAGGTAAGCTCTTCCTTGGGTGTGGGTAACGGTTTATGGGATAACTGGAGTGTATGGGAGTTAAAATGGGCCTACATGTGTGCTGGTTGAATTAGTGCACCTGGGGCATCTGGGGCGATTCGGGATGCCTCGTGTGGAGCATCCAGATTTGGGATGCCCAAGGGACAATGATAGTGAAAATCCTGGTGTTCCGCTTTAATTGGTGTCTGGGGCTAACTGGTCTATATGTTTGGGGGTTTATTGGGTGGGGGGTTACTGATGTATATGTTTGGAGGGAGGGCTTAATGACTGTATATTCAGGAATGCCAGTTTTCTCCATCCTTTGGGATGCCTGATTTGGGATGCCCCCTTGTGCAACCCCCCTCGTGTTTCCACAAAACTCTCCTTTGTTTTTTTTTTTGTTTGTTGTTTATTTGGTGTGTGGAAGGTGTGCGGAAGAGGGAGTAGTCTTATACGGCGAGTATATAACAAATTCTATATTTTGAGTGGAAATGTTGGGGGGTCGTCTTATACGCCCAGTCGTCTTATACGCCGGCAAATACGGTATATAGATGTACTAGGCATACATGTGTTCTTGTAGTCCTCCCCCTCATGAGATGTGTGTTTTTAATTGTTTTTAAACTTTTTTTGTATTGGATGAATAATAAATTGAATATATTTTGTTATAAGAGTATGTGGTGGTGCCAGTTGTTTGGTTAGGCATTGTTTTGGGGTCTTGTGGGATCCCATGCTCTGGAGATTATTGTAATTTCTTGCCAACCAGGCACACCAGTTACTACTAGGTACTTTGACACTAGCTGGTGCGGTTTTTTCTTTCCTTTTTTAAAATCTCACATATGCAGGTGTAACCACCCCACAACCCCTGGCCGATGCAGGTGCACACCAAAAAGGTACCAAAGGGCCCATCTGCTGAGACTTGTAGTGTGTGTGCAGGGAGGCGCCAGTTTCGTTTTAAAGCAAGATGTCCATTTAATGGGAGAAAAAAGTCCCGCAGCAGGGCTACTGACATGACTAACCAATATTACCTACAATACATTTCTTCAGGGTTTACTCCTTTGTAAATCTCTTTATTTGTGGAGTATGTGCTTGAGTGGCCGGCCTATCTGAATGCCCAGGGTGCGGCCGTGGCCCATCACGGCGAGGGACCAGTGTAAGGGTAAGGGGCTTGCGGCCGATCTGTGGAGGCTCACGGAGTGGGGCATCAAAATGCCCCAGGGGTACCTAGTCAGCTGGTGGAGGGGGGGGTGATTGGTGCACTTTAAAGTCATTCTAAACACAAAATAATAAAAATAAATAAAAATAAACAGCAGCTTACTTTGCCAAACATTCCGCCTGCACCGTTATTCTTCTCTGGCCGGCTCCCTGAATGAGGATTTCCCCTTCCTCACTCAGAGCTTTGGCCACACCCCGCCAATGCGGTCCACCAATCACCCCCATAATGGAACCACCCTGGCTTGACTGGCGCTGTCCGCCATAAAACCCTGCTAAGCCATTCCTCCCTCCATCTGCCCCTCCTCTTCCTTGTCCTGTTTGCCCCTTTGCTCCGGCTGGGAAGGAGACAGCGCAGCCCCCCGACCAAGGGAAGGAAGCTGCTGCCTCAGCCGCCCATTCGGGGGAAAAAAGCCGCTGCCCACGCCGTCCAAGTTGGGGGAAGGAAGCTGCTGGCCATTCCGGGGTAAGGGAGCTGCTTTCACCACTGAAAGTGTGTGCATGCCCTTTGGGAGTGCGTACATGCATGTTTGAGAGTAAGAGCATGTTCTTTGGAAAGGGGCGCATGCGCTTTGGGATTGAGCGCACGCATGCTTGGGGGTGCACGCATGGACTTTTGGGAGTGGGGCATTGTGGGAGTGCTGGTCTAGGCTCCAATGTTGCCTAGCAACAGGGGGAGATGGGAGAAGCACAGCCAGGGTGTCTGAAGAAAGTTCTGGGAATCTTACAGATCCCGCCCATTATGTTAATTATTATGCAGCATCACAGATCCAAGGGAAAGGCCACTTGCTTTTGGAAAAGAAATCATTAAGTTACCCTGTAAACCTCCATATCTTCTTTCTTCTTCAGTCTAAGAATGGAAAACAGTTTGGTACAGTGCCTAATGTAGCCTGACACAATGGTGTAACAATTACCTTTGTCTTTAATATCACTTTAATGAGAGTGTAGTTGCTGGGTGACATTGTGGAATGGGGAATTGTCTTTCCAATATACCTTCCATTAACCAGGGATTGGTGATCCACCTCTCCCTGCATTAGTACATTGTTGTCAGGAGCACCATCACCTGTCCTCCTTCTAGACCCCCCCTTTCACAGGAACAGCCTAAGGTTCCTCCAGTCTCTCCCTCACCCTCATCTGCCAGCCATGGAAAAATAATGGATTTCCTCCAGTTACCCCACTGGAATCTATCTGACTAAAGAACTCCTACACCTCCAGCCAGAAACCCTAAATGTGGGGTCCCTACACATGTTCGAGTGTTTCTTTGAATCACCCAACCCCCCAAACCTTTTCCGAATGGCGCTAAATCAACCCTTATATGGTTGTGTTTCCACTGTATATATTGAAATAGGCAAATAGTTTATTGTAGAAATTATTCTAGGATGGAAAGGACCATGGTGACATTTGTTTTCCTATAAACTGGTTGGTTTTATAAATCCAAGTTCTATTGCCAGGACCTTTTACCTTGCTAGTATTAACCATTTACTTCGAAACCAGCCTGATTACATTGGAACTGTTACACCAACACTGGGCTTAGACAGGGCCAGATTATGAGGGGGGCACAAGGGGTGCCCGCCCCGGGGTCTCCACCACTTGCCCTGCAAAGGGGGCCTCCACCAACCTTTGGGTTATGGTCTGGTCCAGGATCTGTGCACTCGCCAGTTCCTTTCCCTCTAACAGGGTACATGTCACTCTGCCAACAGCTAAGAAGGGTTAACCTAAGCACAGGCACACTCTGCTGGCCCTGCTTCACTTACTTCTCTACAGGAAATCTGATCTCGACTTTAGAGTCAATTTGAAACCAGGTGAGAAAACTCACTCTTTTTTAGGAGAGAAAACTGCTCTTCACTTTTATTGTCTACCTTGGGACTGATTCAAAAACCGGATGTAAATTTCCACCGGATGTTGAATCAGCCCCAAAGTAGACAATGAAAGTCAACGGCAGTTTTCTATCATAAATAGATTGAGTTTTCTCACCTGGCTCTGAATTAACCCCATTGATGCAGCAGTCAGTCATTGGTGTGACCCAACCCCTTGACCTCACCCATTAGCGGTATGGAGTGCAGAGCAGGGTCACACTCACATTAGACCTGGGTGGCAAACTCATTTCCAACAGGGCGGATGGATCAAGAGGGCCACAAGGAGGGAAAAGGCGGGGGAATGCCTGCACCACCATTCTGTGAGGCAAATCAGAAGCGGCTTGACACTGTAGGAGCTGTTCCCGCAGCACATATTCTGGTGAGCTGCAGCTATCACAGTCCTCATGGCTAACCTCCAATGGGAGTGTCTCCACTCCCCTTCTGATGGCGTCCTTGGGGGTTGAGGGGGGTTACGAATGCACGGGGGCAGGTAGAGCGTTTACTTCCTGATATGGTGTAACAGCCTGGAATCAGAGGCTGTGTACTGCATGTCTGCAGCTGTCTAATGTGAAGCTGGTGCCATTATACAGAGTAGTTCCTCTCTCAATGTCTCAATTGTCTTCCTGGCATGATGTACTCACATGTCACACTGGTAGCAAAAGCGCCGCTCAACCTTTGGTCATGACTTTTGGTACCAACCCACCTGGGCCCACAAACCATACTTTCGGAGAAGCCAACTGAGGCCTGGTGCCGCCTCCCCCTGCCTCATTTCCGGCGTACCCCCTGCTCTCAGCATGCCTAAAAATGAAATATAAAATAGTAAAATACAATAAAACTTACCGTGTGTTAGGGGGTGATGGGACAGAACTATCATAGAAATGAGAAGGCTTTTGGCAAGTCCTGGGGGAGATGAGCGAGGACATCTATCTTGTTCTCGCCTTTTTGTCCCCCAGCGTTAGCTACAAGGGAACAAGTTTATCTCTTCATTTGTTAAAAAAAAATGTCCTGCCTTTGGCTGTCGGCAAGAGTCAAATTAATGGGGACAGAATGCCAGTGGTTCTGGGGTGGTAACTGTGGTGCTTACTTCAAATCGTTACATCAGAGAGCTTGAACTCAATCAATACTCGCACCACGGAGCATCCAGGTGTTTAATCTTCGCACTGTAGATCTTGCTAATATTCTCACGCTGTACACATTTAATGAATGTTTAATGTTGTCTTTTAAATTATTTATTTGCTCCCGTCATTGATGGTGATCCCTGAATTTGAGGCCTATTGATTGCATCATCTTCTGAAATGTCTTCTAGCTTTTATCCTCATGCCTTTCAGCCTTGGATCTTCATCTCTTCTTTATGGTCACGCAGTAGAACTGTCTTTGCCCACTTTTCTCGTTTAGACAGGGAGAGAAGTGTTGTCAGCCATTACAGCACCAGTCAGCAGCTAACTGTCTGTTGTAAACTGGTAGGCACAGGCACAGGGCCAGTGTCAGTGTGTGAGGAGCAGAAGGGGGTCTTCGGACCTAGAATACACATTGTCTCTGGGTGATGTATAGTGTAGGGTAGGTGTGTAACGCGTATGGCTGCAGTCTCCTCTTTTAGTAAAAAAACTGCTGTGTTGTATTTCCTGTATATTCATCTGCGCTCTATCACTTCTTTTTCCTGTCTGTGTTAGCCACCATGTTAAGGTGAAATTCTCTTACTGCATTCTTGTTCCAGTAAAGCAAGATTCTATTACACCACATATGTATATCTGGTTTTGACTCCATTGCCCCCAGCACCAACACTCCGCAACAGGTTATGGCTCAGTGACTGAACGAAGCCACAGTGACGGGATAAAGTCCTGTGACCAAGCGCAGCCCAGGCAGAGCTAAACCCAGAAAGGGAGACAGCGCAGTGTGGAGATCAACATAAAGAAACTTTCCAAAGACATCTCCTGTATTCAAGTAATACTGTTCTTATATATTAAGAAGGGAGAATAGTCAGCAGCTCAGAGCTTAAATACTCAGTGGCCAATCTGAACAATAACAACTATCAGCAATGGAAGTTTACAGTGGAAATGCTATTATCCAGAGATGACTTGTTGGAGGTAATCACAACAAAGACAAAAATCGGGACTGGGACAGGAAAAACAGCCAGTCTCGGGCCACTAGAAGGTTACTTGAGGGCATGAGGGTGTACTGAAAAGAATGCATGAGAGAGCTGAAGGGACATGGCTTAGCAGAGAGCAGGACATACAAGACCATATAAATGCTATGCTGGAAGTGATCGCACGACTCAACAATCAGTTGGACACATAAAGCTGTTGTTGCTGATTTCCAGTCAATTTTCTATAGCCAACCCTCCTTTTACTTGACCGTAAGATGGACTAAACGCCACCCACTCCTGAAACACACCTTTCAATGTATGTGCATGGGCTAGCTTCTTCTTCTGCTAGTTTGGTTTGTTTTAGTTTTTTTGCAAAAAAAAAGAAAAAAGAAAAAAATTGAATCCCATTGTTTCTTTAAAGATTTGCTGGTTGTATGTGAAGTAGTTGAGTGAAATAGTCAAAGGGACAGCGGGGGGGGACCCCACTGGCTTTTGATGACATCACAATTAGGCTCTTGATCCAGATATGTTTTCAGATTACTTTTGCCTTTGTCAACCAGCACCTCAACCCTCGACGCCTCAGTCCACTTCACCTAAGCCTGATCTGTGGTTCTACAATGCAGAGTTTACTTGCCACATAAATCCAGGGGCAAGGAAGGCAACCATTGTGCTCTATAAACAAACAATAAGCAAATACCGCGCTATCTTAAACTACAAAAGCTCAACGTGCAAAAACTGGAATCCTCCAACCCAGAGAAATAGTGACACAATAATATAAAAAAAGCACAGAGCTACGTGAACAGTTTTTTCAAAAGTCCAAAAGATTAAAAGATTAAGATTAATCTTTTGGACTTTTGAAAAAACTGTTCACGTAGCTCTGTGCTTTTTTTATATCATTGTGCTCTATAATATATGTTGGTGGCATATGGAACCCTCTTCTGCCTTTGATAACAAGCTTCTGGGAAAATATGCTGCTACCTGGGTTGGTCATCCTCTACTTTTTGGTTATTGTCCTATGCCTCTGTCAGGACTGTGTCAGGAGATAAGTAAAACAGGAAATAACAAGCTGATTGTCTGGGAGGTAAGAAAAGTATGCTTTGATTTTCCTTTTTTCCTAAGAGGTCCCCGCCAACACTCACACAGGCTTCTTGGTCCCTCATAAATCATTTACTGCTCTTTTTCTTTCATTAAATACTGTATATACCCCATAGCATAGCAACAACATTGACTGTCCATGTCCCAGTGACTTATTATCTGGCATTATCCCTTCTTCAGCGTCTCTTCTGGAGGTTGTGGGCCTGCATTGTAGAAGCTTGGCTTTGGCTGGTACCTACAAATGCAAGTAAAGGTGGAAACAACTCTGACCAGTATTAAGAGAAGAATGGCTGGGCCCTGCTCCTAACATATGCCTGTACTGCCCTGATGTCATCCAAGACTCATAGAAAGCTGCTCTACTGAGATGGAGGAGGAAAGGCCACCGGTCTATCCCAGTTTTATGTGCATTTGTGGGTCAGATGACTATTACTAAAGCTTGAGCTGGCATAGTGAAGGGATGAGCAAGAAACAATGGTCTAGTTTTATTTAAGGTCTTCAAAAAGCCATGAAGCTTTTTTCTCAAACCCTGAAAAATTCCTAATTTTCTCAAATTTTGCTTACCTTATAGATGCTCCCACATCGCTCCTACAAAACATGACTGCTACCAGCAGTTGTTTCCTAAGACACGGGTTGCCGCCAAACATGGAAAACACTGCAAGATTGACAATTAGTTTAGGTGCCCACTTTTAGCTTTTTTTTTTTTTTTTTTTTTATAATTCTTTATTTCTTGAAAGGTTTACAAAGTAACAGACACTCCGCGGTTAAAAGAAAACATGTACATATGCACAAAAGCATATAAATAATGACATCTTCAATGACAAGGATAAATGCACAGCTATTGAAACCTTCTACCGGGCTATCCCAAAGCATTCCCGCAAGGGCACCCCAAACAGCATGCCATCTAGGCCTCCAGGGACTCCCTTCCGGGCAGACACCGCCTAATCGCCCACAGAGCTAATCCAGGGCCCAAGGCCACAATCCATACCTACTCTTGTAGATGCTCATTTAAGGTGGGGGGGGGGGGGAGGGGGCAAGGGAGGGCAGGTAACGTGTCTCCGTTTCCCAACTGGGGCCCCATGTCAGGAGAGACCCCTGGTGACCCCGTCATCCTGTTACCTTCCATTCTTTCCTACTCCAGACAGAGTCAGATGATCTGTCTATAGCTATGCCACCGCTAGTCGCTTATATTGGTCTGTGTCCTTAAACAAGTACCAAGGCATCCAGCTAAGCAAAAACTGCTGTGTTCTATCCTGCAAGGTCACCGTGAGCACCTCCATTTCCATGATATAATGATGTTCTTTTACCCAATCTAACAGGGTGGGGGCCATCCCTGATTTCCAAAGTCACGGTACAACCGCCTTAGCTGCATTAACCAAGTGCCTTAACAATGACTTCTTGTACGTCTTCACCAGCATATCTGACAGATGCAAGAGAAAAAGAGTCAGATCCCTCTTAATGGGCTCTTGTAAAATGTCTGCTATAATTGAGGACACCAACCTCCAAAAAGAGGTGAGTTTCGGGCAGTACCAAAAAATGTGATACAGGGTTCCAGTTGCGTTTTGACACCTCCAACAGACAGGTGGGTGCACTGGAATGAAACTGTATAATCTAGCCGGAGTATAATACCAACGCGAAAGGAGTTTATAATTCAACTCCTGCACATTCGTGGACATGGAAGTCTTATGTGTTGTAGTGAAAATATATTTCCACTGCTCCTCAGTTAAGGGCCGGCCCAGGTCCCTCTCCCACTCCCTGCAAAAGCTTGGCAGCTCCTGCTCCCCCGGAACCAATAATAATGTGTAAATCTGCAACACCTAGGGTCTAACCTCAGTATGAAATGCTGGAAGATCAATAGCTGCCACAAGTCCAAAGGCTGCGTATTCCATTTATTCATCAGCTCAACCCATAGGGAGAACAATCCCTCTAGGTGCCCCCCCTCAAAGGCTTTCAGTAACAGGGGATGTGTCTCTGCAAGCAATGACGGGTTATGGATCAGCAGGACTAGAGGAGTCAGCCAGGGGGAGAGACCTAGCTTGTCCCTCAGCTTGTCAAGGATCCCCAGCGTAGTGGAGATCAATGGGTGGTCTTTGCACAACGACTTTGCCGATCTCACCACCCAAACCTCTAGCCTCACCCACTTCTTTTTCCCATCTTGTTGGTGCCAGTCTACAATGCGTTGTTCAGCCTTTTTTTAAAGGTTACAAGTGAATAGGCATCGCAAATTGGGATGTCCATGTCATGGAGAAACATCAATCTTAAGGACTGCTGTATGGTCTAGGACTACTTTAGAGACTTTGGTGAAGGTGTTCAATCATACAGATCAGATTATGTAAGAATTCAAGGAAACTGTTTTCCTTGCAGACATGTTTCAATCAGCAAAAGTCATTACCATATTCATCATGGGGTCAAGGACCTCATCGAAGAAGGTGTTGTTTGCATTTGCATGATTGAACCTATAAGGCAGCTTAAAACTGATGAGGGATAGGTGTTAAAACAGCATGATAATAGGTTATGCTGATTGAAATCATAGTCAGCAATATTTAATATTTTATTTTTGTACAAGCCTTCCTGAATTAGAAAAGGCAGTCGGATGAAGAGAAAAACGTCTTTATGGAAATGTGCCTTGTCTTAAGGGGATACTAAAATGACCTAAATTCCACCCTCTCTGAATCACAGTGTGCAACAGTTTCAATCACTTAGTGTGAAGTGGAATTACTGCCTCTACTTGCCTGTATACTCTAACTGCTGGGCAGCTGTAAAAGAGTATGGAGGTCAGTGCTGCTGCTTAGCGGCCAGAGGGAACAGTTCCCCCATTGTACATAGTGGATTAAGCTGCTAATACACTGTGATTTAGACAGGGGATTAAGGCCACATCAGAGCAGAGGGTTGCCTGAATAGAAAATTATTTAGGGTTCATGGCTAAGAGAGGATTGCCACCTGTGTCCTGATGTCTATGCTCAGGCCATTACTGCATTTTAGCCTTATAAAACGCACCTAGGATTTGGAGGAGGAAAATAAGAAAAAAAATATTCTAAGCCAAATGTTGTGCTAAAACACCCCATTACAGACAGTGTGGCATTCCCCCATCCCATTCCTCATGGCCAGTGTGGCGTTCCCCCACCCTATTCCCATAGGCAGTGTGGGATGCCCCCATTCCATTCCCATAGGCAGTGTGGGATGCCCCCCTCCCATAGGCAGTGTGGCATCCCCCCATTCTTATTCCCCATAGGCGGTGTGGCATTCCTCCCTCTCCCTTTCCCCATATAGGCAGTGTGGCATTCCTCCCCCTCCCATTCCCCATATAGGCAGTGTGGCATTCCCCCTCCCATTCCCCATATAGGTAGTGTGGCATTCCTCCCCCTCCCATTCCCCATATAGGCAGTGTGGCATTCCCCCCCTCCCATTCCCATATAGGCAGTGTGGCATTCCCCCTCCCATTCCCATATAGGCAGTGTGGCATTCCCCCTCCCATTCCCCATATAGGCAGTGTGGCATTCCCCCTCCCATTCCCCATATAGGCAGTGTGGCATTCCTCCCCCTCCCATTCCCCATATAGGCAGTGTGGCATTCCTCCCCCTCCCATTCCCCATATAGGCAGTGTGGCATTCCCCCCTCCCATTCCCATATAGGCAGTGTGGCATTCCCCTTCCCATTCCCATATAGGCAGTGTGGCATTCCCCCTCCCATTCCCCATATAGGCAGTGTGGCATTCCCCCCATACCATTCCCATATAGGCAGTGTGGCATTCCTCCCCCTCCCATTCCCCATATAGGCAGTGTGGCATTCCTCCCCCTCCCATTCCCCATATAGGCAGTGTGGCATTCCCCCTCCCATTCCCCATATAGGCAGTGTGGCATTCCCCCCCTCCCATTCCAATATAGGCAGTGTGGCATTCCCCCTCCCATTCCCATATAGGCAGTGTGGCATTCCCCCTCCCATTCCCCATATAGGCAGTGTGGCATTCCCCCCATACCATTCCCCATATAGGCAGTGTGGCATTCCTCCCCCTCCCATTCCCCATATAGGCAGTGTGGCATTCCTCCCCCTCCCATTCCCCATATAGGCAGTGTGGCATCCCCCCTCCAATTCCCATATAGGCAGTGTGGCATTCCCCCCCTCCCATTCCCATATAGGCAGTCTGGCATTCCCCCCTCCCATTCCCATATAGGCAGTCTGGCATTCCCTCCTCTCATTCCCATATTGGCAGTGTGGCATTCCCCCCTTCCAGTCCCCATATAGGAAGCGTGGCATTCCCCCCGTACCATTTCCATATAGGCAGTCTAGCATCCCCCCTCCCATTCCCATATAGACAGTATGGCATTCCCCCCTCCCCTTCCTATATAGGCAGTTCGGCATTCCCCCCTTCCATTCCTATATAGGCAGTTCGGCATTCCCCCCTTCCATTCCTATATAGGCAGTCTGGCAATCCCCCCTCCCATTCCCATATAGGCAGTGTGGCATTCCCCCTCCCATTCCCATATAGACAGTGTGGCATTCCCCCTCCCATTCCCATAGAGACAGTGTGGCATTCCCCCCTTCCATTCCCATATAGGCAGTGTGGCATTCCCCCCCTCCCATTCCCCATGTAGGCAGTGTGGCATTTCCCCCTCCCATTCCCATATAGGCAGTGTGGCATTCCCCCCTCCCATTCCCATATAGGCAGTGTGGCATTCCCCCCCTCCCATTCCCATATAGGCAGTATGGCATTCCCCCCTCCCATTCCCCATGTAGGCAGTGTGGCAATCCCCCCTCCCATTCCCGATATAGGCAGTGTGGCATTTCCCCCTCCCATTCCTATATAGGCAGTGTGGCACTCCCCCTCCCATTCCCATATAGGCAGTGTGGCATTCCCCCCTCCCATTCCCATATAGGCAGTGTGGCATTCCCCCCTCCCATTCCCCATGTAGACAGTGTGGCATCCCCCCATACCATTCCCATATAGACAGTGTGGCATTCCCCCCTCCCATTCCCATATAGACAGTGTGGCATTCCCTCCTCCCATTCCCCATATAGGCAGTGTGGCATTCCCTCCTCCCATTCCCATATAGGCAGTGTTGCATTCCCCCCTCCCACTCCCATAAAGGCAGTGTGGCATCCCCCCTCCCATTCCCATATAGGCAGTGTGGCATTCCCCCTCCCATTCCCCATGTAGGCAGTTTGGCATCCCCCTCCCATTCCCATATAGACAGTGTGGCATCCCCCTCCCATTCCCATATAGGCAGTGTGGCATCCCCCCTCCCATTCCCATATAGGCAGTGTGGCATTCCCCCCTCCCACTCCCATAAAGGCAGTGTGGCATCCCCCCTCCCATTCCCATATAGGCAGTGTGGCATCCCCCCTCCCATTCCCATATAGGCAGTGTGGCATCCCCCCTCCCATTCCCATATAGGCAGTGTGGCATCCCCCCTCCCATTCCCATATAGGCAGTGTGGCATCCCCCTCCCATTCCCATATAGGCAGTGTGGCACCCCCCCTCCCATTCCCATATAGGCAGTGTGGCATCCCCCCTCCCATTCCCATATAGGCAGTGTGGCATTCCCCCCTCTCATTCCCATATAGACAGTGTGGCATTCCCCCCTCCCATTCCCATATAGGCAGTGTGGCATCTCCCTCCCATTCCCATATAGACAGTGTGGCATCCCCCTCCCATTCCCATATAGGCAGTGTGGCATCCCCCTCCCATTCCCATATAGGCAGTGTGGCATTCCCCCCTCCCATTCCTATATAGGCAGTGTGCCATTCCCTCCTCCCATTCCCCATATAGGCAGTGTGGCATTCCCCCTCCCATTTCCATATAGGCAGTGTGGCATTTCCTCCTCCTATTCCCATATAGACAGTGTGGCATTCCCTCCTCCCATTCCCCATGTAGGCAGTGTGGCATCCCCCTCCAATTCCCATATACTGTAGGCAGTGTGGCATTTCCCCCTCCTATTCCCATATAGGCAGTGTGGCATTCCCTCCTCCCATTCCCCATGTAGGCAGTGTGGCATCCCCCTCCCATTCCCATATAGGCAGTGTGGCATTCCCCCCTCCCATTCCCCATATAGGCAGTGTGGCATTCCCCCCTCCTATTCCCATATAGGCAGTGTGGCATTCCCTCCTCCCATTCCCCATGTAGGCAGTGTGGCATCTCCCTCCCATTCCCATATAGACAGTGTGGCATCCCCCTCCCATTCCCATATAGGCAGTGTGGCATTCCCCCCTCCCATTCCCATATAGGCAGTGTGGCATCCCCCCTCCCATTCCCATATAGGCAGTGTGGCATCCCCCCTCCCATTCCCATAAAGGCAGTGTGGCATTCCCCCCTCCCATTCCCATATAGGCAGTGTGGCATTCCCTCCTCCCATTCCCCATATAGGCAGTGTGGCATTCCCTCTCCCATTTCCATATAGGCAGTGTGGCATTTACTCCTCCTATTCCCATATAGACAGTCTGGCATTCCCCCCTCCCATTCCCATATAGGCAGTGTGGCATTCCCTCCTCCCATTCCCCATGTAGGCAGTGTGGCATCCCCCTCCCAGTCCCATATAGGCAGTGTGGCATTCCCTCCTCCCATTCCCCATATAGGCAGTATGGCATTCCTCCCATACCATTCCCCATATAGGCAGTGTGGCATTCCCCCCTCCTATTCCCATATAGGCAGTGTGGCATTCCCTCCTCCCATTCCCCATGTAGGCAGTGTGGCATCCCCCTCCCATTCCCATATAGGCAGTGTGGCATTCCCACCTCCCATTCCCATATAGGCAGTGTGGCATTCCCTCCTCCCATTCCCCATATAGGCAGTGTTGCATTCCCCCCATAACATTCCCATATAGGCAGTGTGGCATTCCTCCCTCCAATTCCCATATAGGCAGTGTGGCATTCCCCCCGCATTCCTATATAGGTAATGTGGTATCCCCCCCCTCCCATTCCCTATAGGCAAAAGTACAAAAAAAAGAAAACTCACCTTTTACTCTTCCCCCTGTCCCCGCCGTCTTCACACAGACACACGGCCTAGTATAGTGGTGGACGTCGGCCACACCCACTGCTGTATAAGTCCGGGTGTCTCTGTCTGCTGGTGCCATGTAGAAGTGGCAGGGACAGTGCGAGCGGCGGAGGCAGCTGTATCTGCGCTGGGCTTGTGTTTAGGGTATGCACATCAGGACATCCCAAATCACCAGTAAGTAGACCTCCACTTATTTTTGAATGGAGATCTGCTTTAACCTAGATGTCTTACTACTTCCACCTTCTGCATTATTTCTATACACACAGGATTGTTAGAGTGGACCTAAATCCTTCCTGGAAACTCTTTGCCAGGTAGGGTCCAAGTCCTCAAGGACCTTAACCTACTTACTCCCACTACTCATTATCCCAGATTTTAGGGGATACCCACCTTTATGGAGCTCTGTATGATGGTGGACCAGGAAATTGCTACATATTTCAGTTCTGCACTCATACTGAAGGTGGTGAGGCTGCCGCATGTGTGTGCAGCTTTATCTATCGGATGGAGCTCTGCAAGTAAAGGGTGGGTATCATTCTAATGTGGGACTCACCAGGGAAGTAGCTGGGCATTTTGACACCTGGGGCAAAGATTCAAAATGGCGTCCCCTACCTGTGCTCAGGCCAACCTTTGGCACCGCCCTGACCCGCTGCACCCGGGGCAAGTGTCCCCCCTGCTCCCCCCTAGCTACGATCTGGGACTCACAGATGGCATAAGGAAGAAGGTTATGTTAACTATTAACTATTTCTGTTGACCAGATCCTAGAGAGGGAACCAATAGTTTCTGGTACACAACATCCTCATACACTTGTAATGCTCACAAGAAAGAAATCAGTGAGTTTATGACAGGCTCCCTTTAAACACAGAATGGAAAGCGAGCAGACATTTGGCTGATTTTGCGAGTGTTTGCTCCCACTATAACACATGCTTGGATCTCTATAACACTCAGGGAATTGGCAACACAGACAGTATGTTTTGGCCTCTATTAAATTTGGTATTTGTCTAATGCCGCCGAATACACAAAAGAGCCTTTATCGGCGTGTCAAGCATCTGTGCCATATTTGCTTAAACACGTTATCTAAGATTAACGGTAAACAGTGTTTGGAGAAACAGCTTTGAGCAGATCCATTGTAGATTTCTCTATCGAGGTTTAATTTTAGCCACTCGTATGGACGTTAGAGATTACTGAGAAGCACAATATCTTTTCCTGAGAAAAAGGTAAATAAAAAAAATGAAGGATCGTCCTCCATTATATTTCACCCAGTCTATTCATTATATCCTAACAAGAGAGCTGACCTATCATACATGTCATGGTCCTCAGTTACTTTAGCCAACCCCTTGTGTCACTGTATTTTTTTTTCCAGTCCAGTCAAGTTGACTCTTTTTTTTATGAGTTCGAGTTCAAATGTCACCACTACTTGTCTCCACGGATAGACACGCGGGAGAGTTTGCGATTGTCTTCCAACGTGATTTTCCATTCTCCCTAGATTTAATTTACAAAAGTAGCAGGGCAGGCCTCCTGCGCATCAGCAGGACTCTATCGCCATGGCAACCCCCCCTCCAAGCATAAGTGTCCCTGCTTTGCTCTTCGTCATTGTAACGAAGTGACATCGTTAGGAGAGGAAAAAAAATAGGGGATTAACAACTATTACACCATGTGGGAGGGAGTTAAGCAAGAGGCAACTTACTAACAAGCTGCTAATTTTTGTCTCTTACGATTGCTTGGAGGAAGACCTACTTTTTTTGCCATTTTTGTTCATCCTTTGCTTCACGAGGTCTTAAAGAAATTGATGCTTTGAAGAAGACATACTTTTCTTTGCCATCTTTGTTCACCCTTTGCTTTGTGAGGCCTTAAAGAAATTGATGCTTTGAAGAAGGCCTGCTTTTTTTTTTCTTCTGTTTTGTAAGGCCTCGAAGTAAATACTACTTTGTGGAAGACCTTTTTCATGTCGGTCTTGTTTTGCTTTTGTTTGTAAGGCCACCAAAGAAATTACTTGCTTTGGACAAGATCTGCTTCTTTGCCTGCTTTTGCTTCAGGAATGCCTTGGAGAAAAATATTGCTTTGGTGAAGACCTTCAGTTTTTTTCCCATTCTAGTTTTTCTTTTGCTCCGGGAGGCCTCAAATAAAATTGGTGCTTTGGGAAGACTTACTTGATTGCCAGCTTAGATAATTCTTTGCTTTAAGAAGGCCTTGAAGACATTTACTGCTTTGGGGAAGATATATTTTGTTCTACTTTGATTTTCTTTTTTTCATGGAGACCTGTAGAAAAGACCACTTTGAGAAAGAGATTTTTTGCCAGTAGCCTTCTTAGGACTGGTTGAGGCTTTGAAGACTGTTTCGAAGAGAACCTACTTGCTTACCAGTTTTGGCTGCATTTTACCAGTTGCTTTGTCTTGCAAGTCATTTTTTTTCCTTTTTAAGACTTAACTTTTTGAGGTCCTGCACAGTCTGGGGCATTAAATCAATTTAAACCCCAAACCTAAATGTTGAGTCCTTAGAAAAGGACCGACTTCAGCACAAAACGAACTAGAAGCACTTAAAAGTCCTTTGAAGTAGGATGTAGACAGTGGCCACAATGGGCAATTTGAATTTTTTTGGTAGCTGCAAGGTACCAGGAGGTACAATGGATTCTAGGTAAGTGAACTGTTTTTCTAGACATTTTAGATCGTCATTAATATCCAGCCTAAAATGCTACCTAGCCACAACAGATTGCAATCACATTTTTCCTATATATATATATATATATATATATATATATATATATATATATTTTTTTTTTTTAATATAGCACTATCATATTCTGTATTTTTTACAATGTAGTCATTACAAAAAAGGAGGTAAAGAAAAGGTAAATGCAAATATTACAATTAAACACACATTCAGTTCCTGGCTGGGGCCATGACTGTGTGCTCTAGATCATGGCATCTAACACACAACTCCCTGTGTCCCGTGGCTAGGGCAACCATGCACTTCAGGCACATGTTTGCACTCACTGCCTCTTAGCGTTTTCACTGGTGTTGGTCACTAGTGTGCATAAGCAAACATTGGTCATATGAGTACATATTCATTATTATGTAACTAGTAGTTACAAAATACAGTTGGAGCAAGATGTTTGTCGAGAGGTAATGGAGTCTGTTTTGAATGATGTGACAAGTATCTTGAACTTATAGAAGAGAGAAACTCTATGGTAATGGTACTAGGTCAGTGTTATTCAACCTGTTATCCAAGTGGTCTTATGTGTACCACTGGTACTTCACAAGATCCTATCAGGTAGTATAGGGTGGGCCACAGACTGATCTGTAGCTTAACCCAATCTTTCTCCATCAAAACCAGATTTGCTGCATAAATACAAAACTTCTAAAAAAATTATGAAAACACATTATGTACATTTTTTATGTCTCGTTGTACTTTCAGTGGCTAGTTTGCTTTGTGATTTTAGGTGTTTGACAACCAAAATGTACCCCTCACATGGCACTTGAGATAATTAGGAAATTAAAAGGTTGGGAAACAATTGGGGTCATGATAAAGAACTTTCTTTAGCAGGACCACAATTGTTTCCCAACCTATTTAATTCCCACTGGAAAATACACGAGTGCACATTTGGGTGTGCACTGCAACCTACATCTTGGAGAGCTTTTTAATTTAACACACCAAAAAATGAAATAAAAAATATTTGTTCTACTTTTTCTTTAAAAAAAATCACCTACACCTGTGATAGGGCAGTTTTACAGATGAAGTCCATCATTTTTCCAATTAATTAGGGATATTTTTTTCGAGTTTGGAATTAACAGCATCCTATGGGGTATACTAAAAAATGTGCATTTTTTCTGCATACCCCATAGGATGCTGTTGTTCCCAGACTCTCACAAAATTATTCTGACATCATTGGAAAAATGATGTACCTCACCTGTAAAAATGTCCCATCACATGGGTAGGTGAGTTTTTGGGAAATATTAAAAAATAAATCTTTTATAGAATTTTCTTGTGTGTTTAAAGTGGACCAACACCCAGGATTTTGACTATCCTGGGTTTTGGTACACTTCGGTGGGGCACCCCGATCGGGGGTGCCCCGCTGTGTGAAACCCCCCAGAAAGCCTCAAAAACTCACCTGTCCCCGCTCCCACGTGACCGCTGCAGCCAATCCCCGCCGCCGGACAAGCGAGCGCGGCCGCCGCCGCCTCCCGCGCGTCACTCCTACAGGGAGCGCGCCCGCGCCGGCCATTCACAAACGCCCGGCGTGGGTGCGCGCCCTGCTAGAGGGATGCGCGAGCGGCGGCGGCGGCTCGCGCATGCGCCACTGGATCGAGGAGCAGGTAGGGATTTCGGGGCTTTCTGGGGGGTTTCACACATCGGGGCACCCCCGATCGGGGTGCCCCACAGGCCCGATGCTGATCGGCCCGGGAATCTATAAGATCAGCAGATCAGCATCAGGTGTTGGTCCACTTTAAGTGCAAATGCTCACTCAGATGAGTACTTAAGTTCACACCCAAAATCACACCCAAACGTAAACTTGCTTCACCAGATCTTTAGCATGACCCCGACCATTCATGATCAGGGGTGTTCCTGAACTTTGGTATGAATACCACTGTTGGTACAAGAGATAAAAATGGGTGGTACGCAGTGAGGCTGCAGACTGACCATTAACCTGATCTGCTACAATCAGGTTAATAAGTACAAAACTGATCCAAAAAGGTGCTAAATATTATTTATGTACTTTAAAAAGTTGGATTTTTAGCTTTTTACGCAGTTTTAGATGACTGATACTCAAACATGCCCCCAACATGATTAAAGTGGACCAACACCCAGGTTTTTTGACTATCCTGGGTTTTGGTCCACTTTCCCGGGGCACCCTGATCGGGGGTGCCCCGCTATGTGAAACCCCCCAGATTTCCGTATAAAATTCACCTCACCCCGCTCCTACGGCGCATGTGCGGCCGCTCGTCCCATCAGCATGCTTGGAGACACTGTGGCATGCCCGTCAATGAGACGTCTTACTGCAACGGCTCTGAGCACGCTGGTGGCCGCACCTCGTGCTTCCCTCTAACAGGGAGTGCGCCTGCGTAGGGCATTCACAAATGGCCGGCGTGGGCACGCGCCCTTCTAGAGAGCATCATTTCACATTAAAATCCTTTAGCCATATTATACATATTCAGTATACATATCCAATATCCAAATTCTTCCTTCTCTTTGTATATATCTTTTATTTTCTTGTTTTTTATCGGGCAAACATGTTTCACCTATTCAGGCTTTCTCAATGCCCTGAATTGACAAAAAAAGGACATATTCCTATTGGCCAGTCATCCTTTTAAATAAAGTCCAGCCCTGACCCCGTTGCCCATTACAGCCAGTATTGCTCAGGGTGTGTGCTTAAACCTGTGATTGACCCAGCTTCATCTGACAATCCCAGTTT
The DNA here is from genome assembly GCA_027917425.1 of Gastrophryne carolinensis. NCBI lineage: Eukaryota > Metazoa > Chordata > Amphibia > Anura > Microhylidae > Gastrophryne > Gastrophryne carolinensis. The sequence goes on along the minus strand of CM051238.1, from coordinate 410,001,172 downwards.
GCTTCCCTAACCGAACCTTTGCCTGCCCGACCTCGAACTCTGTCTCATCTCTTGGACACCGCATACTTCTGATCACCCGGCTTGACCCTCAGCTAGATTCTGACTATTCTTCTGCCTTACCCTCGTAGGTCGGACTGACAACCCGTGTATGACCTTAGCTTTGAGGTACCCCTTGTGGTTCATCGGCCTTCACCGTAAGCTGACATCCTTTGTGCCTTTTAATTCCTGGGGCAACCATGTCCGGCGAGGAATATTGCGCATCCTGGTGAGCAGGGGCTTGTCTATAGGCGGAAGTGGCGGTGGAGATTGGGGGTTGTCAGTTTACAGAAGGCAGGTGTCCCACTGGGCATCACACCCTGCCCCTGGACACAATGAATTGTGTACTCCCAGAAGCTTCCAATTTAAGCAAACTAGAAGCCAGGTTTAATTTTGGTCTGATTGAATGTGTCCTAGGGGGCATACCCTTCAGCCTGAAGTGCAAACTCATCTACCTCCAGGATCCCATGCTGTTCAACTGCAGCGCCTTGTGAGGCCGCACACCCCAAAGGCTGGCCCTGCAATCCAATTGGTTACTATAACTAAAACCATGCCTACATATATGATATGTCCTAATTCATGGGAGAGCTTTCGTTTCTCACAGTTAATATTGCCTTCATGGATGCAGTAATTCAAGTCTGCAGGAACGAACAGTGGCCCATGATACCTTGTGTCTCGGCTTGCTCCCAGTGGCCTGATCCTTTAGACTAGTGATCCTCAACACTCCTCCTCAAGGCCCACCAACAGGTCATTCATCTCTACATATCTCCACATGGCTCTATAGCTCTGCTGCTGCACTAATTACTTCACCTCTGCGTCTGTGTGGGGATTCCCAAAACTTGGCCTGTTGGTGGGTCTTGACTGGGTACCACTGCTTTGGACCACTGTTTCTCACCCTGCTGCAGGCATACCGCAGGAGGTACATGGAGCAGTTTGGGGTTCTTGCTTTATGAGACCTGTGACCTACTTATTTTGATCAAATGTATAACTGATCCCCTCCTTGGGAAGCATTCTTGGAACTTCATGTCTCTAGGGGGTTCTTGGCGTAAAAAGTTTGAGAGACGCTGCTTTAGTCCTCTGTTCTGAAATTGGGAGCTACATGCAGGGAGGTCATTGCATCACACTTTTTTAGATTAGGGTGGGCACTCCAAAGTTGTGTGAGACAGCAACTTGAGAGAAGCCCCAGTGCAGTCGTGAACAACATTAATTATAGAGAGATGGAAATCCGGTTTGAGTGCACTATGAGCTGCACAGAAATACCACATTTTCATGATTTGGCAGTAGGGAACCAGCTACAAACCAGCTTCTCACCATCTTCTGAATTAGGGACCTTAATGCAATGAGGTCATTTTATCACCTCATTTTGGATTAGGGTTGCCACTCCAAAGCTGAATGTGCAAGACAATGAGGATGAAGAGGAGCTACAGTGCACCCATGCTGTGAGTATAAATTGGCCAGGTTGGTTTCAACTAGGGTGCAATGTGTATTGCCAGTAAGTGTTTTTAGGTAATACTTCCTATGATTATGCTAATAATATAACCAGTAACTCCAGAAACTCCACATAATAAATAAGCTTGGATCTCATAGCTTTTACCTAATTACCTGTCATCTTGTCCTCTGGTTTCTGTGCCAGCGTGCGCATTGTGGTTTCTCTAGTCTACTTTTATCATCTATAGTCTCTTGTTTTTCTGTTTTGCTCTTACATGTTTTCCAAGACTTCCATTTCCCTGTCAGCCTCCGCCAACATATATTTCCACCCCCTACCCCACGCTCCATCGCTCTCATCTCATGTATACACTCATTTCCTCCTGCATGCGCCCCTTCATCTTCCTTGTATGTTTAGTCCTCTGTGCTTTTCTCTCACTGGGCTGATAAAAGTGTGTTTCTATTTTCCTGTCAAGCATGAAATCACAGCCTAACCTGGTGGAAAGAACAGACTGCAGAAATCATTTTCGGACGGGGATTTTCATGGGTGCTCTGTTCCTTGTCATACCCAGACTCCCTTTTTTCAATTAGCAGGAATCCCCGCCAGCAGACACATTGCCAGCTTGGGGTGATTGCATGAATGCACTCGTGCATGTAATTATCACCTGCTGGTTTCAAGAGAGAAAGATTTAGGATGAAACGAACTCCCCTTCCCCCAAAAAGTTGAAAAGGCTAAATTTACAATACAGCTTTAGGTATTTAATGATTATCCTAGGGGGTGGGTGGCAATTATGACATAGTAGACCATGCTTGTGTCATTTGCTAGGATAGTGAGAGTTCCAAATTTGTCCCTCATATTTACATTAACAGGTCATTTACTTACTTTCACTTGCCTTATAATTCTTCCATCCCAGGGCACCATCAGCAATTTGTGGGTAACCTCAGACGTAGGCGAGAATTGCCAGAAAAACAAACTAAGTTCCCCCCTGCCTATATAGGGGAGTCTGTGGCCGGACACCCCCAGTTAATTAAACAGCAGTCCAGCCACAGCCCCAGGAGGGGAGCGATGCTAACCTGCACGTATCATGTATAACTTGTTATGAACCTAGCAAAGAAACCTCTAAGAAGAAGGCATCAACAGCAACCGATATAGTCACTACTAAATGTCAGGACTGGTTTATCCTAGTGGGTAAATCAGTCTGACCCATTGGCGACCCTTCCTTTAGTATGTTGAGGGGGTTTGATATTCGCTGGTCCGCTATGACCTATTTACACAGAATTCCAGGACTAGGTTCGGTCCTGGCACAAAAACATCCCAGACCCAGCATACCCACCACACCTCTAGATGATTTTGGTTAAAAGACAACCATCCTTTATTGTGGAAATATTAAAATCTCAAAATACAAAAGTGCATAAATCTCATTTGTACAAATATTTAATTCATTTGATATATAATACCTAGTTACAGACTAACATATACATACTTGCTTCTCAGAATAATACATTTTTTATATAACATTGATAAGATGATTAAATTCTTAAAAACACGATAACTATTTTTTCTTACTGATCCGAAGATCGGCCAGACAGGGCAGACATGTTTCGCCACATAGGCTTCTTCAGTGCCCTAATGTACGTAGTAAAGAGAAATGGAATATACTTTAGCGTAAATGTAAATGTATGTACAACTTCATATATCACTTAATATATGCACCACTTAATTCAAAATCATCACTTTTTTGTTTTTACGGCACACTAAAATTAAGCATGCAACTTGTATGACAATTATTTCTTAGTAATTGAAATGGTCATACACTATAACCTAGTCCATTTTCCCAAAATAGGGACCTTTCTTATTTACCTGATTTTTATATTGTCGTCAGAGAATGTCAGGTCTTGGTGGAGATGAGGAGTCACCACTTATCCCTCCTTTTTCCATGTATATTAGTCTGGTTTCTTAGTATTTGATTCTATTCATTTATAACCCCATTGGAGTCCCATAATTGGAGAGGTGTAAAGATCCTAGCATGTTAAAAGAGACCACAGACAGTAGTCATGTTATTTTTAGTAATAACCCATTTTTCAGGGAAAAAGAGCAAAAAAGAAGGGATGAGATGGGGAAGAAAAAGGATGGAGGGGAGAAGGGGAAAGAAAATCCCCCTTGGAGCTTATGGTTCCCACTGTGCTCAGAAATAATGTTAGTGTTTAAATTACCTTAAATCCTGCGTGCTCACAGCATAGTAAACATGCTTTCCTTTATCATGCAGTGGTATGGGAGCCGTTAGTGATCTATAAGGGGACATATTATGATAGGTATTGGTAATCTTATGGGCTAATTCATCTAAGACAATCTGGCTCATTGGCCATATAGCCTTTCATAGATGCCATTCTGTGTATGTAAACCGATATAGTCGCAAGAAAACAGTAAATAAATGTACCGATGAGTACACAATTTTCCTTTTTCTCGTCCCTTCCATCCTGGGGCACCGCCAACTGCAATGCGTGGGACGTCCCAAAGCAGTACCCTCGTCAAGGGTGGGATCATTCTACGACCAGCCGACTGTGTCGACATAACCAGGAACGGCGGAACTGAAACCTCAAGACTAGACAAAAAAAACACATCAGACTCAGATAGGAGAGGAGCCCTACTGTGCGATGGCAGCCACGCTGGAATGGTCCTCAGCTGACAGAAGTGAGCTTTAGTATTGCAGGGACAGATAATGTGGCAGGTCTGGGAATGCTCCCATACACAATGGGCTGTCTTGGCTGGGGGTACAGTGGGGCCCTGTATCGGCAGGATACAAAAAATATAAATCAGAACCATATAAATGAATGCAGGTAGAGGATTAATCTCTAAATGAATCTACATCTAGCAGTGGGCCGTCCTTCTTAGGAAGGTTGACGGTTGAGTCCCAGTCAAATCAGCACAGGTGATTTTGCTTCCTTTTGCTTCCTTTCCTCTGGTTCTATACAACCCCATGTCCAGTGACAACTGTGACCGTTGCTCTGTCAATCATAAGCTCAGAGCTGAGTGAGTTCAATTCGACAGAGCAATATTACCACACACAAGCTGATCAATCCGATTGGTAAACGCTGCCATCACATCAATCAAATATAAGAATATGATGAGAAACATGTCTGGGTCGTTACTGGCCAGGAGAATCAGATTTGGACTTTGTATGTTACTTTAGGCAAACTTCAGAGATTGTGGGGTTACTCTTTAAACTAAGAAAAAGCCCTCATAGAGATCAATGCGTTCATGTAAGTATACCTTCTTTCTGGGGGGTTGGGGTGATTCTGCCACATTGCTTATGGGAATGGGAGGAAAAATGCCACACTGAATAAGGGAATGGGGGAATGCCTCACTGCCTATGGTGAGTGGGTTGGAATGCCACACTGCTTATGGGAATGGGAGGGGGAATGCCACACTGCCCATGGAGAATGGGGTGGGGGTGCCACACTGTCCATGGAGAATGGGGTGGGGTTGCCACACTTCTTGTAATGGGGTGCTTTAGCACAACATTTGGTTTAGAACATTTTTTTCCTCCTCCAAATCCTAGATGTCTTATGTGCAGGTGTATCTTGTAGGGCGTAAAATATCGTAAGTGAGACTTAAATAAAGGAAAAAACAGCAGAGATGTTGCACAATAGGAAATATCTGGTGCAAAAAATGACCGTTACTATGGATAGCAATAATATAAAAACATTTCTGAGTAAGTAGATGATAAAGTGGATCAGCTGGTATTTTTAAAAGACTTCATGGCCGGATGACTAAATAATCCTGACAAACCATCACAATATTCAACAGTGGCAGGTGCTCACGAAAGTCCTACTTCCGCTCATGGAGGGCCTGGGGGATGGGAGGGTCCCAGCACTTCCATTCAGTTCATGCCCATGACAATCTTGACTTTCTAGCATTTGCAAAGTGTTCCTAATACCATTTCTACCAGAAATCAATCAGGAAACTATAGATACTTATCATGAAGTTAGCTGCCAATTTTCATATAAGCACATGACTGGGCAAACTACTCATCTCCCTTGGCCTTATTAAACTAAGAATAGAGTGCTTTCTGGATGCTGATTTTTGGCTTTAGGCCTGGTTGGATTTGCTGCTGGGGTCTTGTAAGTTCATTTTTAGAACATGAGATTTCAGCAGGAATATATTGGAAACCAGTAATTTTTCACTGCCAATAATGGCAATGAATCTCCCTAGAACTGAGGCTCGTGTCTTGTCTCTTTTATGAAGGAGTGACAGGAATCAAACCTACCATATGCGTCTCTGCCATTGTCATCATTGTAAGTGTTCTATGCAGAAAAAGATAGGAAGATATTTTCTATAGTTCAGATATAATACCTACAAAAATGTCCATATTCTGTTCACATTGATAACTGAAAATAGACTCTTACATTCCTCCATGAGAACAGAACTCGGTAAAGTGAGACATTGTGAATCAACAGCTTTGAGTCTAGCCACAAATTCTCTATTGGCTTAAATCTACCACACTAGGTGCATTTATTGTTACGCCTGTACTTATTTTGATTATACTATGTGGGATATTCACAACCAATAATTAGTGTGGGTGCAGGCCAAGGGGCACTCTTGAGAAATGATGTACACTAATTGGGGTTCTATAAATACCCCTAGCTACCCCTTCTGATAGCCGCACAACCAAAGTAGGATTGTTAGATTAAAAATGTGTAAGAAAAATGTATTTAAATGTCAAAAGTTCACATAATCTGAGTAAACATACAACAATAAAACAATTAAAGACAAAGTTAAAAAACATACAGACACAAAGCTAAGGGGGCTCTTAAAAAATAGCTCTAAGGGTAATGAATATATGTACACATTAATGATGAAAAATAAATTATGGGTAAGTAGGGTTAAAGTGCAAAAAAGGACCATAAACAAAAGAAATTGAGATGAGAACTCCATATATACACTGTGCATATATCTGTATTTTAATTGATTATTGAAATTATTTAACATGATTAGATAAATGTATTACTTTATTGTTTGTGATTAAAATGATATATTTATTTATAATTAACAATTAACATATTTTGAGTATAATCTCTTATAGCCATCCCTGTTTGCAGTATTTTAGAGTATATAGGCTGGGCTAGGTTGTGTTGTCGTTCTTCCCCCCTCCTCGGTTTTGCGCCTGTGTGTGACGTTCCGCACCTCTTTCCCTTTTCTTTGTTTACATTTGCGGCTCGGGTTTGCTCCTCTTCCCTTTCCCTTTACCCTCCCCTCTGACCCCCTTCCCGGCCCCCTCCTTGCTGGGGCAGTGATGGCGGCCGGATCACTGCCCTGCAGGGTGGGGGTGGGATGGGAGGCGATCAGCGTGACCGTCCTGGGTCTGTATCTGCCCTACGACCCCATGACTGCACACGCAGGGGTTAACCGCGGCCGTGTGAGGGGCAGAGGTGCAGCACGCACTCCCTTTGCAGGTATCCTGCGTACGAGTGGGTGTGGTTAGACTGCCGACCAGCTGGGTGAGAGACGCTTCATGCGCTCCACCTGCTGGACTTCCTGGGGCAGATACACGTCACATCCGGGCTAGCAAGCACAAAAGGAGACCCAGGTCAGTCCATTTTACCCCCTAGAGAAGCTGTGTGCGCACAGCGGAGCACGAAAAAGGGGCAGCTTCATACACCCGGGATGGATTAGTATTTTACTTGCGGTACCTTTGACTTTACTTCAATTCCCTGTTATTTATGTGATCTGTTTGCTTCTGTGATATAAACGACCAGCTGGTGCTGGCCTTCATATGCTTAATATCACATCCCATGTTAACCATTGGAGCTTAGAGATCTAAAGCCCTTATTTATGAAGGAATAGCGACAGGTAGTGACTGGTGAGCGGCCGGTAATGACGGGCCCCGCCACGAGAACGCCGGCTCCCCACCACAATCACACATTTATCAAGCCAATCCTGCTTAGCGACTGAGATAGCGCCATATAGCGACTCACTCACAGGTATGACCTCTCGCTACCTGGCACTCTCCAATGCATTTCAATGGAACAATCTTTAAATATTAATAATTAATTGTTATTAATTTTTTTTTTTTTAATGTGAAAAATTCTGTGACCACTTCTGCCATTTTAGATAATTTTTTAAGGGAAAAAAAATAAATAAATAAATTGTACAGAATTCATATCACAGGTCTGATATTAATGTATTCATATTACTAAATTATTTAAAAAACATGTTTTTTTTGGTTTCCAAAAATATGGTTGGGGGTTAAAAAACTACTTTTAACCCATCGCCGCTAGCGCTCTGGGGTTTAAACATGCATTTTACAGCGCGAGAATTTTTGGAGCGTGATTTTTTAATGAATATGGTGGGAGCCGGTCGCTATGGGCAGTCGCTATCATGCGCTCCCATACAGCGTGGAACCTGTCAAATAGCGACTCCTCACCCAATATTCAACATTACGGCAAACCGACTGAGTCGCTATCAACTACTTCATCGACTACTAGCGGGCGCTCTGAAAATGCCGCTACAGTCGCTCAACTGTCGCTACCTGCCGCTATTAATGAATTGGCCTCCCCGTGTATTTATTTCACCAGCACTTTAACTTATATGCATACCACTACACATAGAGATTTTTTGTCATGAATTGTATCTTGTTATGTATTAAATCTTTAGCACATTATAGTTATTAGCAATATTAGAGCACAGTCACTTTATACACTAGTTTTTAGGAGATATTGGTAAATTAATTTAGTATACTATTATTATATGGTTTAAGAATTTAATATTCAGGGATTTGACATCATTGGAGTATATTTTTTGATTAGCCACATGTATTATATATGTTTTTTTGGCTTATAAGAACTATTTCTATTATCTTAATAGTATTGTGATTGATTAGATCCGTATCAACTTTATATATTTATTGTATTATATACCTCCCTGGTATGTTATAGTCATGTTTTTAATTTGTCTTGTAATTTTGTTTTTATTTTTTATATGATGGCTCAACTCACATAATAAACTTATTGCTATACATGTTACCTAGTTGAGTGCCCTGGCTCTATACGGTCTCCTTGGTTGGGTCTTTTTTCTAGCTATTTGCTATATATATATATTTAAGGAGCCCGGGGTGCACCTTTTGGTCATTTATATTTTGGCTTTGCTGCTATTAGTGGTGCCATCACCATCATCTGTTTCTTGTGAGATGAGAACTAAAGTGCCAACATGTATATTACAATGTAGTGATAAAAAACATGTGCTTCTCTTTCAAAGTACAGGTGCAAGCTGATATGCAATATATAAGTATAAATAAAGTGCTAAAGAGTGCCATATGAAAAGGAGCAACCTACTTGAACCCAGATATAATAGCGAATCAAATATAAAAACAGATTACATCACCGATATATATGGAGTTGGGGCCCCCCCGCAGCAACTGCCGATGCGTTGCGTGGCCGAGCCCCACTTAACCAGGACATATATATGTACTTATTTTGAAGTCTGTGCCAAGCTAAAACCAAAATGGTTCTAACCATGTTCTTTGCTGGCCACCATATTGTGAGCTGGTGCTCTTCATATTGAATGTGCCAACACTGGCTGCTCAGGGTGTCCTACTGAAGGAACCCCAGCATGCACAGCTATGGTGGTAATGCTAATTATTTGCTGAAGTCAGTATGACTTGTGATGTGGGGTTTTTAGCATTTAAACAAGTGCAAAACAATGGTTTTTCTACTTTTTTCCCCTTCAAAGTGACCTGTACCATTTTTACCATGAGGTAAGGATTTTTTTAAAGTTTGGCAACAACAGCACCCTATGAGCTATGCAGAAAAACTTTGCTAATTCTTTAACATAGCCCATAGGGTGCTGTTATTTCCAAACGTAAAAAAGCGGCTCTGTCCACCGGCGTCTTCAGGCAGCGTGGGCTCTGGCGGCTGGCCAGGACTCCTTCCCAGAGATATCTTAAAGCACCAATCAGACATGACACTCCCCTTGTCCAATCCCAGTAGGTTTAGCTCTATAAAGGTTTTATTATCACTGTCCGTGATAGCGTTTAGCTGGCAGTTTTGACCTTTAGATTCTGTATTGATCCCTGTTGCCGACCTTGCTTGTTTGACTATCCTGACTGCTGCCTGTACCAACCTCAGTCTGTGTTAAAACTATGAACCTGTCTTATCCCTGGTGTCGCGAAGCTCTCTGACCTCCTGGTTTGACCCTTTGCGTGACTTTTGACCTCGCTTGAATTCTCCTTCGGAGCACACGAACTGTTTCCAGTACGATTGCGCCCAGTCTGACCTTCGGTTCATCCGTCTTCACCCCCGTGAGGTTACATCCTTTGAGCCAATAAGTCCTGGGTGCAACCGTGTCCGGCGAGGCGTTTAAAGTGTCCCAGCAAACAGGTTTTGACTAAAGATGAAGCTGGCCGCGGAGATTGGGGGTTGTCGGCTAACAAAGAAGACTGGTGTCCCCGGGGTTTGACACTTACCTTATTGGATATATGATTCTCCTCACCTGTAAAAATGCCCGATTGCAGGTATAGGTAATTTTTTTGGGAGAAAAAGTAGGACAAACTTTTTTTTGCACATTTTTATGTAGGTAAATGCTAGAAAGTGATGAACGAACCCGACAGGTAAGTGTCGAACTTTGCGAGTTCAGGTTCCCGAACACAGACTTAGGTCAGAAGTCTGTGCTGGGGTTCAGCATTGGGCCCTAAACTGAAGCTTCTGGCCCTCCACACAGCCTATCAAGTCAGCCAGCAGGCCGACCATCTCTGTGCCCCTCCCCCACCCCGCCCGCCCCCCAACCAATTAAGAAGGGGAGTATGGGTTTGGCATAGCCCCCAGCATGGAGCCCACCCCAATTCACTCATCCGTGTTGTTAAACCACTCCTTTACTGCATCCCAGGTTTCATCAACTCCTCTTCCCCTGCCTATCTGCACTCTACCCCACCAGACGAGACACTGCAGCCCATGTTCTGTCCCTGCAATGCTATAGCCACAGCATCTTTGCTTTGGGAGGCATGCCCACCCCTGCCACAGTGTCTGCCTCTACAATACTTAAGCTTCTGAACGTTCACCTATCCACCCCTTATCCACCCCTGTCTATGGTCTGTCCCTACAATGCTAAAATCTCATTTGATGAATGACCAGGGGGCTCAGTGGCTCGTGGGTGGTTGATTCTTTGCTCCAGTCCTCCCCTGAGCTTAGGCCTTTAAGGTCCATATTTAAAGTGTATTGGTTCTGTACTTGTAGTAGTAGTATGTATAACCAGCATTTCCTACTTTCGGTAGAGTGAATTTATCACTTGTGATTACCTATATTTTAGGTCAGTGATTACCAACCTTTTATCATCCAGTACCCCTTTCCATTTTCTAATTATCATACATAGTTTTCATCACCGCCTCAAGCTGTTTTGTACCTTATGGCACTATCCAACTTGATTAAAGTATAGAGGGCAGCAGATCAGGCTGGGGTACAGGTCAAGAACCATATTCCAGATGGTAAAGCGCGGGCGCATCGGTTCCTGAAGTCTCCACAAGTCCAAGTATTTGTAAAGAACCAGCACTCCAAAGATGATCTTTCACATTAACAATTCCCTTAGTGTTAGGGTGCAATTGTCACACTCACACACAGGTGAATATGGAAAGCTGAGAGGATACTATAATTGCAACATAGACTTCTGCGTGTACATCCTGACATCCCTGTGGTTTTGTCTATGTGGGTAAGACCATAGGCCTCTTTAAGAAATGGTTTCAAAAGCACAAATGTGTTGTTAGATTTAATCAGGAGAGAGTAACAAGAGGGGAACCGGTGGAGCCACACAAACCAGTGGTCATACATTTATTGAAACATGGATGTCAGTTCCATGATCTTAGGGGCATGGTCATCGAACATATACTTACATAGCCTTATCCTTCACCCCCAACGGCTCAGCCTTCTCCTATACAAGAGACGGCTCAGCCAGGTCGACTGGGCAGCCAATTTGGCTTCCAAGGATGGAATGGATACACATGCTGGGCAATGCACCCATATTGCCTTTTATATTATTGTGCCTATTCTAATGTGATAGTACCAATGACGTCATTGATGATGGGGAGCACTCGCATCCACTGCCTCTCTGAATGGCTGCCCGTGGAAGAGCGGCATAGCTACAGGGAAGCTGAGGATGCGGCCACCAGCAGCTACAGTGTTGTGGGAGCCACCGGGAAAGGGAAGATTACCGGCGGTATTGAGGATTTCACATAACTGGGCACCCTGTTTTTAGACTCCAGGGCTGTTTGGCATGGCTTTTATGCCGCTTTATATATGCCACATTCTGGCACGCAAATCTCTGGGGGCTGCAACTTTTCTTTATCATTCACATATTTAGAGGATTTCGGGAGAGTGTTGGTATGGTCTCTTGGTTGTGTTGTGGTAGTGTCTTGTCTACCGGGGCAGTACCGTCTCAAATTCTCAAATTAGTGGCAGCCACCAGGGCAGGCATAATTTAAATATGCAAATAAATAGGGGGGGGGTAAATAGAACTTAAACTGTTGTGGTAAAGTGTATGGAAATGTCATAAATGGTGTGTATTTCTCCCCTGCTAGGCTGTATCAGGCACGATCCATGCCGGGTTTTTAAGGACTCAGGTCACTTTCCCCAATCCTTTTCAGGTTTGTTCCCTGATCTCAGGCCTTGCACAGGTGATCAGGCTGATTGCAGGGGAAGCCTGAATAAAAAGGTGCCACTGAGCCTGTCAGTAGTCTCTTGACCAGCCTGAAGGAAGGAGCCCAGGCTGCATTGCACAAGTGGTGAACAAGAGAACTGAACGTAAGCCGAAGGACTTGGCTTCTGCACCCCCTAAACTTGGACTTGTGGGGATGAGCAGCGGAGGGCTTGTATGCCCTGCAAAGTGGACCTGACTTACCCTGGAATTGCTGGCTGGAGTACCCAGCCCTGGACTTACATTGAATTGGTGAAGAAACCACTTTGATTTATTGCATTGTTGCTGCAATCTCTGAAGTGAGAGATATTTTTGCTTTTGAACACTTTATTTCTCAATAAACCTGCTTTTGCTGTTGAAAACTGTTGTCCGTGTCACTGCCGTTCGCCCCAAACGCTCACACTGTGTTTGGAGAGTTAGGGGACTTCTGCTAGATTAAGAAATCTATTCCCATCTAGAAGCCTGATCATGACCTCCTAGCATGCATGGGATGATCTTATTGGTGGCTCATGTAACCCATATCCCATAAGAAAAAAATGTTTATTTTCACTGAGAAGTTTAAGCCACATTTGGATGGTGGTCACACACCCCAGTAGCTGAATATCCATATAATCTACAAGGCATGGGTTTTATAGACTAGTGTCATGTTGAGTAGCATACCACTTATCTTGTCTCCTATACACATTGGAACCCTGGGCATTGTCACTCATTGTAGGTGGAATCTTCTGGCAGGTAGGTCAGGTAATCTCCAGTCAAGTTATAATGGCTCAGCAAAATATTCAGGTAAGTGAAAAGTTTTACTGTGATGAGAGAAAGATAAGGAGCTTACTTAGCTTGAAATTAGGTTCACTTACCAGAAGTCCAAAGACTGTTCATGTTTGTCTTTGCTAAAGCCAGATGGACAGTTGCTAAACAACCGAGCAGAGCTGACCTGGCCATTCCAATGATCTGGAACAAACATAATGATTTAACGATTAATGAAAGATTAATTGGAGTCCTGCTAGATGAGACGCGTATATTTTCTAATGTTTCTGAGCTTTGTGCCAATAAACATGGACTATGAAACTCATCAAACTCCCATATGTTCACTTTGACTCTATTTGCCTTTCTGCTTCAGAGTTTGCGTTTGGCAGATCTCACTTGGAGTCAGGCACTTGAACCAAAAGTCAGAGTAGGTTGTTTAATTCAAACGGAATGATAAATCTGTGTAGTATTAGTTCTGCTTTACAGAAATCTGCTCTGAATTGCTGATGAATAGTATATGAATATATGACATGTATCACTTCTACTTACTAAGGTTTACTCAGCTCAGCATGGATGAATATAAGAAACATGTTAGGGAGGGGCAGGTAAGAGACCTGCAAGGTAAATTAGTTTTCCCTTTTGTATTTAGATTTATCTCACCAGTTACATATATTACATATGCCCTAGGGATTCATTGTGACAAGATGGCTACATGGATACAACAGCTAGGGGACTAAACAATTAATAGTTCCAGCAAAAGCAGAATAAGCAATAGAGGAACAATAACACACGGTAAGAATCTCAGTAAAGGCCTTTCCTATCTCAGGAGTTTCCAACCAGGTAGCAGGTTCGGAGACACCACATGGATGGGGTCCCCATTCATGAAAATTAACTAATATATGTAGGAACTAGAGATTTGGTTAAGAAATTGACAGGGGTTCCAGAACTAAACCCCCCCTTATCTAGGCAACCGTCGGGGGCACCATATGGAGGGAATCCCAGTCCTAAGCTGAAGTTGAGAAAAATAAATAAGCAAACTCCTTGTGCTAGAAACTTCCTACTCAGACAGTCACTCCGAGGCACCACTTGGTGGGGGTTCTAGTTTAAGAAGTGAAGATGAGTAAGTTGGAGAGAAGAAAAGGCAACTGCTAGATGAAAGAAAATTGGTAAGCTGCTCTGAGAATTAAATAGGTAGTGTGGGAGGCCCCAATGGTCTACCTGACACTAGTAGGCTGTGACCCCCTTCACCCATGTAGTGCACCGAATGGGAGTCGGCAGCTCCCGGTGATTAGATCTGTGTAGGGACCACACTGAACACAAAGTGCCTTGTCAGGGCAGTGTGGTTCCACATGTATCTGCAGATATATGCGACCAAATCTCTGTCAACTGCTAGATGGCTAGGGTTTGGGAGCAATATTTAAGTTTGTATTCAAAGGAGGTGGGAGGCATTTAAAGGACAGAGTCACTTCTGCTGGCCATCCAACTTTTAAGGGGGGCATGGATAACTGGGAATCTCTAGGGAAAAGAAGAGAATAGGGTAGCTGCAGTATGTTAAGACAAAGATGTGTTCTGCAGTGTTCACCTGGCAGGGGGTTATTGCTGCTGAGCAACTAGAGGATGTATGGGGTTGCTGGAGTGTTGGTGTGGAGAAGAGGGGGGAACAGGATTTGTGGACTTGAGTGGAGCATGTAGGGTTGAAATGTGGAGAAGTTAGCATACATATTGGGGGGGGGGGGGGCATGGGGTGCAACATTCAACATGTGGAGGTAGCTTGGGAAACATTTTTGTGGGGGGGAAAGGGTTTGGACTTGTTAATGCAGCATCGGTCACCTGTATATTGGGGATGGACAACTGTGACACAGAGTGACAGCATGGGGCACTCATTAATATGGGGGGGGGGGGGAGTGAATCATTAGCCAAAGGAGAGTCCCTGTCTCATATTTTTCCTTTTTCATTCGTGTTTCAAACGAGCTCATTGTCTGCTGCAAAACTGTGACCGAAAAGACAGCCATTGTTGTTGTGCACACACTAGGGAAAGCTGGATAGATATATCAGGAGTCTAATACTGTAGACCCACCACAGTCCCAAAGCCTGAAATCTGGATCTCAAATCCCAAAGTTGACAACAACTTGCACTCAAATCCAAAAATGTGTTTTGAGTACCAGTAGCCCGAAGCTCTGAATCAGACCCAAGTAATTGATAGGTAGGGTATGAACAGCTCATCAAATCCCAAAAAATGAATAGGTAAAGTTTCAGCAGTTCCACAAAAAGTAACAGGTAAAAGGTTGGCCCTTTTCCACCAATCAAACTCTAAAATAAAAATAAATAGAATAAATGATTTTGGAAATATGTGGACCATAGTTTCTTGGTTAGGTTGGGTTTGAGGCCTAAAGTGCATCCACAACTCAAGAGGTGCAAAGGGGAGGTTACAGGGCATCATAGTACTACAGTTTCAGTTTCCCAATACTTGGAGACCTGTCAGAAAAATAGGCATTTGCTAAACTCTGGGCCAGGGTGTGTAGCTTTAGACAGCCAAAGGGAGGTCTGTCCCACCTTGAAATACTTCCCAAGGATGCTGATTTTTAAGGTCCAACTTTAGCCAATGTATTCGCTTAAATTTTTTATAGCATGGGCAATGGTTCAGACCACCTTAGTAATCCTTTGGCTCAAGGGTTACCACATTATGGACATTTAGACTGATTTTCTATCCGCAGTGACTGGTACAGGAAGTTTATGTGACAGACAAGCCATAGGCATAATCGGAAAAGTGTTGACAATAATTACTCCCCTGAACTTTCTGTGCTCAGACAAAACTGTTAGGGGGTTAAAGTCATTTTAATCCTTCCTCATCTATCTAACTGCTGTAGTCTTGCTTGTGTGTAAATGTTTTTTAAATGTTTGTGGTTGTAATGTAATAATGTATGTGTTTATGATTTTTAATATACTAATGAATTAAAGATGAATATATTGACTTTATCACATTTTTAATGAATGATTATTGAGGGGTATTTGGTGCCGTCCTAAGGTGTCCTATTTGCGGTGTACTCGGTGTTGTTTTGGTCATTCTAATCCTTCCTCCTCTATCTAACTTTAAAAATAGTTTGGAGCTAATATATTTCAAACTACAATTTTTTTTTTGTTTTTACCCCCACTAAATTGTTGGAAAATGTCGCCCATGTTGTTTCCCAAAAAGTATCCGAATTAAGGCTGTTGGAAAGGCGTGAGACTAGAAAGTGTGCAAATATGAGTCAAGTAATATTGACATGTTTGGTTGGACAGATTGTTCATTTCTTTCCTTTCCGCAGCGCCGCAGATAACACAGCAGATGGCCGCCGACTTCTGCTCGAACAGACTGGAAAAAAGTGGTGCGCTCGGAATGGCAGAATAGCAGGGATAGAACTGAAGTGGTTAACCCACAGCTGTGTGAAATTATCCATAGGTTCAGCGTCCCTGAGATAAAAGGCTGCTGTTTCAGAACAGGGGGGACACCGCCATGTCAGCGGGTAATGCTGGAACCTGTGTCCATCGGCAGCCCTGTGATGCAAGGTTACCTAATACTTACTGCAAATACTGCAGCACATTGGATATTACTTGCTCCTTCCCTTTGGGGTTTATTCATGAAAATGGAGCCATTGTGCCTCCTCTACAGCAGAACATAGAGACCTGTGTGGGTCTGATACTGTAGATCAGTGTTCCCAAACTTGTCCTGGTTTTCCAGTCTTCCCAGACTTGTCGTGGTTTTGCATTACTGGCAGGTTTTGGTCCACTTTTTGTGTTATGATCCTTCCGATTAAAGTGACCCTCCTAGTTCTGAATTATTTGACAGAAGGGTCACTAAGGATCCCTAGGATCCTAGATGCAGTGTGGAGGAGTTACGTTCCTTCCATATGCTATGTCTGTGGCTCAATCAAACTATTTGTGTTATGATACTTCTAAAGACATTGGTTGAATTATTCCCTACATCCTGGTATTGGCCTTATATGGTGTAATGATCCTGGAGCATGGCAGGATCTCAAAGGAAGAACAAAGACTGGTCTTAATTATGTCAATGGATATACCTGACCCACCAACATTCTCAATGTTTTTGTCCAAATTAAAGCCCCTCTTCAGTTTATTACTTTCAGAAGCCAGAAACTGTGGGAGACATGTGATATTTCTGTCCACACACTCCCTAGGGAAACAAATGTTAGCCACAGCTGGCCAAACCAGTTGGTTCTTGATCAGGCAACTGCAAAAAAATGAGACGTGATTGATGTGTAAGTTATTAAATTGTGGCTTTCATTGTTTCTTTTCTTCTCTGCTCTTTCGCTCTCACGTTCTCTCCCACTTCCTTTTATCTCTGATTTAAAAAAATGAAACAAAGTTCCCTTTTATGTAATGGAGAGACTGCTCACCCTTCTCATAAAGCTATGAGTCAACTGTGAGCTTGTTACAGTGTAACAGCATGTAAGTGGCAAGGATCACCCCTTGTTACATTGTAACAGCATGCATGTGCCTCGTGGTTACAATGTAACACAGCAGGGAGTGGGGGGTAGGGTCTCCATAATGCTTGTTACATTGTAAATCTTGAGAAAGAGAGACAGTAGTGTGAATTTTAAAACTTGCAGCAGCCCAAGTTTTATTACAGTAAACGCTGCTGCCTCATATTATCCTATTATGGTTAAATACCATTTTAAAAAGTTTCCTTTTATGTGATTGAGAGATTGCTTGCACTCCTAATAAAGCTATGGGTCGGTTGTGAGCTGACATTGAACATTGTAACAGCATGTGGGTGACTGTTTGTACAATGAAACACAGCAGGGAGCAACCATTGATACATTGTAACAGCAGCCACGTGCCTTATGGTTACAATGAAAAAAAAAGCAGGGAGCTGCATGGATTTTTACAGTTTAACTGCAGGGCTCTGTCCTGTGTGTTACATTGTGTAGGAAAGAGGCAGCAGTGTGAATTTTAAAACATGCATATAGTTACATAGTTACATAGTTAATACGGTTGAAAAAAGACATATGTCCATCAAGATCAACCAAGGGTGTTGGGGTAGGGGAAGTTATTTTTATTTTATTTTATAGGGGAAGCTATTTATTTTATTTTTGTTTTTTGTTTTTTTTACTGATAACCGCTAATAGTAACTGTTAATGTTATTTTCTTCTAAATTAGCATCTAATCCTTTTTTGAAGCTGGCAGCGGTTGATGCTGGAACAAGGTTCTGCGGGAGGCTATTCCACAGATTTATAGTTCTTATGATAAAAAAACGATTGTCGCCTCCGGAGGCTAAATTTCTTTTTTTCCAATCGAAGGAAGTGCCCCCTTGTCTTTAGAGAGGATTTTACCTGAAATAGTGTTCTCCCATACTTTTTGTATTGGCTATTTATATATTTATACAAGTTAATCATGTCCCCCCTCAGTCGTCTCCTCTCAAGACTAAACAGATTATATTCTCATAAACTTTCCTCATAACTAAGATCCTTCATTCCCCTTATTAGTTTGGTGGCTCTCCTCTGAGTTTTATTACAATGAGGGCTCCGGCCTCTTTATTTCTCTAATGAAGTGGATAGGTTGGACTAGTTTACCGTCTCTGTGAACCAGTACCCTCCCTGAGAGTTCTCTGAGACGAATTAGGTATGCTTTAAAGCAGGACAAAACACTGCCTGGGCCGTACCACCTGTTCTCCCCGCCTGAGTAATTTAGGAGATGCTGTCAGCTTGGCGGTGACCCAGTTTTAACAAAATTGCTGAAGCCATGCCTCCTGGCTCATTTGAGATTGCTAAATGGCTGATCTCAAGGCCGCATTCCCTGCTTACTTCTCAAATGCTCCTGTATGGTAAATGACTGGGCGTGGGAGAGCTCAGCTACAGGGATGCCGGTGATGTGGTGGGCTATCACATTGTTGTGGGAGTGGCTGGTAAAGGTGATTTTATTGGCACCCCTGGGGGTTTTACACAGTGGGGTTTCTCGCTATAGGATGCTTCGGGGGCAGGCTAGTGGCTGACTCTTGAGTCTTTTAGATTTCAGGGCCAGCCTGCTATGATTTGGTCTGCTTTAAACATCCCAAGGATGACCATTAGAATGTAAAGGACCCCATACAACCCATGTTCCTGGACCCAGCCAAGTGACTGGGGACCTTGGCATCTTCAGGGGCCCCCTCAGACTCAGACTGGGCTGCAAGATTATTCTGTAGTGGGTTAGTGGGGTTTTATGCATACAAACCTGCTCACAGCTGGCTTCAGGACCAGAGAACGATAGCAGCAGGGGAGATGGTTGCAAGGACTAGTGGATGTATGGTGACAATGGAGAAGCCAGTAAGGAGTCATCAGTGGCAGCGGAGCAGAAGAGCGACATGATGTGACAGCACAAAAGGGCCCACTGAGACTCTGCTGGCCAAGGGCCTATATAACCCTGTAATGAGCCCTGCCAAGGTCCCTTACTTCCCTAGATATGCTGCTTATATATGATTCTGATGCTGCATGCATGCTGTGCCTGTGTGCATGGTTCTTGCTTCATCTTAGATCCCATATTGCCTATGCCAGTTGCAAGATATATAAAGGGCTACAACTGCCATTGGCAAGATGCTTTGCTCTTTTGAATTGTTCTTCATTACTGCAAGACCCATAAGAGCCATTTTTGGACCCTATGGACCTGTGCATACAACGTATATTAAAATCTAAATTGTTAGCTATTTAGCATTCTATAACATTCCAAATACTCTAATAGATTTCAAGCACTCCGACCTTCTATTCCCCTTTACCCCTATACTGCCCTAATAGATTGTAAACTGCAAGGGGTGGCTATGGCCATAATTTATAGTGTTTGGAGCTAGCTACCCCTCTGTGTAGACTCCTTGTGCGCCCACATTATAAGGACTTCACATCATGTCGCAACAATCAGCCATGTCTCGTTATTTGACTGGAAGGTAATTGGTGTCTATTAACCGGTTCTGTTGTGCCTTTGTGCGGATATAATTAGGACATTAAATTGTCAGCTCATTTAAAAGACAGCTACTGCCAACAAAACATCTAAACTGCATGCACACATACACACATCAGCTTATACAGAGATTTTTAAAATTAGATGAGGCCACAGCTTAACTACACTGGTGTAAAAGCTGAGATGCTGTCAGTTGCTCTTTCCTCCAGCCTTAGGTTGGTTAGTGATGCCTGTGCAAAATGTTATACTGGAGCCCCCAACACACTTTGATTTATAGCACAATAATAGTGTACTATACAATTGTGGGTAATAAAAATATATCAATACTCTAAACTCACTGACATCTGATCCATTTTTCTGCTGGTTCCCCACTCCCACACATTCACAGCAGCCAGCAACACACTTCATCTTCACTACTGGCAAAGGTAAAGAAAAGAAGAGGCCAGATGGGCTAAGACTCTTTAAATCAGCACTTTGGACTAAAGGAAGGAGAACGCTGCAGGGGAACCTGACAAATGAATAAAAGTAGGAGGGCAATTCAGCCTGTAGTGCTGCAATGGATCTGATGTATCTGGGGTATGTTATATATATATTCACCCTACAGATGCACTTTAAATCCTCCCCCCTCAGATATATTAGTAACTGTCCTGCCATGTCTCCGTTCATTATGTGACAGGTGGATAGTGGATACCATGGTCAACACAACACTTAGGAAAGGTTAGAGCCCTGTCAGTGGTATAGGCCCTGATAGTGATAGAAACTTAAAACCAGTTAAATACACAACTTGGGTGCCACATCATCATGAATCCACACAATGGCAGTGTTGCCTAAGAAATAAACTTAGAGAATATTAATTAGTCTAGCGTTCCCCTTAAATTAGATAAATAGAGACTCAGCCAGGTGGCACTGGCACATTACCTGCCCTGCCATTGGTTGAGGCTTGCAACATAGTTGGTTAAGGCAACATTTCAGAGGTTATATAAGGGAGAACCCAACCCTTCTAGAGTGTTCTTAAGCCTGAGTTCTACTGAGTACTGCTTAGGTGTGACGAGGGGAAGTGTTGTGTAGGAGTTGAGTCACAGAGCTGGAAAAAGTCTATGGATTGTAACTGTTGCCTGTACTGGATTATGCTGTTTAACATGGAAGGAAGCCTTCAAATAAAGACCCTGTTGTTTGCATCAAGGAGTGTCATGATTGGAGACCAGTGACAACTGAATCAGTAAGTGAACCTCCACCCCACCCAGGCCACACCAACTTGAGTTGCCCTACCCTAGGTCCAAGAACCCCCCTCGCTGCTTAGAGCACGTGCCAATGGCCAGGCATGCACCCGCTACAATTAGCCCATGTCCAGTTCTATCACTATGTGTTCTCAGATATTTGGAGTCCCCAGACCCCAAAATAATAAGCAGAGAATGCAAGAGAATCTTGCCACATATATGGTAGGTAATGTAGAGACCAGGAGAGTAGACTGACCACAGAGAGGATTGGACTGACCACAGAGAGACCCAGGAGATCTACTGGTGGACTTCGGGCTGGTTCGGGCTGGTTCTTCCCTCCAGTCCCACTGTACCTCCCAGCCCATGTTTTGACCCAATGCTACAGCCTCGGCCTTGGAGTTTATTTCTTGACTGATGGAAACCTCTGAGCCTAGAATTGCAGTGCATTACTCTCTCACATGGTCTATCCTTCCAGTTGAAGTGGTTTAATGGGGTGTGGCACTTGGAGCCCACATCTCTTGGGAGATAGTTGGAAAACAGTGATTCCTGTCCACCCTGGTAGGGCACAAGCTTCCAAGCATCACAGTTACTGTACTACTTTTATCCAGAGCTTGCCACACTCCCCATCAGTTGTAATGACAGGCACTCACAGTTACTGGCTGTGGTGATTGCTGCTAAAACTCTTTCAGATTAAAATAGTCAGTTTAGAGCAAAGGAGTTTGAGCTGAGCTTTGTGGTGTCTTTGAAGTGAGAGCCAGGGCTTGTGAGGCAGATTTGACGTTATTTCTAAGGTTTCTAGGCACTGCCCTGGAGTGAGATCCAAGATTTCTGAGCACTACACTGCTAAGGTTTCTGGAACTGTTCTAGAGTGAGATCAGAGGTTTGTGGGACTGTCCTAGAGTGAAATCAGATGTTACTGGGGGCTGCCCTGGAGTGAGATCAGACATTTCTGGGACTGTCCTTGAGTGAGATCAGAAGTTTCTGGGGACTATCCTTGAGTGAGGCAGGCTCAATGACTAGCCATGAGATGCTGGGCCCCACCCCCAACATGCACTGCAGGGGCAAATTATAGACAGGGGTGGAAATGGTCCTCAAAGCCATGATGCTAGGTCTATAAGCTTTGGAGGGCCAAATGGGGGCTAGAGCCTCTTTTCTGTGAGAGTACAATGAGACCAGGTATGGGGACTTGGGAGGCAGGGAGCTGGGGGGAGTGTCAGAAGAGGACTGAGTGAATTCTGGCACAGGGTCTGTGTGAGGTACCAGCCCAGTTGATCATAAAGCAGTGCAGCCCACAAGGAATTCCTCCTGTGCTCCTTATGGTTAGTCCACCTATTCCGACTCACCAGATGGCAGTAATGTGAATCCTGTAGACAGCTTCATCTTGTCTGTGTGTGTCTGTGATGGATGTGTTCTTACTCCATAAGGCTTGGAAGATAGCTTACGCGGCTTGTCATAAAGATACGTAGATACGTTTCAGAAGCTTTATTTCATTACAGAATCTTGCAATAAGCACTTCTTACAGCAGGAATCTTGAAATGTACGTTCAATACAGCAGGAAACTTGTGATGTAAACCCATAACAGCAGCAGGTAAAAAGACGGTAGACCTCAGGAGGGGGCAGAACGTGTGCACTGCTTGGATGCAATCTAAAAAATGGCTGAAGGGAGAGAGGAAGAGGGGAGGAGCTACTTGCATCACTGCTAGACTAAGGGAGCCAGGAAGGGACAAAAGCAGTTAAAGGCACACTGCTCATCCTATGTAAATAAACACCATATCAAGCATATTTTCCTTGTTCCATGAATATTCATTCAGGGGTTTGCAGCAGGAGCCCCCCCTCCCCTCATGTGAGTGTGGTGCAGCTCCACTCGCCATGATGTTGCAGTTATTCCTGGAGGCGATCCCTTTATTTTGGAAAGATCATTTGCTTTGCCTAGAGACATGATTTATATTCAATTAGATTGAAAGCTGTGTGCACAGACATCAGGCTAATGAATGTCAGACGGTTTTGGGTAGTGTTTTCCAAACTTGTTCTCCCGTACCCACAATGTTTTTTATGAATCTCCACCCAGATGCACAGATGTAATAAATGGGTTTAAAGCAGGTTAACAGCGATACATTGGCCTCGATTCACAAAGAGTTGAAAAAAACTCTCATTGTAGTAAAAAATTCAATTCATGAGAAAAAAAGCCTGAGAATGTCACTGTTAGTGAATCACCAAATAGGAATATATAATGAAAGTCAATGGCACTTTTTACTACAGGTAAAAAGTTCAATACTTTTTTCAGGAGTAAAAAAGTGCCATTGACTTTCATTGTATTCCTATCTGGTGATTCATTAACAGTGACATTCTCAGGCTTTATTCTCATGAATTTAATTTTTTACTACCATGAGAATCTTTTTCAACTCTTTGTGAATCAAGGCCATTGAATGGGAATAAAAGTTTAAAATTCCCCCACCTATAACATATACTGGATTTTTCCCCCTATAAGACACACTATTTCCCATAAAAGTTGGAAAGGGGAAAATATCAGTGCTTCCTATCGGACGAATGTATAGCAAAAACAAAACTTAAGCCTGGCCCTCCCACGCCACTCCTGCAGCTACCACCGCTCCGGCGGATGCGTTCCCATCACCGCTTATCTCCACCACCACACACGTCCTCTGAGCTGTCGCTGGTTCCTGGCCGGGATAGCGAGTCTTGTATAGGGCCAGCTTCCATTGAAACCAATGGACGCTGGGCCGAGTCATAGGCCTCACCCACTCACAGCCCTGAACCAGCACTAGCTCCGGGAACTGCTTGAAGGCGGACAAAGGCGGTGGGAAATACGCATGTGGCGGCAGTAGCAGCGGAGACTGGTAAGCTTTTTGTATGTTTGTGTCTGTTCCTGCGCCGTCGAGCAGGGGCATGTCGTTGGGGGAGGGGGGGGGGGTTGAAGCACAGGCTGCCACAGGATGTAATGGGGCCTGCTGCCAGAGGATATAAGAGGGGCCCGCTGCCACAGGATGTAACGAGGCCTGCTGTCACAGGCTGTAATGGGGCCCGCTGCCACTGGCTATAATAGGGCCTGCTGCCACAGGCTGTAATGAGGACTGCTGCCACTTGCTTTAATGGAGCCGGCTGCCACTGGTAGTAATGGGGCCCGCTGCCTACTGCTTGTTATAGGGGATGCCGCACACTGCTTGTAACAGGGGATGCCGCTCACTGCCTGTAATGTGGGATGCCGCACACTGCTTGTATTATAATAGGGGATGCCACACACTGCTTGTAATGGGGCATACGTTCATTGCCTGTTATGCAGATTGTCACACACTGCTTGTAACAGGGGATGCCGCTCCCTGCCTGTATTGTGGGATGCCACACACTGCTTGCAATAGGCGGTCCTGCACACTGCCTGTAATGGAGTGATTGGAGGGATTCTGCACACTACCTACTATGAAACCGCACATGTGGATAAGAGATATTTTTACCTGATGCCTGCTGGAGCTTGTAAGATTAGATTAGATGGAGGTGTAATCCAACTTTCCTCCACTGGGGAGCTTCACAAGCCCAGGGATGCCTATCTTTTACTACTAAAGTTATGTGCAACATAACATTTGCTCCGAGAAGTAACATAGGTTTCCTCAAAAATGTGCGTCTTCGTTAGATTTCATTTGATTTTTAAGTTATTGCAATGCCTAAATTGCTGGTGGTATGGGTATTACTTACCTAACTAATGAGCCAGTGCAAGGAGAACTCCATGAGGGGAACACTTAAGTATATCACTATGGCAATCCTGGATGGAAGGAGCAGAGCAAGCTTAGAGCCAGTAAGCTCGTCCTAAGCTTGAAATAGCCACGCCCATTCAGGATTTCCAAAACCGCACACAGTACATGGGGCGCGCTCGTCTTTGTAACTGTGCACGGCACACTCTCTGCTGGTGTGACGAATCTGCACAACATTGAAGTGCAACACAGGCAGGAGATGGAAAAAGGAACATGGGCAACATACAACAAACGTGAGGGGAAAAATCCACATTACACAGGGGGCTTTCTAAAATGTTCCCTGTGTATTACTTGACTGTTGGTACTCCTTAAAGGGACAGTCAAGGCAATGGCAATAATAAGACAGCAAGGAGCTCACCAAAAGCTATTCCCATGTGCCTCTCTTCTATTTCCTGCAGTGTGTTGTAGTTGCTGTAGCAGGTCCACACATTTTGGTCACAATGTCGTTACAATCCTCTCCCTTAGTGCTCCCAGCATGAGGGATCCTGGCCAGCCACATTGGTCATGCTTTCCAGGCTTGGCTACCCTGGGAGAGCTGGGGGACAGCATTACATTAAGCAGACACACATTGCTGTGGTTGATTAAAAACAGTGGGAAAAAATATCTGGTTAAATGTCCCTTTGAAATAAAAAAATGGGGTTGCTGTTCCAACTTTGAACACTAGATGGGAGTATAAGACCACAAATGGGAAAGTAGAATTAAATTCAAACTCAGAATTCTTACTTAAAGTTGCCCTTTAGGATGATTCAGGGGACATAAGATACATTTGGGGAACAACAGGAAACTGCTGGGATTGGTTGGGAGCTTTTTAGAGGGCCCTATCAGGAAGAAACTCAGGGGGGTTGTGGCGTGGATAGGACAGGTGAGGCACCCCTTAGGAGTAAGAGGATGGGACCGTGAGGCTGTGAGGGAGTGCCGCAGTACTTGGACTCCAGTGAGGTGTGACTGCCCCTGTTCAAGAACTCTGCCCTGTAGTGACTGTAGTGTGAGGGAGAAGCCAGTACGGGCCAGTAGGCTGATAAAAGAGTGGTTCCCCATGTTTTTCTTGCTGGCTTCCCTACAGTCTCTCTGCTGACCCAAGGCAATTCCACGTCCCAGTCTGGTATACCCCCTAGACTAAGGTTCAGCTCATAGTGGGGTGGTGGCCTCCTCTGGAAAAAAAAAACGTTAATTGGGAAGTACAATACTGTCCAGCCCCTATACTGAAATGTTCTGATAAGCAAGTGTACCTATGTCTTCTGCCTTAGGAACACAAGAGTGTTTAACCCTTATACTGAAAGGTCCTTATAAAGTAAAGGTGCCTGTGTTTGCTGTCTACAAGCAATGCAAGCTTATGTGGCCTGTGACCTGTGAACTTTGTGTTTGCCCATGACATGGTTTAAAGCATTAAACCCTTCTTTGACCCTGCAACAATAAAACAAGCTGATTATTTTATCACTGCTGTCTTGCCCTTGAGTATTTGTAAGCTGAGGTACTGTCTTACTATCACCCCATACTGTGAGCCAATTAACCCTTACCATCGGCTACTACACCTGTGTACTGTGATACAATTACTGTGGTTACAGACGTAGAAAAAAAGAAAGGAATGAAGGGGCAAACTTAGAGATCCAGTACAGTCTACAGGGTCCTGCAGGAAATGAAGGAGGGGTACATGGAACATGCTTCAGATGAGCTCCTTGCTGCCTTATTATGGCCATTGCCTGGACTGTTCGTTAAAGAAGACCCATTAACTACTGAATGAGTGCAGGGCCGACCTGGGCCACATTATGACAGGCTGGGGGGGCATACAGATGCATCGAACCTGCATCCCCCCTCATGCTTAACTTCATCATTGATCTGTAGCCAAAATGCAGCCACACGATTGGCCGCCAGTGGTCACATGGATTGGGGTCACATTCTCTTTTGTGGCCGCTGATAAGGGCCAACCCACTTGACCGGCGGCAGCCAATCGCAGGGCTGCATTTTGTCCAAGGAGCGAGAATGAAGATAATTATTGCAGGGGATTGCAGGGTCGATGCATGGGGGGTGGTCCTCCAACAATCTGGATGTCCCCCCGCCCAGTCACAATGAGGCCTTGCCGTCCCCACGCGCATTCGGTGGGAAATCGGCGTGATCCCGCTTTAACTGTGTCACTGAGTGGAGATCTATAAAACATGACTTGTTGAAACACATCTGTGCATGCATTTTCGGCCATTTAATAGGGTTGTTCATAGGACAGGTATGCCAAAGGAGGATGCCTGGATGGTGGAAGACTGTCACAGCGAGCTGTTAAAAAGAACTATTGCTGTAGAGAGATAGCAACTAACCTCTGAAGAAGGTTCAAGCTGAAAACAATATCCAGAGCCTGGAGTCTACAAAACTTCAGTATACATCAGGATATCTCTGGTGTTGGGTATGGGCTAGCAAAGCCTGGTCAGTCTAAACTGGACTGTAGTCTGGCTGATTAGACTGGCAACACATGACCTGGTTTGAGGCCAAACAGGGCAAAGTTCAATAGCAAAAAGTCCGAAGAGAGGCTGGGTCGTTCACTTTAAATATTATTCTTGAGGATCTTATGCACAGAAGTGCACAAAAAGATGTAGGTGCTATAATGTTGGCCTAACTGGTCTTCTTCACCATTTAGGTACCTGTTGGGATAGACTGACAAAGTTGTGGTCAGGTAAAACCAGATCATAGTCAAAGAATCAGGTCAAGTCATGGACTGGTAGCACAGGCTAGGGTTGTGGAATAGGTGGAAATCATGGGTAGGATGAATAGGACAGTAGGATAGTCCACCTCTTCCAAATATTACATATGTCTGTTCTACATGTGCTCTTTAGAAAATTCTCATTTCTACTGCCCCTTGTAAATTTACACCTTGTTCTTCAGGATACAAAGCAATTTTTGTTTGCCATAGTTAACCAAAGGAGATACCTTGTTGGAAACTAAAAATTATAAGAAAATAAAAAATATTGGCATCGCTGGTAACCATCTGCCTTTCCAATTCATCATTTTATTTTAAAAATTAAACAACTAAAATGCTGTCCTTATACCAACTTTAAGAATATAAAATTTGCCAGTTGAAGAAAAACAGCATCTGTTATTTTGATACATGTATCCAAGATTCAGGCAGAACTCTAAATATAAGAACTGGGTCATAAGACAGCTTTTTTTAAAAGAACTATGGTATGTATTGTCACATGACATGATAAAATAAAACACTGCTTAAAGTGGCTTGAAACCCAGGGGGGATCGGCCCGGGAATCTATAAGATTACCGGACTGATCAGATCCCTCCCCGCGGGGCATCCGAAATCGGGATGTCCCGCGGGGAGGAACCCCCCAGGAGGCCCACAAACCTTACCTCAGCCCCGTTCCATCGGCGCATGCGCGAGACGCGGCTGCGGCTCGCACCCGCTCCCTGTTAGAGGGAAGTGCGAGACGCGGCCTCCAGCGCGCAGAGCCGCTGAGCTGCTATGCACGTCCAAGCGGCCTTGGACGCGCATACCACAGCGGCTCTGAGCACTGTGATTGGCTGGAGCGGTCACGTTGGAGCATGGTGAGGTGAGTGTTTCTGGGCTTTCGGGGGGGGGGGGGGGGTTTCAGACAGCGGGGCACCCCCGATCGGGGTGCCCCACCGAAGTGGACCAAAACCCAGGATAGTCAAAATCCTGGGTTTCGGTCCACTTTAATATAATCGTTGATCATTTCATTCCAAAACTATTAGCTTAATAATGAGCTGGTAACCAGCTGATGTGATTGCCTTTACAATTTCAGATTTGTGGAACATGGCTGCAGGGATTTGCTTAATTTTTGACACAAGATCATTTTTTACAATGTATTGACGTTGATGATGCTGGAACCTCACTTGCAGCTGGTGTTCTGGTTTATCTGAAAGGCGTTCAGTGGGATTCAGATATAGGATCTGTGTGGCTATATTATTTCCTCAAAGCAAAATTCTGTAACATATTTAATTATGTAACTTATCAACTTGTTTATAAACGACATAGAAGATGGAATTAAAAGCACTGTCTCTATTTTTGCAGATGACACAAATATATGTAGCACAGTGCAGTCTATTGAAGATGTTCACAAGCTTCAGGCTGACTTGGACACAATAGGGTTGATTCAGAGACAGATACATCTGGACTTTCACATGTGTCTGTGTATGTTTTTGTGTCTGTTTGGCATGTTTTTTGGTTTTTACGTTACTTTTTCCATGCGTATGTTCGTTCCCGCTAATGCGTATATACGCTTTCGATGGACGGAACGAAATCTGATAATTTGCGTTAGTTCGGATAAGTTACGGATCTAAATCGGATAATTTGCGTTAGTTCGGATAAGTTACGGATCTAAATCGGATCATTTGCGTTAGTTCAGATAAGTTACAATATTGGGATGGGCTTGAGACCTGATTGCCGATGGTCCACCGCCCTATAAAACGGTTTCATTGCCGCTCCACTTACGGGACCATTTTTGCCTCGGATTGCTATTGTTGAACATGTTTTGCGGCTATGTGGAGGAGTATGAGCGCCTTCAGCTCCAAGGCATTGCATGTGTCACACACACATTCTAAGTGCATTTGGTTACTGTTGAATCAGACATTAGAAGTGAGCCTATTTTAAATGTCTCTACAGCCTCACATTCCCAGCAGTGGCAGGCCCCAGACCGTAGGGTGGTCCCCCAAGCAGAGGTCGCCCACCACCGAAGTAAGTCGTAATGTAAATATTTTGAGTATGTGTAAAATAACATCATCAGCAATCAACCTAAATCCATTGTCAATGTCCTTAGCATAATGACATATGGCCTAATGAGTTAGCTTGCAACCTAATAATCATTCCATCCACAGCTGGTAAACATGTATTTGCAGAACAATAATTTTAATTTCTTTTTTTACAGACACCGCATATGCGAGATTGGCACAAATCAGTGCAACGGTGTTTAGGTTGGTGGGCGAGGTGCAGGAGCTGCGCGATTCGTTGGGGACCACAGATTAAGAATAATTATCTTGGGCCTGCCATTGCTTTGTATATAGTCTTATTGTTTTATAATGTTTTTAAAAACTGTTAATATTTTTAAAGTTTTTTAATTTTTTACAACAACCCCAAAAAAAATGTTGGACTTGTACAAAAAAAAAAAGGCAACAAAAATTGCCTCTTGCTAGTAAAAAAAAAAGCTAAAACTTGTTTCTGTGTCATTTTCTGTTCAAAATACATTCATTAAGGGTTGGTTACAACAAAACGTAGGAACAGCCCAAAATTAGAAAATGAAGAATATCCAGACCGCGGTGTGATTTAGGTAAGCATTAGGTGCGCAAATGGAAGAATGAATCCGCGAAGGGATTTGGGTAAGCTTTAGGTGCGGGAAACGGAAGAATATACAGACTGCGATGTGATTTAGCTAAGCATTGTAGCAGAAGTGAGTGAACTAAATATGTAGACGAGCACATTAATGAGTTAATTTTGTAGTGCGCAGGTGTAAGTTCGTAACGATTTTCGTCTGGACGATTATTTATAGAAAAAGGAAATCAGAATCTAACGGGAAACGTAAATGATTCGTTCGAGGCGACGATGAAAAAAGGGCAAAAACGAAAGCCTACGTTGTTTCATGAGTAACATAAACGGAAAACGAAAGCTGAAAAATGACATTCTCGTTGGCAAACGAACGGACGAAGACTTTACTGAAGGCTTGCGATGCATGCTTAGAATCACTCGTACACTCATACATGAGTGGGAAAATTTCAAGAAAAAACAGATCGACACAAAAACTAAAGTCTTTTTATGTCTCTCTGAATCAACCCTAAATTGAGTGTCTGGGCATCCACTTGGAAAATTAAGTTCAATGTGGAGAAATGTAAAGTCATGCACTTGGGGTCTAACAACCTGAAGGTCACATATGTCCTCTGGGGAGTAGAACTGGGAGAAGGATCTGGGGGTACTGGTAGATCACAGACAAAATAACAGCATGCAACGCCAAGCAGCTGCTTCCAAGGCCACCAAGATACTATCATGCATTAAAAGAGGCAGGCATAGAATCACGGGATAGGGATGTAATTTTGCCTCTTTACAAGGCACTGGTGCGCCCTCACCTGGAATATACCGTCTAGTTCTGGGCACCCATTCATAGAAAGGATGCTCTGACTATGGAAAGGGTGCAGAGGAGAGCCACCAAACTAATAAGGGGAATGAAAGATCTTAGTTATGAGGAAAGATTTCGAGAATGAAATCTGTTTAGTCTTAAGAAAATACGACTGAGGGGGGACATGATTAACTTGTATAAATATATGGGGAAACACTATTTCAGGTAAAATCCTCTCTAAAGACAACCGGGCACTCCCTTCGACTGGAAAAAAAGAAATTCAGTCTCCTGAGGTGACAATCATTCTTTACCATGAGAACTATACATCCGTGGAATAGCCTCCCACAGAAGCTTGTTACAGCATCAACCGCTGACAGCTTCAAAAAAGGGTTGGATGCTTATTTAGAAGAAAATAACATTAACAGTTACTATTAGCTGTTATCAGTAAAAAAAAAAAAATAAAATAAAAAATAACTTCCCCTACACCCTTGGTTGAACTTGATGGACATATGTCTTATTTCAACCATATTAACTATGTAACTATATGTACTTGAAAGG
This sequence comes from Gastrophryne carolinensis, assembly GCA_027917425.1. NCBI lineage: Eukaryota > Metazoa > Chordata > Amphibia > Anura > Microhylidae > Gastrophryne > Gastrophryne carolinensis. Next base: position 409,969,773 of record CM051238.1, on the reverse strand, counting down.
CCCAGAAGACTGGTTTTGCTGGTGGAGCCATCATTGCTGGGTTGATATAGGAGGTGCTGTGGTAGGCCATTTTTTGGAGTCCTCAAAGTGGGACAGTATAAACCAGTTTGTGGGTGATGGGCATGGTAGAGGTGTGGTTTAGTGTGTAGCTTAATTACGGGTCATATCATATGCTGTAGGAATATTTGGTCCATAAAACATGTTGGTGATTGAGCCAATGCTCAGAAGTCCATGAATTCCACTACCACCATTCAACCGAAGAGTCAGAGCAGTTATAAACCACCCAGACATCCAACATTCTGCATTTGGTGGGACTTCCCCATGTCAGCAAAGTGGAACATTTAGGTGTTTCCAGAGTTTTCGGAGGGACAGCGGGCCTAAAAGTGGGACTGTGTCACTGAAAGTGGAACTTCTGGTCAGTTTAGCCAAGTGCCACCCAGGCTTGAAGTCAGCCAGGGATTATGATCAAATGTCAGACAAGACTTAGGAACTTCCTACAGAAAAGCTTAAGTGCTGGTAAACCTGCAGTGATTTTACTCGAAAACCGTGTGCAAATACCTTTACTCACGGTGCTGAATCGAGCCTAATGTCAAATTTTACCATATAGAATTAGTGAGGGACCTCTAGTTTAGCAGTGCCATAAGGGGTGTAGCTAGCCCGAATGGAAATATTCCCCATAGGCACTAGGTTAAGAGCATCACTCAACTCTATTCAGTAGTTTAAAACTTCTAGTAAGTTATGTGTGTGGCATGGACATGTGCCATCCATCCTAACATTTATAAAATGCTGTAGCTGGGTGGCATTAGAGGTTTTTAAAGCAGGGTACTGTTAAGAACTAATTTAGTTGTTACTGAAAGTCGAATCCAGCTGAAGTATATGCGGGAGGAGGTAGCAGCCAGGAGAAGTGGGAATCTGAAGCTGGGACTAAGCCAGGTGGTTACCACAGAGGACCTGTTATCCCAGTTACCAATTTTGTGTAAGTCTTGCTGTATTGTGGAGCTACTAAAGGGAAACCAGGGTCTGGAACTGTTAAGTGGAGACTGTATAATGACAGTGTGTTATTTGATGTAGTTGGCCATCAAAAAATTAAACCTTTATTAAGAAACTGATCTTACTGAGTGTGAGAGAGTCTGATGGCATCTTGATACCACAAGTGCCTCACAGGATACCTTAGAGCCCAAGAAGAATTAATTTGAATATAATGTAGTTCCAAAATATTACCAATCACTCTAACAGACACCTTTTTTCAGGGGTTAACCAAAGCAGTAAGTAACTTTATCTGGCGTAAAAAAAAAAATAGAACTAAATATAACAATTTAAGTAGGAGGACAGAAGAGGGCGGATAAGAGGCTCCGGATTTAGAACTATAATACTGGGCTTCTATAATACAAAGTATTGAGGCACGGATACACCTAAAAGATAACAGTAGCTGGTCAGAGTTGGAAACTAAAGAAATAGATACTAAAGAACCTAGCTCACTTAATCTTGAACTCTTATTGGCAAAATTAAAAAAAATGCAGGCACCCATTTGTAACCCACATATGAGAATTTCCTAACCTTATTAAACCATAAAGAAACATCACCTTTCCTCGATCAACTATGATTTATCACCAGCAAAGTTTCAATTGGGCCGGGAGGATCCACTATAAAAACACAAACCAAAGGGTTGCAACATCTGGGCATTAGTGATATCTGGGTTCCAGAATCCTGGAGAACATATTTCCAAAATCTGAAATTAAAAAAGATATAACACAACACTTAACCTTTCGTATAGGCCGACTCCTATAACTAAGTTACAGATTATCTTGATTAACATGGGAGGGACACCAAAAAAACGAAACTTCTACTATGGTATACTAAACCACTTAACAAAGAGTCCTGCTTTAAGTTGGTCATTAGCATTTTCTCAGTACACACTCTAACTGTAGATTTTGACAAATGCCTATTTTTCTTTTATTTCTAGGGTGCAAGTAGAATTTTACGTGAATGAAAATTCCTTTAAAGAACGACTGAAACTGTTTTTCATAAAAAATCAAAGATCAAGTAAGTATGTTTTTTTTTGCTTCCACTAAAGCAGGGATGACCAGACAGCCAGACAGTCTAGTTTAGGCAATAATGTGTAACACTGTATAGTGAAAAATAAGTGCCTCTGCTTCAAGATTAATGTGCACTTAATAGTGATTATGGCAGATACGCACCATCATTATGCCAACCCTTCTTTCATATTCAGCAATGCATTGCTTCCGAAACATTAAGATTAGGGCTGTTAAAAGCCAGGGTGAAAGACAGTCATTAACAAATCTAAACATTGTACTATAAAAACCTGTAGAGGTAAATAATGCTTTATTAATGAGTAAATTTTAATCTTCACCTTTAGGTTTAAGGGTTCGACTGTTCAATTTCTCACTGAAGCTGTTGAGTTGTCTCCTGTATATTATAAGAGTGTTATTGGATGATCCAAGAGAAGGCAAGGGGAACTGGTGGGTATTTCTGTTGTCCTACTTGTTGCAGAGATTGAGTGCTGGATGCAGTGGAGTCAACTTAGACAGACATTGTGGAGGAAATGTTTTTTACTGGAACATGTGTGGAGTCAGAGAATTCATCTTAACATGGTGAATTGTACACAGGCAGGAAGAACTAATCAACAAGTACACTTCAATAGGGGAAAGAGACTACAAATAAGTAACAGTGCCATCTGCTATCATAACAATAACCCTACAGTCCCTCCAGCACTATATATAAATAGTAATATACATAATATATATATACACATAATTCAGCTTGAGCTGTTGTATCCCCAACACTACTGCCATCACACCACCTGGAACTAGGCTTACGTTGAGTAGGAACCTTTTGCAAAAGTTTCAGATGAGTTGATTTAATTAACTAGGTATATCATCCTTCACATGTGGCCATATGAGACCACCTAAGTCCAGTTTCAATAAATTACAAAATTGCAGAACTGTTGGTAGAAATCTCCCATCATGCTCCCTTCATGATATATACATACTGTATTTCTTTTTCTGACCCACCCACGCTTGTGTCTGTATGTCTTACCCAAAGATTCTCATTAACATTTTTTATACCTTCTTGCTCATTATGGATCCTTTGTATTGTTACAGCTGGGGATGTCCAAAACAAAATAACTCCTCACAGCACAAGTTTGACTGGTAAGAAACACAATGCGGGTGCCTCTGAACAAGTTTTATGTTATTTGCATTATAGTTTTTGTTAGTTTTGTTGTTAATGTTTGCATCATGATAGCTTTATAGATATTTGCTACACTAGTATTAGAGTTTTATTTCATTTTATAATGTATGCTTTCTCGTTTTCTTTGAGTTGTTTATTTAATTTTTTTTAAGCAAGTGGCGTCCTACAGGGTTATTTACTTTCTCAAACTTCATGGCTCTGGCATGCAGACCCTAATATATGCCCTCATGTAAAATGTGGGGGAAGCTGTAACTCTTGAGCTTTGGATAGGTTTTCCAATATCCATGAAAATGCTGAAAGAGCATTTCAACATTTATAGGCATATACAACACTTTCTGTAAACCAGTTTTGGCCCTTAATACCTACATTTGACCTATATTTTCCCAAAAGCTCACTAGTACCCCTGTCTTGCTGAAGGAGATACCCTGCCATGTTACTGGAGACAGCTAGAGACTGCTGCTGTGTTATTTAACATGAGTTTTCAGTAGCTTCCCTGTACACAACGCATGTGAAAACTTGATCCCAAGACTCAAGCAGCTTGTACCTATCTAGAACCTGAGTTTCTGGAACCTCAGCCTGAGACGTATCCACAGGCACCTGGAATTTTGCATCATCACTCATGAAAGCATACCAGCCCCTATGTCCTTCATTAAATGTCTGGGATACTCATTGTTAGGGTTTAGAATAATGTGTCCATGCTGATTTGGGATAGGTGATGTGTATTTGTGTGTAGGTTGTGTATGTGTGTGTGGGTTTTTTTTTTTTTTTTTTAAATTCTTTATTTATTAAAGATTTTCAACAAATCAAGAAACCGTCTACACTTCCAAAATGTAACAGAAGAAAAACACAGTGTCATATGAGTCATACACGTAATGCAAGACAATAAAGATCTTTGTAGATAGGCAATTACCCCGTAGGGCTGTTTACATAAGGGTCATACTTTAATTCCTGTCAATCAGCTGTCAGCACTGTGTTAGCAGTAAACCTTATTGGGGGAACGTCCAGCGGAAGTGGAAATGAACATAAAACACCACAAAGGGAGGGGGAAGGGGAGGGGGAGCGAGTGTGAGGTGCAGAGGGAGGGAAGAGAGAGCCGGGGGGGGGGGGACCCTAATGTGGATCAAGTAATTCTTTTCCTGCAGGAGAGTCCGTGAACGCCATCCAGCCATACCATGTTTCCGCGAACCTTTCAAAGGTGCCATCCCGTGCGGACATGAGGTCCTCAAATCTCATGATGTCGTTCACGTACCGGCACCAGCTGCTTATGGATGGGGGATCCTTACTTTTCCACACCTGCGGAATGCAGGCCTTAGCTGCACTCAACAGGCGACACGTTATAGAATTTTGATAGCGCTTCAGGGGAATCTCAGAGACGTGGAGGAGACAATAAGCAGGGTCCTCCGGAACCCTCGTGCCAGATATCTGTCCTGCAACCTGTCTGATCACACTCCAGTATTCTTGCAATTTGGGGCAGGACCAGAAAAGGTGCAGCAGATCGCCCCTCTCCCCACCGCACCTCCAGCAGTTTGGGGGGACGTCCGGGAACCATCTATGTAGGTCAGTAGGGACTCGATACCATCTGGCTAATATTTTGTACCCACATTCCTGGAGACGGGTACATATTGAGGACTTGTGTGCCAATGTGTATATCCTCCGGCGCTGCTCAGGCGACCAGGTTAGGTTTAGGTCTCTTTCCCACCTACCCAGGAAGGGCGGGGCTTCTGCGTCCGGCGGGGCCACTAGAAGTCTATACAGCCTCGAGAGGACGTGTCTCTCTACATCCTTGCTTTGACACATCTCCTCGAAGACCGTGAGGGCTCGTCTGCTCTCCCCGTGCTCCCGCATGGAGGTCAGGAAGTGCCTCAGTTGCAAGCGCTGCCAGTGGGACCACCCAGGCAGCCCGCCCCTCCGAGCAAGCTCATCCAAGTCTGTCCATCCCTCCCCCGCAGCAAAGTGACCCACCCTAAAGACACCCGCCTCCAACCACGCCCGGGCCTGGCGGCCCCCGCACCCCGGGGTGAAGCGCGGGTTACCCAGGACCGGGTACATGGGGGAGGGAGAGGGGGAAATCTCCCCCCGTTGGAACATCGCGTCACACACCCTTAGCGTGGGACCTATGGTTGGGTGTTGTCTTCCCAGTTTTTCCTCCTCTTTTGCCAACCAAGAGACACCCTTAAGTGGAGCCCCCACAAAGCTCTGCTCGAGTCCCACCCACTGCTTGCTTTGGCCATGGACGCACCAGTCGACCACTCTACCGAGATGCACCGCTGAGTGGTAGAGCATGGGGTCCGGAAGACCAACACCACCCTGCTCCTTTACTCTGGACAGGACCTCTCTCCTCAATCTCGGTTTCTTTCCAGCCCATATAAATTTGGTAAAGACCGCACGAACCTTCTGGAGGAAGACACGTGGGATGAATATCGGCAAGGCCTGGAGCAGATATAGCAGGCGTGGCAGGAGGGTCATTTTGACCGCGCTACATCTTCCGAACCAGGATAGCTTCCCCTTACTCCACCTGGCCGTCTCCACTTCAAACTTTTTTAGCAGCGGGGGGAAGTTGAGGGAATACGTTTTTTGGAGGTCCCCACTAATGTTTGTCCCCAGGTATTTCACACTGACATCTGCCCAACGGAATGGGAAGGAGTTCTTAATTTTCTCGAATCTGTGTGGGGGGATGTTGATATTTAGGGCTTCGGACTTCTGGAAGTTGATTTTATAGTCCGAAAGGCCTCCGTAGTCTCTGAGCTCCTTCATGAGATTAGGTAGTGTCACCTCAGGGCAAGACAGACAGAAAATTAGGTCGTCGGCGTAGGCCGCGACCTTATAGTGCCCAGAGGCGTTCGCCACTCCCCCAACGTCTGGATTCCCCCGCACCCGGCACAGAAAGGGTTCAAGCGTCAGAATAAAGACCAGTGGCGAGAGGGGGCATCCTTGCCTGGTCCCATTCGAAATCTCAAAGGGTCTTGACAGGCAACCGTTTACTCTCACCGACGCCGAGGGGAAGCTATACAGGCTCTCAATCCAGCCCAACATGTTCGGGCCCAGGCCAACATGGCCGAGTACCGCTCTCATGAACTGCCAGTTCACCCTGTCAAAAGCTTTCTCGGCGTCGGTAGAGAGCAAAAGGGCGGGTATGTTCTGCCTCTGCGCCAAGTGGATCAGGTTCAGCACTTTGGTGGTGTTGTCTCTGGCCTCCCGGAGAGGCATGAACCCCACCTGGTCAGTGCCTATTACTGAGTGCAGGTGCGGGGCAATCCTGGACGCAAGGATCTTCGCAAACAGCTTAATGTCTGCATTGAGCAATGAAATTGGTCTGTAGCTTGCACAGAGGTTTGGGTCCTTCCCCTCTTTAGGAATCACCACTACATGCGCCCTAAGCGTGTCCGCTGGAGGAGAAGACCCTTCAATAATGGAGTTCATCATCTGGAGGAGCTTTGGGGCGAGTTGGGGGAAAAGTTTTTTGTAATATTGCAAATGCAGTCCATCGGGGCCCGGCGTCTTGCCATTGGCTGAGTCGGCCAGAGCCTTCTGCAGCTCCAGCATCGAGATCGGGTTTTCCAGTTCGGCAACCGCCTGTTCTGATAATTTAGTCATTCCCGAGCCCTCGATGTACTGCACGCATCTCTGTTTGAAGCCATCACCCCGCTGCGCCGGCAGATTATATAGCTCTTTGTAAAACTTACGAAATTCTTCAGCTATCACCTCAACCTTGTGCACCAGGCCCCCCCCAGAGCCAAGGATTCTAGGCACATGGGTTGTGGTTCTCTCCTCCCTTAGTGCTCTGGCAAGCATTCTGCCACACTTATCCCCCGATTCGAAGAAAGCCTGACGGCATCTGACCATCTGGGCCTTTAATCTATCGCAACACAGCGTTTTCAATTTCTCCCTTAACGCAGTGAGGGTCGACAAATGGGCTGCTGCAAGTGATTTCTTGTGGAGGGCTTCCAGCCTCTTTATCTCCCCAAGGAGGCTCGTAATGCGCTCCATTTTCTCCTTCTTGAGTCGGGCTCCCTGACCTATCAAGACTCCCCTGATAAAGCATTTGTGGGCCTCCCAAAGGATACCTGGCGCCACTTCCGGCCCTGAATTTAACTCGAAGTAGCTTTTGAGCTCCTTCCGAACAATGTCCAGGACTCTCTGATCCTCCAACAGTGCGTTATTCAACTTCCAGGACCAGCTCCTAGGGACGGGGCCAGGATCTTTGATCGTGATAGTGACAGGGGCATGATCAGACAGGGTAATATTACCTATTGAGGTGCCATCGACTCTGGAAAGGACCGGGTGCGGAACAAGGAACATATCTATTCTGGAGTAGGAGCTGTGTGGGTGCGAAAAGAAAGAGTAGTCTCGTGTATCAGGGTGTTGGATCCTCCAGGGATCCACCAGCTGCAGTGTGCCCAAAGCGCTCCGGATGCGCTTTAGCTTAGAGTAAGCCAAGTGGGGGCCACCTCTGGACGTGTCCAGGAGCGGGTCAAGCACCGTGTTGAAGTCTCCCCCCATGATCAGCAGCCCCTCTCTGAAGTCCGCCAGGACCTCAAACAGGTTCTCTAAAAAAGTAATTTGTCCGACGTTCGGGGCATAGACATTAGCCAGAGTGAACAACTCAGACTGTATTTTCCCCTTTACTAATAACCATCTACCATCCTCATCCGCCTTGAAATCTACGAGCTCCCACACAAGGGACTTTGAGATGACAACACTCACTCCACGGGATCTGGAGTCGGGCGAATGACTATGGTAGGCCCTGGGGAAGTGTCTATCCCCCAACGAAGGAGGGTTGGCCGTTCTAAAGTGCGTCTCCTGCAGGAAGCCTATCTGGGCTCCCAATCCCTTAAGGTTCCTGAGAATCAAGGATCTTTTCTCTGGGCTATTCATGCCCTTGGCGTTGAGGGATACGATTTTGATCCCCGCCATTCTGGGTCTCCTTTGGGAAAACCACCCGTCACTCCCTTGAGTGGTGGCGAGGCGGCCCCCCCAACGGCTAAGATTTGGGTCTCTGAGGGACAGAGAAGGGGGTTGGGAAGGGTGGGGGGGGGGTAAGCAAGGCAAGGTGGGGAAACCTTAGGTTAATAACAACAAAAACAATACAAATTGAACTACTAAACTTATTCCTTTCGGAAGAATACCAAGTCTCACTAGGTCCGATAGACCTAAGAGCTGACCCTATTGGGGGTTAGGTGCCTGTCGACACGAAGTTGCAACCACAGTTACCCTTCCCCACACCAGGGCCCATGTTCATGTGGGAGTGCCATGGCACTCAACCGATCTAGAGAGGGGCAGCAAACCCAACCATTCAGCAGGAGCCACATAATAGTAGTGGACCCTCCATTCAATTTAGCTTATGTCAAGCCTTCAAAAACAAAACCGGAATAAGAGTCCATTCCCCCGCGGGGAACGCCCGGGGCAGGGCGGCGAGTGTCAACAACTACAGAGACCTGAGTCCCATCTCGGCCACGTCGTAGCCAAGGAGCGAGGGCATGGTGCACACTCCCGGGCAGAGAGCGTCCGTCGAGGAGTCTCCCAGGGCGACCGGGGCGCCTACACAGGGGTCGGCTACAGGCTCAAGCCCAACGGTCTCTGGAGACTTCAGGCCTCTGTATCGTAAGGCCTGGCCTGTCCTCTTGCTCGGCGTTGGCTTCTAACTCCTCTGGGGCCTCTCCGATTGCCTCTGCCAGGGCGGAGGGGGGGGATCGTCAGCTGTGCCGCTAACCAATTCGGGACCTCAATTGGATCCACCCGGAGGAAGGAAAACAGACCCGCCAAGTCCCCGGGGGATCTGAGCAGGTAAGTATCGCGGGCTCTTCGGACGATTAGATGGAAGGGGAAGCCCCATCTATAGGACGCCCCACTGCGTGTTACTACATCCAGCAGCGGTTTCAAGGCTCTGCGCATCAACAGCGTCCTTCGAGAGAGGTCCTGCAGAATTTGTATTTTGGCTCCATCGAAGTCCACGTCCCCCTTCCTCCAAGCAGCACGGACAATGTCCTCCTTTAGGGCGTAGCGATGTACCCTACATATCACGTCTCTCGGTCTGGAAGGGTCGGGGCCAGGTGGACCCAGAGATCTGTGTACTCTATCCAGCTCAATTGGGGTATCCGGGTCTCTTTCAAGGAGAGAGTTGAAAATCGCGGAGGTAATGCGCTTCAGATCTTCACTCTGGGAGGCCTCCGGAATGCCTCGCAAGCGGAGGTTATTCCTGCGGCTCCGATTTTCAATATCGTCCAGCTGCAGGATCTGGGTCTGAAGCAATTCCTCTTGCCTGTCGCATCTCTCTTCAAGCAATTGAAGACGATTGGCGGAAGTGGGGCCTTCTGACTCTAAGACTGCAACCCTTGCCGTCACCGCCGAGATTTGTTGCTTGACCTCCCCCAACTCGCGCCTATGCGCTTCCTCATACTTTGCGATCAATCCTTCTATATCGGCCCGGGTGGGGAGGCCCTTTAGTAAAGAAATTGTTTCCAAGTGAATGTTCACACCCCTAGGGGTCTCAGGGTCGGCCGGGGCCCCAGGCAAAGTGGGAGCAAGGGAACACCGGGGGGTCCCACCACTCGTGTTGTGCGCCCATGAGTCCCAAGCGCTGTCCACACGTTCTGGGGAGAAGCAGGGCTGCTGCGGGGACATCGGTGCCGGGCTGGAGGTGACGGCGGGCCAGGAGGCCTCCGGAGAAGGCATCAGGATCGGGGACGGCGGGCTCGGGTTGGTTTGGGCGTGCTGCCTGATCTCCACCACCGGTTCCAGGGGGGGAGGTGGTTTCTGCTTCATGGGCCTCTGGGGGAGTCCTATGCGGTCTGGCAGTGCTCCACTGGAGTTCGCCCCGCTGTCCGACACAGTCCCCTCCACAGCTCTATCCTGTCTTCCCCCAAATGCAAATCTATGGAGGTTCCGCTTCATGGCCATAGTTTGCTGTGTGTGGGTATGTGGGGCAGTGGACGCTCTCGCGGGGGGGATGGGTGAACCTGTGTGGTCGGGTGAGCTGGAGGCTTTAATTATTTGTTCCCTTGACGGGGGTGGGGGTCTGTCCAGCTGCCTTATATGTGGGGGCAGGCTGACAGTAGTGTTGTGCCAGCTTGTGTCACTGTCCACTTCCTCTCTCCTTTCATGCTGCCTCCCCTGTCCGCCCCCTGCTGCGTCTGTCTCACGGCGCTGGGGCTCTCCCGCCCCTCTCAGCAGCTCCGGTGACTCGAGCGATCGCGTCATCGCCCCGCCTCCATCCGTCACTGCCTCGTGTGTGCGATCCCTGGCGGCCGCCATCTTGGTACACCCAGAGGCTGCGGGTGTATCTTCGGCTTCGCTTAGCGCGCCCGGCAGCAGGGGAGCCAGAGCCCTCTTCTTCGTTTCGGCGTCGGCTGTCGCAGCATTCACCCGGCTCTCACCTGACAGGGGATCGCCGCCAGGTAGGGAATTCTCCACTCCGCCGCCGCTCCGCGCCGCCGCCATCTTGGTCCCAGGGGATACAGGACCGGATCCCCCATGTCCCTCGCCTTCCCCTGCCGTCTCGATTGGGCGCACCCCGGGATGGGTGCCCTCCTCACCGCTCCTCTCCCGCCGGGCGGGGACCCGCGCTTCCTCCTCCGGCCACTCCGCTTCGCCCGTGTCAAAAAGGCGCCTCGCCATCTTTTCCCGGCGGCACTCCGACCTGGCCTTCTTGGTGTCGCCGGTCTGGCGTTTTGTGGGTCCCTTCGCAGGTCCCCCTCCTCTCCTATGCGCGTTCCTCCTCCGTCCCATAGTCTCCAGATAGGGTCTGCTGCTCTAAAAAGTGTTTTACTGGGCACCTAGTGTGGGAGCTTCAGGCATGCACTTCCTCACTCCTCCATGTCTAGGACACGCCCCCAGGGTTTTTTAACAATTGTGAACTAGTAAGGTGTTCCACACACCCAGAATCAGTTCAAAGGGTGGGAAGCCCCCTACCCAATTACCTGCACCCCATTCTGGGCACCAGGCATGTTGAAGAACTATATATATATTCATGTTGGTTTATAGTGTGGATAAGACAACGTTCTTCTGTTGTTGAGACTCTGGACTCTTGGTGCTGGTCATAGGGAGTATATACCATAGGGGCAGTGTAGGCACGTGCTCCCGGACTTGTGGAACAGGGGGCCTCTGTGGTATGTCCCTGCTGCACATACTTACCTTACCTTACTACCTCCTTCTCTCTTTGATGTGGGCCTTGCTTCCACATCCGAATCGCGCAAGGGCTCAGTGTCACATGTGGGCCCTGGCTCTTAGTCAGCGTCGGACGTGCCTCTCTCCTCCATCGGTACCACGCATGCCACTCTTCTCTGATGTCGCTGTCCCACCCCTCAACCACCATCCTGCCCCTCCCACGCCAGCACTACGCTTATCCCATGGCGCCGCCCCACTTCTCCCACGGCACTGCCCCGCTCCTCTGTCCGTCAGGTGAGTGTCTGCTGGGGGGGATTGCTGATGGTGAGTGCCCATGGTGGGGGCCTGCTATGGGGCCCCATCAGGGCTATATATGCCCCCGGGTCTGGGGTTCAGTTGTTACATTGAAGCCATCTAAACATAATGCTACAATATTGCATCACCTATATTGATTTATTTCCTGGATTATCATGGATGTCTAAAAGGGAAAGGACCATGCTAATGTTGCTCTTAAGTCATGAGGCTCTCTAACAAGTTGATCACCATTTTATTTATTTTGAAATAATGCAATATTTTGCCTTTGGTTGTCAATCCTCATCGACAAAACAAATACATTACTTAAAATGTCCACCTTATAAAAAAGAAATATTATTGCCATCAGGAAAAGGGATCATCTTGTTCTATAGAAAATGTAGAACAAGGATTATTGTGACTCCTGCTCCTCTATTCATGTGCTGCATGTATTCCACCACCTATAGCTACCCAACAAGTTATTATAATAAATTATCCTGTTATAAGTTACATATTTCTTTTTTTCCCTCTTTCCCTTGTATTTCTCTCTTTTCCCTTTTTCTTCCTCTCCTTCCTTCCTCTCTTTCCCATTTCCTTTCTCTTCCCTCCTCTTCCTGCCCCCTAGGTTACCTCCTCTCTGTCCCATTATCCATCTTTATCATTATTTACTTCTTCCACCTTTAGTCACACTTTTTTCCAATTAAAACTGAAGAACAGTTGACAAACATTGAAGGGCTAGGGAGAGAGCTTTGTCAGAGGTCATCATTGCTTCCCACTCAGGTCCTTATTCAGGACCAAGGTTCGCTTCATGCTTGTTGAGCTGTTACCTGTGCTATACTAAAGAAGTAATGCCGAATTTATGTCTGCAAATATGGCTTATGATTAATATGCAAATACAATAGTGCTTGGGTGAGGAATTAACCCCTATGTACATAAAAAGTCCAGAACTGACCCATATTCATTTGCAACTAAAGAAAACATTTGTAGTACACTGCCCTCCTAGTGGCTGCACTGTGAAATTCAGCTTTTACTGAGATTAGATAAAATAACCGAATAAGCCATAGGCCATACACCTTGACAAAGGGCCCAGTTTAATCATTTTAGAGATAAGCTAAGTTTGGCTACATCTATATGTTAGATTTAAAGCTGACCAGAACCCACGGAATTTGTGAATAACATTTGGTCAAAGCCCCTGCCGATACTCCCTTCTTAGAGTGTAGAACTATAAATTAATATTTTCGCTTTTCGAATCGTCCTGGAACACTGATTTTCTTACTGTACCTCTCTGTAAGAGGGCAGCCAATCAGTCATTGCAAAGGTGTGCAATGACATCATTGCCACACACAACAATGGTAACAAATGGAGGAGGCCGAGCTTTACAGCAAAAACAAACACCGTTATCCGGGATTAGAGTAAAGCATGAGCAGAAAAAATTGGCAAAAGATAATACTCATGGGGGGGGGGGGGGAGCAATTAAGGGGATGGTAGTTAAAAATTTGGGTTTTGGTTCGCTTTAAAGTCATACTTCAGGCAAAGGCAATTGTTAGCCCATTGGGTCTGTTTTCCATTTTTAAATTGAAGAAAAAATGGCCGACATATTGAGGTTTACAACTCTACCTTATGATGTCTCTTCAGAAGAAAGTGGGCATGGTCCTTGGAGCTGTGATGCCGCATAATAATCAGCATAAGGGGTGGGTTCTGTAAGTTCACAAGAATGTGCATCAGACACCCTGGTTGTGCACCTTTCCCTAGACCAGAACTCCCATACGCAAATGCATGCTCTGCCAAACTCTACCCACAGACGTGCATGCGTACACTCCCAAAGTGCATGTGCACACTCCCAAACGTGTTGTAAGAACGCACTCCCAAATGAGCATGCACGTACTCCAAAATGTGCATGCGCACCCTTCCTAAGCCTATCTGAATGGCTGGGCAAGGAGTGCGCCTCAGGTCCGGGGAGACCAGGGATGTGGCTGTGGCCCAAGAATGCAATGTGGGAGTGCCAAATAGATGAGTGTGGGCGATCGGCGGAGGTTCACATACTGGGGCGTCCTGAATCAGCAACTGGGATCACTTGGTGCGATGGCCAAGGAGTTTGACTCCAGGGTTGGTCTAGGCGCCAACACCCCTAGTCCAGCCACCTATCCCCGCTCAGTGAATATTAGCGGGTAGTATCGCCCCCCCACCCTCCAGCTACCGCACCGTCTGATCACTGTCCAACTAAGACAGGCACGTGGACTGACAGCCAAAGGTGGCAGGGTGCAGGGCAGACCAGCATGCCCCCCACACCTCCCTACCACACTGGGCCCGATGACGTGGGGTACGCAGGTACCCTGCACACAGACCTCGCAGCGGCCGGTGGAGCATGTGGCAAAGCGGTGTGCCCCCCACGCCTCCTGACACTGCTGGGTGACCCCTTACCTCCCACATACAGACCAAGAGTTGTGTGTCCCTACTTCGTCTCAACCCCTGGCCATTTTCCCTGCCCCTCCAGCCTGACCCAACATGCAGCTCCTCCACCAGCACTGGTAACCCTTTTCCTCCCACACACAGACCTCATGACGGGGCATGAGACAGAGGAGTATTCCTCCCCCCCGAAATCCTCCTGACACTGCTGGATGTTCGGTGACAGGGAGGGCATGGGTAACCCCTTCCCCCCCACATACAGACCAAAAGTGGTGTGCCCCTACCTCCTCTCAACCCCTGGCCATCCTACCTGCCTTCCAGCCTGACCCAACACACAGCTCCTACAACAGCAGCACCCACAACCATTGAGGTGCAGGAATGAAGCCTTGAGGCAGAGGGGCTTAACTGGCACAACAAGTAGGGGCACAGACGTTGAGCAAACTCTGGATTTGATTGCTTGATGTGTTTGAAGAGACAGGAAGGGTGCCGGAGAATGATGTAATGTTTATTATTATCATTTATTTATATAGCGCAATCATCCAGACAAGGTAGAACATACTGTACAGGGACCAATACAGACATGAGACAACAAGAAATAGAACCCTGCCCTTTTGAGCTTACAGTCTAAAGGATTGGGATGGAGACAAATGGGGCGGGGTCACAAGTAGTAGAGCTTGAGTTTGGTGGCATGTGCCATGTGAAGGTTATAGGAGTTGCTTTAGCCAGGTTATATGCTTGTCTGAAGAGGTGGGTTTTGAGGGCACTTTTAAAGGCTTGGAGCAGTGGAGAGTGACGGATTGAGCAGGGGAATGCATTCCAGAGAAGTGGGGGGACACGGGAAAAGTCTTGAACGTGGGAGTGCAAGGAGGCGACCAAGGAGGTAGACAGGAGAATGTCAGAGGCAAAGCGGAGAGTGCGCTTCGGAGTAATGTGAGGTGTCAATGAGAGAGAGGAGACCAGGCTGCAAGCTTGAGGAGTTGTAGTTATTGTAAGATTATTTACATAGATTGTGGTGTTGGAGTGGGATGGTGGAGAAAATGACCAGTTCTATTTTGTCCATGTTCAGTTTAAGGGACCGAGAGGACATGAAGGAAGAGACTGTTAGACAGAAAGGCGAGAGAGGAGAGATTTGGGCCAGAGAGCTATATGAGAGTCATCTGCAAGTGATATTGGGAACCCAGTGAGGTTATTAGTTATTAGTTATTAGTTGGCCAAGACCATAAGTGTTTATTTAAAAAAGTCTTGTGGTACACCAACAGAGAGTGTAATAGGAGGAGAGCCAAGAGAGTGTCAGACCTTGTATTTCAAGTGAAGAAAGAATTTTGAGAAGCAGATCAAGGTTTACACGATCAAAAGCAGATCATAGGCCGGGAAGAATGAGACCTTTGGATTTGGCAGTCAGTAGCTCATTGGTGACTTTGGTGAGGGCAGTTTCGGTTAAGGCTGGAATGACAGATGGAGACAGTTGAGGGATAAGGTGTAATGGAATGAGATCAAGAGAGCAGGTGGTCAGGTGGGCCTTAGAGACAAGAGAGGAAAGACCTTGTGGATTTAACTGAATAAAATGAGTGGGGGGGAGGAGAGAGGTGTTCTTAGGGGTGAAGCCACTTTGAATCTTGTCTATTTTATCTTTAAAGAATGTGGCAAATTGCTCAGCTGTTATCTGGGAGGATGGGGGGCAGGCTTCTTCAAAACATTGGAGAGCCTGTCTACCTTTTTTATTTTTAACTGGAAAAATTAATTATGTTCCTATATGTGGCCTTGATCAGTGTTGTACTTATTTTCCAGGACCCCTATCATTTGGGTGAACAGACCTGTTCCATTGTGGGCACTACAGGTAAGCCCCTTGTCTTTTTTGTACCATCATTGAAATTTTATGCATATTACAGTCAACAAAGCTGAATTTATATTTTTCCCATCCATTAAAGAGGAGCATTGTCCGAGCTTGTGTCCTTGGGGCTTCCCGAATTGGGATGCTCCACAGTGTGAAACCCACCAGATGCCCAGATCCACGCATCTTCTCCGGAGCCTTTGCTGCGTCTCTGTGCTCCGACCGCATCCCCGCTCACCTCTAGCAGCTCGGGCGTCCGCCCCTGGCCTGCACCTGGCAATCAGCGCACTCGTTCTCATCCAACTGTGCTGTGGGAGCGGAAGGAAAGGCGAGTGTATGGTGTGACCTGGGGGGATACACACAGTGGGGCATCCCACAGAGAAGCAACACACGGGAAAGTGAAATTCTTGTGTGTTGTTTTTCTTTAATGTCTTTTCCCTGTAACTTAAACCCTTTTAGAAAATTAATTAATATCTATGAAAATGTCAACAATAACCTAGGAAAAGAAAAGTTCCCATGGTTTCCATGTGTCAGATATGCACATAAATATCAATGAAGCTTTGCGTACTAGCATAAATGTAATTAGAAGCACTTTTCCTAACTGCTCTGGTCACAGAAGTCATAACCTTTCATACTATATGGCCTGATTCAAAGCCTCCCTCGCATTCTCGTCAGCGGGTGTTAGGGCGAGCGCTGCGTCTTCCCCGCGCAGCGTCCCCCTCCGTGCCTCTCCTCGGGCGAGCGCTGCGTCCCCTTCCTGCAGCGCTCCCCGCTCTACCGCCATCTGGGCGTCCGCTGCTGGCCCCCCAGGCTGCGTTTTCCCCTTACCTGGTCCCCGCGCTTCCTCCTCTGACCGGCATGGCCGCCGGCTTCCTCCTACTGCTGCAGTTCCGCCTTCCGTGCGCGCACGTCCCCGGCCACTAGGGGGCGCGCGCGTCAACCTTCACAGATTTAAAGGGCCAAGGTCCTGATTATTGGTGTCTGGCCATCCAATCCCTTTTCGGCTCTTCCCATAAATTGAACCCTGCCTTCCTTCCTGTGCCGGATCTTCGGTGTTCTTCCGTGAATGACAGTCGCTGTATTGCTTGATTCCTCGTGTATGACCTCGGCTCTCCCATTGACCTTCGAACCTGTGCTGCCCGTCCCGACCTCGGCTTGTTTCTCCGCTATTGAACCTGTGCTGCCCGTCCCGACCTCGGCTTGTTTCTCCGCTATTGAACCCGCGCTGCCAGTCCTGACCTCGGCCTTCTCCTTCGACCACTGTTTGTCTCTACTGCACGTCACCTCAGCAGTTTGTGGAACTGTGCCGCTGTTGGGGGGTAGCGACCTGGGAGTCACCTGCCGCACAAGACCATCCCGCCTTGCGGTGGGCTCTGGTGAAAACCAGTGGCTCCTTAGACTCCGCTCCCCTGACGCGGTATCTGCCAAACAGTTCTGCAGATCCCGCGGGTCCACTTCTTCGCACGTTCAACCCGGTGCGTAACAGTAAGATCCGGCCATGGATCCCGCTGAGGTGCCCTTGCCGGAGACTTCCGAACTCCCAGCGCTGGTGGCTTTGCAGTCCCGGCAGATTAATCAGCTTACCGCTATGATGCAGCAACTCTTGACCCAGCAGCAGTCGCCTTCTCCACCGCCACCGGTGCCGCCACCGCAGTCTCCAGCGGCTTCCTCATCCAGAATCCGCCTCTCCTTGCCAGCAAAATATGAGGGGGACGCGAAGTTGTGCAGAGGCTTTCTAGCCCAGTGCTCTATGCACCTGGAATTATTGTTCGATCAATTCCCCACCGAACGCTCTAAAGTGGCCTTCATCATTAGTCTGCTCTCCGGAAAAGCCTTGGCTTGGGCCACTCCCTTGTGGGACCGTAATGATCCTCTCACCTTCACCGTCCAGGCCTTTGTTACTGAATTCCGTCAGGTTTTTGAAGAACCCGCTCGAGCCTCATCTGCTGAGTCCGCTCTATTGAATTTAACGCAAGGCGATCTTTCTGTTGGTGAATATGCTATTCGATTCCGTACTTTGGCCTCCGAGTTAGCATGGAATAATGAGGCTCTCTGCGCTTGTTTTAAGAAAGGTCTCTCTAGCAAGATCAAGGATGTTCTAGCGGCCCGAGAGATTCCTGACTCCCTTTCTGAACTCATACATCTCGTCACCCGCATTGACATACGCTTTGCTGAGAGGCGTGAAGAACTTCGCCTGGAGAGAGATTCTCAACGCGACAGGAGGATGTTTCGTTTGGCTCCTACCTTTCAGAAACCTTTGTCAGTACCATCATCTCCAGAGGTGGAAGCCATGCAAGTCGGCCGCTCTCGCCTAACCCCCGTGGAGAGGTCTCGCAGGAGGAATGAAAATCTCTGTCTGTATTGCGCCAGTCCTGATCATTTTCTAAGAGATTGCCCCATTCGTCCTTCTCGACTGGGAAACGGGCGCACCTAGACTCGTTGGGAGAGGCGTCTCTGGGTGTGTGTGCTTCCTCTCCAAGATTTACCGTACCTGCACAGCTTTGTCTCTCATCTGCCTCTGTGCTTAATTTGCCGGTCTTCCTGGATTCTGGTTCGGCGGGCAATTTCATAGAGGCCTCCCTGATCAAGAAACACGACATAGCAGTTAACCGCTTGGCCAAACCGTTATTCATCGCCTCAGTTAATGGAGATAGACTGAATTGTATGGTGCAGTACCGTACCAAGCCTTTGCTCCTTAAGATTGGCCTCTTTCACCAGGAATACTTGGAACTCTTTGTGTTACCCCATTGTACTTCCCCAATCCTATTGGGTCTTCCTTGGCTTCAACTCCATAATCCTACCCTAGACTGGGTCACAGGGGACATCAAGGCGTGGGGTACAACCTGCCTAAAGAATTGCTTGAAAGCCTTACCAGTTCGAACCGATCATCCTACCACATCTCTACCGGGCCTACCCGAAGTTTACCGGGCCTACGCTGACGTCTTCTGTAAGAAGCAAGCTGAGATCCTTCCGCCACATCGCCCTTATGATTGCCCGATCGATCTCCTGCCTGGAACCACTCCTCCTCGTGGCCGTATCTACCCACTGTCCGTCCCCGAAACTCAAGCAATGGCTACTTACATACAAGAAAATCTGCAGAGGGGCTTCATCCGGAAGTCCTCTTCTCCCGCCGGGGCAGGCTTTTTTTTTGTACAGAAAAAAGACGGTTCTCTCCGACCCTGTATTGACTATCACGGTATCACGGTAAAGAACCGATACCCCTTACCTTTAATTCCCGAACTCTTCGACCGTCTTCGTGGCTCCAGGATCTTTTCCAAACTAGATCTTCGAGGAGCCTACAATCTGATCCGCATCCGCAAGGGAGCCAACCCCAAGTCATGGCCTCCACAGGCGGAGGCAGCCTTTTTAACATTGAAAAAGACATTCTCTATGGCCCCGGTGCTCTCCAGACCAGACCCTTCTCGTCCCTTTTCTCTGGAGGTTGACGCTTCTTCCATTGGAGCAGGAGCTGTACTCACACAGAGGTCTCCATCAGGGAAAAATCATACTTGTGGGTTCTTTTCTAGGACCTTTTCTTCCGCGGAGCGAAATTATTCTATTGGGGATCGTGGACTTCTGGCTATCAAATTAGCTCTTGAAGAGTGGAGACATCTTCTAGAAGGGTCGCTTCACCCCATATCTATTTTTACCGACCATAAGAACCTTTTGTATCTACAAACTGCTCAGCGCTTGAATCCTCGCCAAGCTCGTTGGTCACTATTCTTCGCACGGTTTAATTTCCGCATTCACTTTCGGCCTGCCTCTAAGAACATCAGGGCAGATGCTCTGTCTCGCTCCTCGGACTTCACTGACGTGGACACTGCTCCTCAGTTCATTATATCCCCTGATCATTTGATTCATTCTGCTCCTGCCTCCCTAATGCAGGCTCCGCCTGGGAAGACCTTTGTCCCGGTTCGTCGACGCCTCCAAATATTAAAATGGGGTCATGCTTCCCGTATTGCCGGGCATGCTGGTATCAAAAAGTCTAACGCAATTATTGCCAGATATTATTGGTGGCCCTCCATTGAGAAGGATGTGGCAGAATTCGTGCAAGCTTGTACCACCTGTGCACGTAATAAAACCCCTCGCCAAAGACCGGCGGGCCTTCTTCATCCTCTTCCTATTCCTGAAATCCCTTGGTCACACATCGCTATGGACTTTATCACGGATCTTCCTCCATCTCAAGGCAATACAGTGATCTGGGTTGTTGTGGATCGTTTTTCTAAAATGGCGCACTTCGTTCCGCTACCAGGACTCCCATCCGCTCCTCAGTTGGCTAAAAACTTTTTTAAGCATATTTTTCGGCTCCATGGACTTCCTTCCCACATTGTCTCCGACAGGGGAGTTCAGTTTGTTTCAAAATTCTGGAGGGCTCTCTGTACTCAGTTAAAAGTGAAATTAGATTTTTCCTCGGCTTACCACCCCCAGTCCAACGGCCAAGTGGAGATCAGGTTCTAGGACAATATCTACGTCACTTCATTTCGGCCCGACAAGACGACTGGGTCGATCTCTTGCCATGGGCGGAGTTCTCTTATAATTTCAAAGATTCTGAAGCCACAAAGAAATCTCCATTTTTCATTGTTTATGGCCGCCAACCTTTGCCTCCTCTACCCTTACCTACACAGTCGGGGGTACCCGCCGTGGATGACTTAACACAGTTTTTTTCCTCTATCTGGCGTGAAACACGACATTCTCTTGTTCTAGCCTCTACCCGCATGAAGAACAGCGCTAATAAAAGAAGGAGAATCGCTCCTGTTTTCTTTCCTGGAGATAAAGTTTGGCTTTCAGCCAAGTACATTCGTTTCAAGATACCCAGTTATAAATTGGGTCCTCGCTATTTAGGGCCGTACAGGATCAAGCAACAAATTAATCCGGTCTGTTACAAACTTCATCTACCAGCCTCCTTACGTATTCCCAACTCTTTTCGTGTTTCATTATTAAAACCTCTGACGACTAATCGATTCTCTTCTAAGACGTTGGAGCCACTTCCGGTCGCGGGTACCGAAGATGCCTTCTCGGTGAGAGAGATTCTGGCTTCCAAAACATCCAGAGGGAGACGATACTTTCTAGTGGATTGGGAGAATTGCGGTCCAGAAGAGAGGTCCTGGGAGCCTGAGGAGAATATCCTCGATCGGAGCCTTATTTCAAACTTCCTCGGTCCCAAAAAGAGGGGGAGACCTAAGGGGGGGGGTACTGTTAGGGCGAGCGCTGCGTCTTCCCCGCGCAGCGTCCCCCTCCGTGCCTCTCCTCGGGCGAGCGCTGCGTCCCCTTCCTGCAGCGCTCCCCGCTCTACCGCCATCTGGGCGTCCGCTGCTGGCCCCCCAGGCTGCGTTTTCCCCTTACCTGGTCCCCGCGCTTCCTCCTCTGACCGGCATGGCCGCCGGCTTCCTCCTACTGCTGCAGTTCCGCCTTCCGTGCGCGCACGTCCCCGGCCACTAGGGGGCGCGCGCGTCAACCTTCACAGATTTAAAGGGCCAAGGTCCTGATTATTGGTGTCTGGCCATCCAATCCCTTTTCGGCTCTTCCCATAAATTGAACCCTGCCTTCCTTCCTGTGCCGGATCTTCGGTGTTCTTCCGTGAATGACAGTTGCTGTATTGCTTGATTCCTCGTGTATGACCTCGGCTCTCCCATTGACCTTCGAACCTGTGCTGCCCGTCCCGACCTCGGCTTGTTTCTCCGCTATTGAACCTGTGCTGCCCGTCCCGACCTCGGCTTGTTTCTCCGCTATTGAACCCGCGCTGCCAGTCCTGACCTCGGCCTTCTCCTTCGACCACTGTTTGTCTCTACTGCACGTCACCTCAGCAGTTTGTGGAACTGTGCCGCTGTTGGGGGGTAGCGACCTGGGAGTCACCTGCCGCACAAGACCATCCCGCCTTGCGGTGGGCTCTGGTGAAAACCAGTGGCTCCTTAGACTCCGCTCCCCTGACGCGGTATCTGCCAAACAGTTCTGCAGATCCCGCGGGTCCACTTCTTCGCACGTTCAACCCGGTGCGTAACAGCGGGAATGACATCACATCAAGGACCACATTTGGTCTCTTTTCCATGTCACGTGATTCGGAGCCTTGCTTTTTGGCCGAGTTGTCCTTTTTGCTGGAAATTACAGTATGCCTACACCAAACCGAGTCTTCACCGTATAATCACGGTTCAAGGAGTCCGTGCATTAGTAATTTTCTGGGTTTAGTCTGTGCCAGCTGCCGGGGGCCCTGGCCTCTGGGAGGGCTCACTGACAAGGCTGGCCTTTGGGGTGTGCAATGGCGCTTGACAGGCGGTGGACTGGGAGGGCACTAGATACAAAAGCCGGCCAGCATTTGCAATAAAATTCCAATCTTTATTAATCCATCGTTAAAATTCAATCAAAATGCAAGTAATCACAATAAAAAAAATGGGCTGGAGGATCCTCTGTCTATGCGTTTCAGATTCGGGGGTCCTTAATCATGACATGTTCTCCAAACCCCTATACTGTTTATAAATACAAAACCCCGCCCCACATACCCCCCTCTCATTTTCCAGTCACATTAACAACAGCTGATAAACAATGACATATGTAGGTATATCTATTATCCTCATCGGGATCTGTCAAATTCCATAATAACATCAAGCGATGTATAAATAAAACACAATCAAAGCCCACTTCACATCGATTTAAAAAAAAAAAAATATATATATATATATAGGAGCAAAAAAATACGATATTTATAATCCTAACTTTCTATATACTGATTGCAAGCTGAAAGGCAGAAATCATCTAAAGCTGCATATAGAAGTCAAAATTGCGCAATGTGCAGGTGTAAAGACACCAAAAGCGACTCCACATAAATGTAAAAGTAAAAACGGAAGTGGCAATTTTTACAATCTTCCCCTTCACAAGCACTGACTACAGGCTGAAGGGCGGAAATGATGTACTGAAGCCGCAAATAGAAGTCAGGGCGGAAATGACGTAATGTGTATCCTGCATCCTGCACGGACTCCTTGAACCGTGATTATACGGTGAAGACTCGGTTTGGTGTAGGCATACTGTAATTTCCAGCAAAAAGGACAACTCGGCCAAAAAGCAAGGCTCCGAATCACGTGACATGGAAAAGAGACCAAATGTGGTCCAGCCCATTTTTTTATTGGGATTACCTGTATTTTGATTGAATTTTAATGATTGACCAATAAAGATTAGAATTATTATTGCAAACGCTGGCCGGCTTTTGTATTTACTGCATGGAAAGTGCGAGAGGAGCGCTCGCAGTCGCAGCCGCCCTGCTATAAGGCTTGGACTCTGGCTTCTGATACTAAGGTAGAGCTGACAATCCTTTTTGTATGACTGGGAGGGCACTGCCACAGCTGGTGCCCACACCTCCTTGCGGCGCGCCAGCAATGACTGAAGTGGCAGTGCAACTTCTTTTCCTCACCGGGTAGGGAAAAATGTATACAGCAATAAGGTTCTGCCACTGCCTGTGCTGTACCCACCGGGGACAGAGGAAGGGGCCTCCACAACAGAAAGCAGGCGGCAACAAGGAGACCAGGAGTGCGTGCCGGGGGGGGGGGGGGGGGGCACTGTAGAGGTAAGTTTTTTCGTTTAAAGAAGGTTTCTTTTTCTTTTCTTTTGATCCTTAGGGGACGTGTCATGGGTGCCATCAATTGTACGCATGTTGCCCTGGTTCCCCCAGCTGCTCAGGAGTATATGTTTTGGTATGTTTAGGTCAACCTTGCTCCTCCCTCTTGCCCAATCTCCTCTCTTCAGGCCAGCCTAGCTTCCCCTCACTTTTTGACCCTTTATTATTTGTGGCTTCTTTTTAGCAACTGCATGATGGGCCACTCTCTTAATGTCCAATGAGTCATGGGGCCGGATCTTTGCTTTTGAGGAGGTTTATACACCTGAGTTGTGAGCTGACTAGCGGTTGGCTGGTGTGTAAGTCTGTTTATTGCTGCAGTGGATCTGCATGTTTATTGTTTATGTTGCATTTGCAATGTGTTTTTCTTTCTGTTATATGCCCCCTTTTTGCAATTGGTTCAAATTTCTTCTGTTAGCCAATTGCTCTCCCTGTCCTCCATCACTTGACTGTGCTCATGCCCGTCTTTGAATACCCCCTTCTCGCTGTTGTAGTTACAAATACTTAGCCCGAGCATCCTGCCTTAACTTTTTTGCTTGTTTGGTCCTACTCTTTTGTAGGCAAGAGGGTGGCAGCATATTTGGAGGAGACAACCCTTGCTTCTGCTCTAGAGATTCCTGGGCATCTGTATGCTGGTTCCTCTGCTGCCCAAAGCATTCGCCAGAATTTGGTGGACATTTTTCTTAAATTGTTTTTTTTGTGTCCACTTATGTCATTTGTGATTAATTCTCTTGCCTTGTCTGGGTGTTGTTGGGTTATGGAATAACTGTGAATGCAGGTTAACAGAAAATTGATTACAAAAAATGTGCCTGCCTAGTGTAACTAAAACTTTGTAACCCCCACAACCCAAAGTTCAGCATGGCAGGTTAGGGGGATGTTGTCCAGGTTTGGGTATTTGCAGCTTGCTGTGCCTCCAGCATTTCCAGCCTTTGAAGGGCAACCTGTTTAGCCTCTAGCCTCTCTAGCCTTCGAAAGGCAACCTGCTTGACCTCCAGCCTCCACAAGAGACCTAACCAGCATCTCCATCTGCTGGTGGTGGCACTGCTACTCCACAACCACTGCAGCCAGGTCTTCATGAAGCAAACTGGTGGTCCGTTGCACAACTTTAAAATATCTATTGGCATTTCGACGAAAAGTGGTGCTGTTGGGCCGCCAGTTTTCCTCCATGATTTGCCTGGCTGCAGACCGGGGCTGTCTTCCTCCTGGGCACTCTGTGGAGCTGTTGGGGGCAGCTACTGGCAGAATGAAGCTGGAGCTGCAGGAAGGAGTGGTGATGGCCAGTGTCCGTGGTGGCTTGATGGCTGGCTGGTGGGTGGGCCCGGCCTAGATGTTGTCTTGGTGGTAGGCAAACCAGAATGCCAGCTGTAGCTGCAGGTGACGGGTCTTGCGGGTGAGATGCTGCTGGCTGGGGTGTTGCTGCAAAGTCAAGGTAAATGTATTAGTAGTTTCATCTTAACAGTATATGTGCCCCATCAAAACCCCTTAAAGGGCTACACACTGGGTCCCACATCGAAGTATGTCCCCAAATTGTGGTCTGCTCACACCCATGTTAGGGGTTGCATATAAAGGTTGGCTAATGCCCTTGGTGTGTGTTGTCGCACAACATATGTTGCACAGGCAAGCTCTCAAAGTTGTGTGTGTATGTGGGAACTCATGGTTGCTACTCCCCCCACGTGCCAAGCTACAATTGACTAACAAGTTTTACCACTGGTGGGCATGTGCCACCTATGTACTCGACACACCTTGGTAGGTGTAGGGGTGGAGCATCCCCAACACCTGCTCCTCAGCATAGGTAAATTGTATGAGTAATGGGTTTTGGGGAGTCCCCCAGCAGTTTGTAAGCTAAATTCAAACAAAGGAAGGGATGGCTTTAGTGAGTTGTCCAATGTTTCCTGTACAAGCAGTCATCTGGTTGTTCACCACTTACTTCTCAGCCCGTCTGGTGCTGATTTTTTGCCAAACCACCTCTTCAGGCCATCCCACTTTTTCTTGGCCTGGCCATCATCCTCGGGTTCTGGACCTGTCCCCATCATGTTGTGTCCAATCTCCAACCATACCGCCTCCCGCAAAAGCTTTGGGGGTGGAAAGGGACCGTGAGCCAGCCAGCCGATCATAATTTTTGGCAACACCATCCAGCAGAACCTCCAGCTGGGAATTAAATCAGTCACCCAACTTGCCCCTTGTTGGTTTGCGCCCAGAGTGAATGGCCGATTCTGTGGTCTGCTGGGTGGTATCTCGGCGGAAGGGGGCGTCACTATGACCCCTTCCAGGCCAGAATGGATGTATTCCAGGCTACTGGCCAGGAAGAGAGCAGGCCTGGCTATGGCAACACTGCCTAGCCTTTTGCTCCCCTGTTGGCTCCATATGTGGCTCTGCTGTGGAGCAGTGGGGCCTGCACTGAGGTCTGTCCTGAGGTCCGCATAGTGCTCCGATGTCCTGACCGCTGGTTGGTCCATGGTGGGTTGTGCAAGGAGCCCTGATTTTCTGACTCTGCTTCTGACTCCTGACCTGCTTAGAATGGTTATTGTGAGGTAGGAAAGTGTCTGCTGGACAAACAGTGGGTCCTGGGTATGGGCTGGAGCTGCGGTACCTGTGCTGGGTGCTGTCGGTTCCTTAGCCATGCCTGTGTTCCTGGCTCTGGGGGCTTTGGTGACGCCTATGGTGTGGCATAGGGAGGTCCTAACTCAACAGTGGCAGGCAAATGTGACCCTCAGCTGTGTTCTTTTATAACTAATTGGGTGGGAAATTGTGTTGTAAACAATTTGGTTTATTTAACAGCCCATCAAAGGTGCAAGCAACCTATAGACTATGTGGGCACATGGACCATCTTTGAACCCTGGTGGTTGTTCCATGTAGATGTCTTCTGTTAAGACGCATGTAGAAACGCTGTTTTCACATAAAAGTGAGCCCAGTGGGGGAAATAATAATAAGTAAGTGACTAAAAACATCAAATATATTCATTTTAGATGCTAGGGAATAGTTTTTGAAGATGATGCTTTAGGTCCGGTTTATCAGGAAGTCCAAAATGATGTCTGCAAGATGCTAAGATGATCTAGTATTTTTTTTTTATTTTGTCTTTTAAGTATGTCAATGAAAGCTAGCACTTCTCATTACCAGATTTGCTTGTATTGTGCAAAAAATATATACATGCAGTAATCAAAATCCATCCACTAGTCTGTGCCAATATGCATTCATACATCCAACGTTTCGGGGTGCTGATAAAGGGGTATCAACGTTATCCATTATGCGGCGCCACCGCTAGCCACTGCACCCGACCATATTGTTTTGGGTAAGAGTACCTCTGCCAATACACATTGAATTGTCTTTTAAGTAGAGAGAAGTGGGCCCTGCAAACACAGAACATTTCTGCTACGGCTGCTGCTGAAGTAAGGCAGAGAATTATCTAGACTTTCTGGCACCCGGGGCACACATTCGAAATGGCGCCCTCCGCCTGTGCTCAGGCCCCGCTTTGGTGCCCCCCTGACATGCTGCACCCAGGCACGTGCCCCCCTTGCTCCCCCCTAGCTACACCCCTGAGTAAGGGGGCTCACTTAATCTTACACATGCCCAGCAACAGTGTTCTGTTTGTAGGTTGTGGAGTACAAAATTGGTGTACAGTTGCCAATAGCAACTTGGGCCCTTATTTATGAAGGAATAGCGACAGTTAGCGTCTGGTGAGCGGCCGGTAATGACGGGCCCCGCCACGAGAACGCCGGCTCCCCACCACAATCACACATTTATCAAGCCAATCCTGCTTAGCGACTGAGATAGTGCCATATAGCCACTCATTCATCATTATTCCAGCCTCAGCCCACAGCGCCAGCGTCCGACCTTGAACAGCGACAGGTATGACCTCTCGCTACCTGGCGCTCTCCAATGCATTTCAATGGAACAATCTTTAAATATTAATAATTAATTGTTATTAATGTTTTTTTTTTTAAATGTGAAAAATTCTGTGCCCACTTCTGCCATTTTAGATCATTTTTTTAAGGGAAAAAAAAAAATTGTACAGAATTGATATTACAGGTCCGATATTAATGTATTCATATTACTAAATTATTTAAAATACTTTTTTTTTTTTGGTTTCCAAAAATATGGTGGTTTGGGGGTTAAAAAACTACTTTTAACACATCGCCTCCAGCGCTCGGGGGTTTAAACATGCATTTCACAGCGCTTGAATTTTTTGAGCGTGATTTTTTGATGAATATGGTGGAAGCCGGTCGCTCTGACCAGTCGCTATCATGCGCACCCATACATCGCGGAACCTGTCAAATAGCGACTCGTAACCTTGTATTCAACATTACGCCACACCGACTGAGTCGCTGTCAACAACTGAACAACGGCCAAGCACAGCGACTACTAGCGGGCGCTGTGAAAATACCGCTATAGTCTCTCAACTGTCGCTACATGTCGCTATTAATAAATCAGCCTCATAGTCACAACTGCTTCCAAAAAACACACATTTACCAACATTTGGCACACAAAAATATACACTTTTCAAAAAGCCATTGAACGTGGACTTTCACTTTAAGCAGGGTAAATAATATAACTGCTACCACCCGCAGTTTCTTCTTGTACTCTTTAATAATTTCCATGCATCGCTTAAAAATTGTAAAATCAGCAGCAGAGGTGCCGATGGCAAAAGATTCTTGCCATATCCCCTAGAGCGGAAAAAAAGGTCTCATTTCTAAGTGCTGAGTGTAAGAGTGCGGAGGCAGAGGAATATTTATTCTGTAACTTCTACAAACAGCCTTGACATGATCTGCCACCAGCTCCTAGGTAATCTTTGGTATCTGGTGTTCTCACGAACAAAGTGTTTATTCAGTGATTTCCAGCTTTCAGACTATAAAACTCTAAAAGAAAAATCAAAATTAAAGTTGTACAACTGGGAAAATGGGTCACATTACTGTTTGTCAAATAAAACAGCGTACTTTGTCTTTGTCCACAAGACCTGTTCTCAGTGCTATAAGTAAATGTGACGGGGCCCTGGTGCGAACAAAAATGGGGCCCCTTCAATGCTGATGCAGTAACCTTTTTTCCCGGCTTTTAACCTAATAAGAATACAGCTAGACAACTAAAGAATGAAACAGCAAAGATAAATGGTGTATCGTTTCTCTAAATTAAGGGTGCTCAACCTTTCTAAGAGCACGGACCACTGAAGCTATTTGGCAACTGGTCGGGGGCCACAATGAATAGGTTCAGAATTTTTATTTTCTTTTTCGTTTTAAATATCATAAAGATTTTTTACAACAATCATGATATCCTCTATCTCCACAAACTCCATCATTTTTATTTTTAGCTTGTCCTTCCACCACCCCATTGCAACATTTATATCTAACAATCTAGCAATACACATGCCGATTGGCTGCCTCTCCAAATATATGGGTCCCATATTTATAGCCCATCTCCCATTAGTCCTAAATCATAACAGTATTTCTAATACTCAACCCATCTAAAAACCTACCAATGCTAAACATATAATTATATAGAACTACTGTTATAAAATCTCATTATAGTGCTAGAGATCACCACATTCCTCCCAGCCACCGCTTCCAACTCTTTTACCACTCTCCTTACCCCCTCTCATCCACGCTGAGCCTCTATATAACTACCTTTACACAACAGTTCTATTTAGCTCTTACACTTTCCCCACAGCAGGTCAGGGGCCACATCAGATGGCTCCAAGGTCCACATGTGGCCCTTAGGACCACAGGTTGAGCATATGTGTTCTAAATGATGCCAAGTGAGCCTAACATCTGATAAATAAGGACCAAGAAAGATGGAGCCCCCCTGATCTCCTAGGTCCTGGTTCGATCGTACCCCCTGCACCCCCTATAGTTACACCCCTGCCAGTTCCCATTAGGGCATTGTTTGATTTGGAACAGAAAACATTTTATTGTGAAGACTTAACTTGTACCAGACCAACAGCCTTGCACTGCTGAAAAAAAGTCCCCTGCCCTATCGGCATGCATGATACTGAATCACTGTCATTACATGTTACATTTGCTCCAGCATCCACTCAAAGCTGAAACACCACCTCACCTGGTCGCAGCCATCTTGAAGCCCCACAGAGACGGGGAGGCCGATTCATTAATAGCGGCAGGTAGCGACAGTTGAGCGACTGTAACAGTATTTTCACAGCGCCCGCTAGTAGTCGCTGTGCTTGGCCATTGTTCGGTTGTTGATAGCGACTGAGTCGGTGTGCAGTAATGTTGAATAAGGGGTGACGAGTCGCTATTTGACAGGTTCCGCGATGTATGGGTGCGCATGATAGCGACTGGTCAGAGCGACCGGATCCCACCATATTCATCAAAAAATCACGCTCAAAAAATTATCGTGCTGTGAAATGCATGTTTAAACCCCAGAGCGCTGGCGGCGATGTGTTAAAAGTAGTTTTTTAACCCCCACACCATATTTTTGGAAACCAAAAAAAAAAAATTTTAAAGAATTTAGTAATATGAATACAATAATATCAGACCTGTAATATCAAATCTGCACAATTTTTTTTTTTTTTTTTTTTACCTTAAAAAAATTATCTAACATGGCAGAAGTGGTCACAGAATTTTTCACATTTAAAAAAAAAAAAAAAAAAAAACATTATGTAAACAATTATTATTATAAAAACCTCAATAAAAATATCAATGATTAATATAACAATAAATGCCCACTGTAGGTTCTAGGTTGTGGATGACGTAAGGAATCACACCAATGAGAATGTATAAAAGATTGTATTGTGCACAGGCTTATGATAAAGGACAGCAGTACATATGTAAAAATAATACAAAATATATATAAAAATAAGGGCCTAAACAGTTAAATTAACCACCTAGACAGTATAGGTATCACTGGGACTAAAAAAATACATAAAACAATTTCTAACATGTACTGTTACAATTGCCAACTAGGCCTAAAGTTGCTTGCTTATAATTACCAATACCGGGACCTCATGCCACACGTCCTTGCTCTCCCTTCGTCCCCTCTCAACTGCCCCAAAAATATCTCCCCTCCTTTTAGGCCACCTCCCTTCCTGTTGGAAAGGGCTAGCCCCTCCCTGTAGACTGTACCTCTGCTCACAAAGGAATTCCACGGGCAGGTATTGACTTAATTTACATTAGATAGTTAGGAATCCTTTGTACACCCAAATCTATTGTGTCCACCCGACCCCAGCCAAGATGGTGGGATGATACCAAATTAGCATCTAAGAGGCCCAATTACCATCCTAGCCAGGGAAGCTACTTGGAGTGCTATTTTAGATATTCAAAACCTATATATCTAATATTTTATATTTAATGGGAATTCTCTATTTCTTACAGTCGCCCACTTGAGAATGAGATTTTATATATATATATATATATATATATATATATATATATATATATTTTTTTTTTTATATAATCAAATTCTCACCAAATTAAGTTAAAATGTTTGAATAGCACCAATATGGATTTACTGAGATAAACCTGAGACTCAACAAATGAAATTGATAACAGTTTTCATTGCCACCTCTAACGCTCTTCTTCTGCAGCCACATAGTTGATTCCATCTGTAGTGATCATCGTCCCCCAGTCCTTTTCTGCTAATAGGTGGAGTGACCACAAGTATCCCCGCCTCCATATGAAGATGTACATGCGTTGATTGTAGTTCCTTCCTGTCTCTCCTTGAATATGTACCACCTGTCCAATACTGGAGATATAGGTACCTTAAGGGAAACAGTTTCTAGAAATTCCAAGAGACAGTGAAAGAGCCGCTGGTACACTGAGCATTTCAAACTTGCAGTGCTCACTTAAGCAGTTCAATGCGAATCACATGGGTAGCAATAGTTGATTGTAGAAGGTTTAAAAAGACAACAGTCGGAAGTTCATAGCAGGGTACTGGTCACATAGCAGGAACCACTGGCACTTTTAGCCTCTCAAGTGGAAATGTCATAGAAAATAAGGACAAAGATCAGGGGAAATGGATTGGTATTGTGGCTGGGAGTTTTTCTCGGCGGTTGCTTGGTACATTAACACTCTACCTGTTACTAAAATCATATCTATCTCTGCAAATCCATATAAATGTCACCCATATTGCCATGCAAAATGCTACATTTATCCAAACATATCCCACATTTAGTGCTGGACCTTCTGGAGACACAGGGTATTAAACCGAAGTCATTTTCATAACTGAATATGGCCTGTTGGCAATAAATGATACTACTTAAAAAAAACACACAACAAAATGACTCAAATCTTCTTGGGAGAAAAATCTTACCCCCCCGTTTGATTTTTTTGTTTTACACCAAAGAAAACCCTTAAACTGTACTTAAAACTACAGGTATCTAATGTGAGCTTGACTACCAAAACAAAATGTCTAATAAAAATAAACATTTTACCCCCTCCAACAAAAATTATATACCCGAAGGAAATCAAAACTCACAAAAAGTGACAAGCCCATAATTTAAAAACATTAACTCACGATTAACCCACCAACGTAGTACATTATATGTCCAGGTGACTGCTTTAAATATTACATATAATACAGTACAATTAAAAAAGGGACAATCTCATTTGGGCTTTACAAAACTGCAAGATCAGGAAAAAGTATTCGCCCACTTCATACATTTACAAAAGGTAAAACAGTAAAAATAAAAAAATAAAAAACTTATCAAGACCACAAAAATAATAAGGTTGTGTTTGCTTTTCTTTGGCAAAAAATTATGCCCTAAAAAAATCAATAAAAACAAAGCTTGCATAAAAACCCAAAAAGCAAAGCACCAAAAATGCCATAAGCACCCACTAAATTTGAAATAAATTTATAATGCTCCATTTTAGTGGTCCAAAAATATTGAGACTATTCTCGATACTTAAAACAAATTGCCATTGAACTATGGAAAAAAAATACAAAAATTCCAACAATACAAATGCAAAATAAGTATCTGTGACCTCCCTAGTTTCACTGAGGGTGTGACTGTACTATAAACAAAAGAAAACAAAGTACAATTTTCCCGCTCTTAGTGCACAGATACAACAATGGCAACTCCTACAAAAAAATACCACTAGGCTGGCCTTAGATGAGCACATTTTAGACTAAAAAAAAAAACAATTACTCATCTGGGGTAGTGAGGGAAAAATCCACCCACCTAACTAATCCCCATTTTCCACACCAGCTGGCAGTAAGGCATTTTAACCAAAATAACCTACAAAAATAATTTAGAATTTGAAATCCTTACTGCAGTAAACAAATTTATAATTTGAAGCTTGTCCTTAACATTGGAGTAAAAATAAAAGTTAACAAACTCCATGTTAAGGTCTTCACAATACCTTTGAGTTTTTTTAATACAGACAAAAGGGATACCAGTGTTTTGCCATGGTCATTATTCCTGCAAAATAAAATCCAAAACCATTAATAACCTCTATGCAGACAACCTAACTGGGCTCACAGGGACTGAGTTTAACTCTCTAAGCCTTTGATCTTTCCTGAATATTTGAACCTCCTGTTGAAAAGCCCTATACTGCTCTGCAAACCGTCCCCTCTCCTCCTTTAACTGTCTGTTTTTATCCAGTAGACGGCCATTTTGGATCCTAAGAGCTTTTAAGGAACCCAACATGGCGGGTTTACTAAAACCTGTATGGTCCCTTACAAACTTTCTCTGGTTGTAACTCCCATTACCCCACCTAGCAGAGTAGACAATGGCTTGTCTTCTGTGGGTTTTAACGTGTGGAGGTTTATTAACAACCTGCTCTGTAAACTTCAATTTGCACCATTTAGCTACATGTCCTAAATGACCACAAGAAAAACACTTAACTTTTCTAACACTCTTTAACCGAGTGTTATTCCTGCCCTGAGAGCTATGCACAGCAAATACCCTCTCTATTGCTCTAACTTTCTGTGTCTGGTGGCCACATTTAGTTTGGGGGGCCTTCTCTAGCTCATTGCTCTCATCTAAGCTTTGCATAGCCTCCTCTACCTGGATACCCTTTTCAAGCTTAACCACCTCTTCTGTCTTTATCACCTCTGATGGTTTTGCACTCGGTGTAGCACATGAAAGTATTTTTGCATGTAGGTTACTGTTGGTTGCAGCCAAATGCTTAATCTTACAGTCTGCAGCCCTCAGTTCCTCCACTAACAAATCTTTTTCAATGTGCAACTTTTTGTTTTCCGCTTCAAGCTGCTTAGCATCCACCTGGACCGCAGCAAGCACTTCATCGTTTACCTTCATAAGATTCAAGGCATTCTTCAGAAATTCTACCTCGTTCTGAAGGCTTAATTTTTCCTCATGTATTAATTCACACTGTTTTGCTATCCAGCATGCAGCATAAATTAATGCATGTTTACCCTCTGACTTAGAGAGTTTCCTACCGACAATTGCATTTGCAACATATTCCTTAGCTACTGACCACGGCTTGAGAGTTTCCTCCATTTTCTTGATAAGTTCAATAGGGTCTTATTCTCTAAACAATATCTTGTTAAGACTTTCCATTTTGCTCCAACACTACTAGCAACTAATGGACAACTGTACTCAAAATATATTTGACTAGTCCCTGTGCTATCCAAGTACAACAACTTACTGTACCCACACCACAAGCTCTATGCACAACAAAATAATACACAATCACTAATATGATCCCCAGTCACACCAACAAACCTCCTGCCTGGCTCGCCAAACTGTAAACAAGACTAATAATAGTAATATTAATATCTCCTGAATGGCTCTTAGCCAAATGAAAACAATTATATATCTCCTGCCTGGCTCGCCAAATTCTGTAAACAATTATTATTATAAAAACCTCAATAAAAATATCAATGATTAATATAACAATAAATGCCCACTGTAGGTTCTAGGTTGTGGATGACGTAAGGAATCACACCAATGAGAATGTATAAAAGATTGTATTGTGCACAGGCTTATGATAAAGGACAGCAGTACATATGTAAAAATAATACAAAATATATATAAAAATAAGGGCCTAAACAGTTAAATTAACCACCTAGACAGTATAGGTATCACTGGGACTAAAAAAATACATAAAACAATTTCTAACATGTACTGTTACAATTGCCAACTAGGCCTAAAGTTGCTTGCTTATAATTACCAATACCGGGACCTCATGCCACACGTCCTTGCTCTCCCTTCGTCCCCTCTCAACTGCCCCAAAAATATCTCCCCTCCTTTTAGGCCACCTCCCTTCCTGTTGGAAAGGGCTAGCCCCTCCCTGTAGACTGTACCTCTGCTCACAAAGGGATTCCACGGGCAGGTATTGACTTAATTTACATTAGATAGTTAGGAATCCTTTGTACACCCAAATCTATTGTGTCCACCCGACCCCAGCCAAGATGGTGGGATGATACCAAATTAGCATCTAAGAGGCCCAATTACCATCCTAGCCAGGGAAGCTACTTGGAGTGCTATTTTAGATATTCAAAACCTATATATCTAATATTTTATATTTAATGGGAATTCTCTATTTCTTACAATTAATAACAATTAATTATGAATATTTAAAGATTGTTCCATTGAAATGCATTGGAGAGCGCCAGGTAGCGAGAGGTCATACCTGTTGCTGTTCAAGGTCGGACGCTGGCGCTGTGGGCTGAGGCTGGAATAATGATGAATGAGTGGCTATCTGGCGCTATCTCAGTCGCTAAGCAGGATTGGCTTGATAAATGTGTGATTGTGGTGGGGAGCCGGAGTTCTCGTGGCCCGTCATTACCGGTCGCTCACCAGTCGCTACCTGTCGCTATTCCTTCATAAATAAGGGCCTTAATTTCTCACCTTCATAGCTGTGTTGCTGCCTGGATTTAACTGATATAAATGACAATGCACAGTAGCAGGAAACACAGCAGTCCATCCTCTTTGCAGGTGGCCTGCAGCTCCATTGGATGTCATTCTGGCTTTTACCCAGATCATAACTCTGAGACCTAATCCCCTGGAGGTGGAAGGGTGTACAAAGGGCATAAAGTATTTTTTATAGGATCACAAAAATGTCAGGCTAGCCATCCGATGCAGACTGGAGAGGATGATGAGGACATCCAGCAGTGCAGGGGGGAGTTTCAGGTGGGGGGTACGCCTAGCCAGAGGCCAGACCAACCCTCCAGAGACCAGATACTGCTGGCAGACCTGGTATTCACTGGAGCTCTCCAAAGAGAGGCCAGACTGAGCTGCAGGCACCACAATGGTCGCTCCCTTGAAATCTGGGAGCTTCCCTTAAGGAAGAAGCGAGGAAATGAAGGATGAGACAAAGCCTAGTCAGGCAATCTGAGGTCAAAGGTCTATTTGATGAGCAGGTGTGTAGTGAAATGGATAGCTGAGGTTAAAGATGACCAAAACCCACCCGGGAGTCTATGAGACTCCAGGGCAGGCATACTCATTCCTCAGTGTCACCCAATCAGGGGTGCTCCGCTGTGGGAAACCCCCAGGCCGCCCGAAAACTCACCTTTGTTCCCTGTCCAATGGCACATGTGAGAGCAGAGGCCGCATTCCCGTTATCCCTTTAACAGGGCGTGTGCCCGCGCCAGGAATTTGTTAATGGTGCAGGCATGCTCTCTGTTAAAGGGTAGCGGGGGTTGCGGTCACCAGCGTACTTGGATTGGACGAGTGCCCGTGCATGCTACGTAGGACCTTGAAGAGGTTAGCTTGTATGGGCAACCTAGGGAGGGGCTTCACACAGTGGGGCACCACCGATCAGGAGGCCCTGGGGCAAGGACCAAAACCCAATATAGTCAAAATCCTGGGGTTTGGTCCACTTTAAAAAGGGAATTAGTCCAAGATCAGGGTTTGCAGGGAAACAAGACAACAAAGTCCAGGTTTAGCTGATAAGGCAGCGGTGTGCTAATGCCAGGTCCAACTTGCTTTAAGAACAGTGCATGTGGGCAGACACAATCAGCGCAATAGCACTTAATGATAGAAACATAGAAACATAGAAGGTTGACGGCAGAAGGAGACCATACGGTCCATCTAGTCTGCCCTTAAATGATGATCATAGTTGATCGTAGTTGATTTCAATGTATATGCAGGGGCATCCAACAGCATCCCCAGCACTTCTCCATCCCATGCACACGCAGCATAGCCAGCATATCTGAATGGCTGGTGGTGGGTGCACAAGGTCGGAGGGAAGCGGGCGGTGTCCAGCAATGCGCTCACTCAGAATAGATTGCTGGGAATTAATAGGCGCAGTAATCTATTTCGATTTTACGAGAGTCTGCACATGCACCGTGGGAGCGTGATGTGAGGTTATAAAACTGGTGTTACTGGCCAAATTAGGGTGCTCCTGTTAAGTCCTGAAGGCGGGTTCTGATCCGCTTTAACGCATCTTATTAGTTTTACTCAAGAACATACTTTTGTGTCATTTTATTGTATTAT
This sequence comes from Gastrophryne carolinensis, assembly GCA_027917425.1. NCBI lineage: Eukaryota > Metazoa > Chordata > Amphibia > Anura > Microhylidae > Gastrophryne > Gastrophryne carolinensis. The sequence goes on along the minus strand of CM051238.1, from coordinate 409,932,993 downwards.
GGTATAACTATTATTATACAAACGTCTTTCTTATTTCCTGTAGGTTCTTGTTGCATTAATCAGCTTTTTGGAAACCATGTTGCTGACTTATCTGGGATACAAGGTAAGTCGAGGTTTTTAACCAATGGTTTCTCCTCTTTTACCATTTAGATTGGACTATTTAGACACTGATACCTTTTGGTAGCGAAATTTGGCTTCATTTTACTAATGTTGTGATTCGGATTTAGGTCACAGGGAACATTTTATGCTCTGCTCTGATGCCAGACCAAATGCTTTTGTAAAATGTTTTGTAAAGAACCGTCAGCCTGTCCAAAGCTGCACCATGAAATGTCCTTCCCAGCTCAGCCACGCCCAAAAATGAAAGCGGCTTCACTTAGAATACATACTTTATTCACATATAATCTGAGATTTTGACATGCTTTTAAATAGCTTAGGCCTATGTTTTGCTTTTTTTTGTTTTCCATTTCTATTTTTTTTTTATTTTAGGGATAATGGGAATGTGAAAGCTTAAAGGGATTGTAAACCCAACGGCAAAAATAAGGCAGCAAGCAGCCCACCTAATGCCTGTCCCATGTGCCTCTCCTCCATTTCCTGCAGCACAGGGTAGGAGCTGTAGCAGAGATCCAAAGCCCTACTTTCAATGTAATTGTTTGAGTCTGCTTGCGCCCCAGAAGGAGAAGTAGCAGCCGCAGCGATGGCAGCAGCGGGGAGGTAGTAGGGAAAGTGCTCCTCAATCTTTTGGGCTCTCGGTGGCTGCAGTGGAACAGCTGTTTATAGGGCTGCATTCAACTAAGTTTATGTCCCTGCCCCCTGCCATGTGATCCCCTACTGGCATAGAGGATGCAGCAGCAGTCTTTGGGATGCCCTCTATAATTAGTGTAGGCTTTATGGGAATGTGTGAGAAGGGGCTCCTGGAGAGGGTCACGTTGTAGGAGGAGCTTTTCCTGGGTCTATGGCAGGGGCTGTGATGGTACTGGTACATAAGTCATCGTGTGGGTCCTCAGGTAGAATAAACTGCAAAGTCCATAAACGTTTCAAACAGGCTTCCTTTTTATTAAAACGATCTTTGCACAGGGGTCACTGGCACACAGGGGTCCCAATCCCATCACAGCTATTAGGCCCCCACCAAGTCCACCGTCCAAGAGTCTGGCATGGCCCAGTTTTCTTCCCCACACCCACAGGGAATGCTCTTTGTGCTCTCTGCCTCTTACAGAGCAGCGGGGTTCTCCTCCGTTTCAACCTCTGAGGTCCCCAGGTGAACAGTCCTGCATGTGTGACACCTGACACACCCCAGAAGACATCTATCAGTGCTTAAAGGGTCTGCACCCAAACTACATTCCCAGCTGTAGCCAGCGCTTGCCCATACCTCCCAAATGTCCCTGATTTCGAGGGACTGTCCCTTGTTGTTCTCCTTTGCCCCCCCCCTTGAGGTGTAACATGCAGATCTGCATCAATAAATGATTAATTTGCCTATTTAAAGTGTTTATATTGTTTTAACTGTTATAACCTCCTCTATATATCTCCTATTTATCCCTCAATGAGGGGGTGTGGCCTAATTTAACAAATGTCCTTCTTTCCCACCCTGAAAAGTTGATAGGTATGCTTTCCTTATGTCAGTTGTGTCAGTCCAGGCCTTCAGCTGGCTAACATTGCTGTGAAGAAGATAGAGGGATTGATTTCTTGGTAATGCCGCCCCCCCTTTCACCCTGTCCCTCATCTATGTTGCCAGAGGGCCGGAATTGCATGGCTCTTATTAACATATGATCGTGCCCGCTCTTCCTTTCCTGCCCCTCCTCCTCCTTTTTGTGCTGGTCAATGACAGGCTGCGAGAGAGTCCCTGTTACAAAGCAAGCCCCCCCTCTGCCAGAGCACGGCTGCTCTCCCTGTTTGGTTTTTGGACCTGGCGTTGCCACCTTAGCACCTCTGTATTATGTTTCGTCCTCCTCTCTCTTGGTCCTCCTGTGCCTCTAGCAAGAGAAGCGCCCCCCCCCCTTTTCAAGCAATGCTGCGTCCCCCACAAATTCCTCCTCCTGGTGGGAGGTGCCCCAAGCAAGTGAGAGCAGCCCAGTGCCCCCCATCACCCTCTCCATCCATTCGGAGCCCTGTCAGTAGGCTGGGTGGGGGTTGGCTGCAGGCACCTCAACTGCACACGATGTGCCCCCGCTGGTGAAGCTGCTGGGAGGGCTGGGGGTTACTAACAGCTGGCCTGTCCCCCTTGACTTGTCACCCACCGGCCCACCCACCTAGCCATCTACCTACCCACTGACCCACCCACTAACCAACCCATCTACCTAGCCACCAACCTGCCCGACAACCAACACATTTACCAATGCACCAACCCACCTACCACCAATCCTTCTACCTAGCCACCAACCAACCTACCAAACATCCAACCAACCTACCTACCAACCAACCCATGTACCTGCCCACCAACCCACCTACCAACCAATCCATATATCTGCGCACAAACACATCCACCAACCGACCCACCTTCCTACTTGTGTGCACACATGCGCGTTTGGGATTGTGTGCATGTGCATCTGGGAGAGCGTGCACTTTGGGAGGTTGCACATGTGTGTTATGGAGTGCACACATTCGCTTATGGAGTGCACACATTCGCTTATGGAGTGCACACATTCGCTTATTGAGTGCACACATGCGATTAGGGAATACACGCATGCACTTTGAGAGTGTGCACATGCACATTGGGAGTGAGTACATGCATGTTTAGAAGTGCGCACTTGCATTTTTGGAAGTGCACACATGCACTTTGGGAATGCGCGCATAGACATTCAGAAATACACTCATGCATGTTTGCGAGTGCCCACTTGCACTTTGAGAGTGCGCGCATGTATGGTTGGGAGTCGATGGCGATTGGGAGTGCAGCCATGTGTTTCTGGGAGTGCTGGTCTAGGCTCCAATGTCGCCCAGCAACAGTGGCAGAGGGTAGAAGCACAATCACGGTGTCTTATGCAGCTTCTGGGAATCTTATAGACCCCACCCATTACGCTGATTGTTATGCAGCATCACAGATCCAAGAGAAATCATATAGTGAAACTGTAAACCTCAATATCTCGGCCATTTCTTCTTCACTCTAAAAATGGAAAACAGTTTAGAATAGTGCCAAACCTAGCCTGGCGCAATGATGTAACAATTACCTTTGCCTGCTGTAGCACTTTAGCTCTGATCACTGGCCTCCAACATCAGCATCAGCTCCAGCACAGCTCTTTTCTCCTCTCAGAATTCCAGGGGCTACTTTTAGCCACAGGAACTAATCAGAAGTATATCCAAAAGAACAAAAATTCATAGGGAGGCACATCGATTGACAAGTAACATATTAAAACCATCTAAAATACAAACAAACAAACATAAAGATAAGGCATAGGCAGGGGGGGGGGGGAGAATCAAGATAAATAACAAATATACCATCGTATGCTAACACAATCTTTCTATGCAAGCAATCTTTCTAATGTAGCAAGAAATCTCTGCCTATGATCCGAATCCTTGCTATAAATTAATACAAAATTAATCAAAAAATCTCCAATAAATATTAATAAGATATGAGTGCACAATACCCAATACAAAGACCATAAACTGCTCCATCAGTTGATATATACAGTAGATGTAAATAGAAATAGAAATGAACAGAATAATAAAATAAAAAATAACCAAATTGATTGTGCAAATCAGAATACATAAATCACATAATTCATAGTGTACCTATTAAAAATAGCTAACACAACAACGTGAAAATAACTATAGTGCATTAATGAGTCAAAAAACAGATCAGCACTACAGTGGGCTGTTCCCTAATCTGTATCTAGTTTAACCCCTGCAGAAGGGAGGCAGAATATGCTTAAAAGTTCCTGCTGCATGCCCTAAAATGGGCAGGCTGATTTATCACTAACGCCAGGTAGTGACAGATGAGCGTCTGTAGCAGGCATTTTTAGAGCGCCCGCTAGTAGTCACCGTGCTCAACCGCGGGTGGCTACTTCATAGCGACTCAGTCGCTGTTCAGTAATGTTGAATACATTGTGACGAGTCGCTATTTGACCAGTGCAGCGCTGTATGAGTGCGCATGTTAGCGACTGCTCATAGGGACCGACTCACACCATAGGCTCGATTCAGAGAGACAAAAAAAACTTCCATTTTAGTGCCGATCTGTTTTTTTTTTTAAATGTTTCCATTCTCGTATGAGTGTACGAGCGATTCTATGCATGCACTGCAATCCCTCTGTAAAGTTTCTGTCCGTTCGTACGGCAGATTACGAATACGAGTATGTCATTTTCCAGCGTGACTTTTCTGTGTTACAACGTAGGCTTTCGTTTTTGCCCTTTTCCCATCGTATCCTCCCACGAGTCCTTTACGTTAGATTCTGTTTCCCTTTTTCAATAAATATTAGTCCAGACAGAAATCCTTACGATCTAGCGCCTGCGCACTACAAACTTAACTCATTAAAGTGCTCGCCTACATATTTGCCACCCTCACTTCTACTACAATGTTTAGCTAAATCACTTAGCACTATCCTCCATCTTCCCTTTTGACTCTTAAAGCTCACCCAAATCACTTCTCGGTCATGTGAATATTCATCTTTAAATATTTCTGGGCCCATTAGTTTTGTGTTAATGTATTTTGTAAGTGAAAGGACACTGTAACATTTTTTTTTTGATTCCATCATAAAATATAACATTTTTAAAAATGTAGAAAATTTCACATTTTTACAACTATAAAAAACAAAATACATAGCAATGGCAGGCCACATAACATTATTCTTCATCTGTGGTCCCCAAAGAGTTGCGCAGCTCCTGCATCTCGCCCACCAACTGAAGGACCCTGACACTCAGTTGTGCCACTCTGACACGTGTGGGCTCTGTTAAAAAACTTAAATTAAAATATTGGTATAACCTTGTTGGGGTCATACTGCAGTGCCCCCCCTCTGTATGGTCCAAACACCTAAATCTGGACTTCAAAAGCCAGAGGGCCCTCGCCACCACGACCCGGGTTTTGCATAGTGCCCGATTAGAGAACCCCTGGCCCGCATTCTGCAGGCAAAAACGGGCACCAGGAGCAAGGGCAGGAGTGGATATCCTGAATCCCCTGAAAGAATTTAAAAATACTAACATAAAATACACATTCTAAGCTACAATATTGTTTAACATGTCATCAAGGGCTAAAAACAGCCATAGGTTAAGACATGAGTCATCAACTATATTCATTGCCATACAGTGAAAATGGATTGATGGAATGTGAGAAAACTTACCCTGGAGCCATCCACCAGATAATTCTCCTGACTCAAACTAACGAAATACGCCGGAGCTCTGCAATATATAAGCATCATGGGACGACCCTGGATGCCCTGCAAGAACACTGAGGAATTGCATAGCTGGACCAAACACTGCTTTTATGTTGTGTGAGTGGCACATCTTGCGGTTCCTGCAACCAAATATAAAATAATTACACAAAGCAAAGGTAACCGACTAAGACAAGAACTCCTACAACAAATTAAGATTCAAGTTCAACAATCCAAATATAATTCACAAAGGACATAAGTCTAAAAAAATATAGCAATTATATGGATGTGTGGGAAAATAATGGTTTACATGCTAAGGACTAATTAAGGTCAGCATTAAAATGCTTCTATAAGGCCTAAATGAAATGTATTGATTTAGGTATGCATTGCTATACAATTTATGGCCTCAGACATGCTGATACATGCAATGCCTTGGTGCTAAAGGCGCGCAGACTCCTCCACATAGCCGCAAAACATGTTCAACAATAGCAATCCGAGCCCTCAAAGGTCCCGTAAGTGGATCGGAAATGAAACGGATTTATAGGGTGGTGATCCGTCGGAAACCAGCTCTCTGAATCAGACGTAAGCCCATCCCAACAACGTAAGTTATCTGAACGAACGAAAAATATCAGATTTTGTTTGGAAAATGATCCGAACTAACGGAAATGATCCGATTTGCTTCCGTTCATCGAAAGCGCATATACACAGTTTCCCGAACGTTCGTACGAATGAAAAATGAACGAAAAAAAGCAAAAAAAAGACAAACACCCACCCAAACTTTCACAGACAACTAAGTGCGGACCAATGTGTCTTTGAATCGGGGCTCATATTCAGCAAAAAAACAGCCTCACAAATCTCTGGCACTGAAAAATGCTTGTTTGAAGCCCAGAGCGCAGGAGGCGGTGTGTTTAAAGTCGGTTTTTCAGCATCTATCCACTAGTAACAAAGCGAAAACATATGGAATTACATTGTAGCAACATTGTAACATGAACACTTTAATGGCAGACCTGTAATGTCATTCCTGACGAAATATATTAAAAATGAAAAAATTGTGAAAAAACTGCTTTTTCAATGCCAGAAGAGGTCACAGAATTTAGATTTTTAGAAAAAAAATAAAAAAACAAATACCCCGTTTAAAGAGAAGAAAAGGTTTGTCCATTGAAATGTAAGGGAGAGCGACAGGTAGCGAGAGGTCATACCTGGCGCTGTGCAAGGCTGAACGCCGGCGCTGTTTACTGAGGCTGTGAAAATGATGAATCAGACGCTACATGGTGTTATCCCACCGCTAAACAGATTCTGCTTGATAAATGTGTAATTGAGTGCCGTGTCCGGTGTTCACCAGTCGCTACCTGTCGCTACCTCTCATTAACCAGGCGCTACCTGACGCTATCCCTTCTTAAATAAGGGCCTAAATCCTAACTAACTACTCTAACACCTATCTAACAATTTAATTGAAACCTTTTTAATATGGGTGGCGGCTACCTCTTCGACCGACACGAAGCAAGGCAGACGGCTGCATTTATGGATCAGACAATGGCGTCCTATATAGGAACAGGATGCCACTGGACGTGTTGTTGAGTGGAAGTTGAGTAACGTCGGCATCTTTCAGCGTCGCTTCTTATCCCGCCTGCTATTGTGACAGCTTTTTTTTTCTCTTCTGACTCAAGGCAGATAATACTTTAATGGTAAATTTCACTTTGTAATGGAAGTGTATTCTGTAAACTGATTGTGACTGTGATTTAACAGGTAATTTCCTCTTAGGTCACTTTTCTCTTCTCAGTTTTAATCATCCAGTCTGCTTAAATTACTTCCTGTCTGGAGGACATAAATAACACTAGTGGCATCTGCAGCCACAACAACTAAAAATGAGCTGCTGTTAGATTGTTTCAGCAAACGGATTGGCGCAGCAAAGTTGTACACATGATTTATTTCTTTCCTTTCCAAAGTACATAGGACAATAGAACATATCAATCTTTACTTCCGAAATACGCTGCAAACTAGGGTGGCAACCACACATACAAAGGATTAGCACAGTAAGCCTTTTAGATTTATTATCTTTATTGATTTGTATTAATTTTTATGAAGAACACACAGAAAGAATATGCGGAGCAACATGCCTAGAGCAGGCAGAAAATATATATTTAACTTAGAGGAAAGAAAATGTGTAGTATATAATAAACAACACTTAACTTGAGGTCAACTAAACATGGCACAGTAAAAGTCTAACCAGTGACACCAAGCCAGATACAACCTCGGTTCTGCCTCTGAGCTTCTCTTGTCCTCCACCCTGGCTACCTCCCCTCACTTCTGCCACTAGGACCTCTTACGCTCCTGTCATTTCTCTGGAATTTCCTCCCCCGCTCTATTCCAAACTCCCTAACACTCGAAGCTTTCAAAAGTGCCTTCAAACTCTCCTCTTCAGACAAGCATACAATCCAGTTTTAGTAACTCTTATAACACAGCAGGGCCTGCTCTAGGTCTGTGTGGATCCTTGGGCAAGTGATTCTCAGTGGGCCCCTTTGTGGTGTGTCATGTCACATGCCATATCATGTGACCCTTCAGTTCCACTGCCACCTGCGATTGCCCTCCAATCCTCATGGCCACCAATTGTCTTCTAGTTCTTGCCTCCTTCTCTGCTGCTCCTGCCTGTCGTCTGGTCCTTTCTTCACTGCCAGTAATCTCCCTTCTCTGCTTATTGCTTCCTACTGTGCTGCTTACTGCTTCCTACTGTGCTGCTGAAGGGTCCACCTCTGCTGCATATCATCATCTGCTCCCTGCCACCTTCTGAGCTGCATCTAATCACCCTTCATCACACACCACCTTTTCCATTACAGCTAAAAGAGCTTTGTTCCTGAGGCCAGCAGTAGCCAGCAGATCCAGCGGGGCACATGGCTCAGTGGTCTATTGGGGGGTTGCCCAATTGGCCTGGGGCCTTAGCACTTGCCTAGATATGCCTAGTGTTGGTGTCCACAAAGCACATTGCACCAAATGTATTACCTACCACTTATGATTCTAGACCAGGGGTCCCAACCAATGGTGTGAGTATGCAACAAAGCCTTAGGCTGACCTGTACCCTAACTTGGTTTTCTGCCATCAATACTTTACCCAGTCTTGACTTGCTCCATGTGAATGAAACTGCTTTAAATAGGTGATGGAAATTATTTATGTGCCTTTTATTTTGTTTGATTGTTTTATTCGTTTTTAATGTTTAATGTTTTAGGTTACTGACAACCCAAATGGACTAGTGAGTTGGTACTTCTTATTTCAAAAATGAAAAGTGGTACTTGATATTTGGCAACTCCTACTTTGACTGTAAGCTTGTAAGTGCAGAACTCTCCATTTGTATTGTATTACATGGTACATTTGGAGAGAGGCCCTGCTCTTGTGAGCTTACAATCTAAAGGATAAGGTGAGAGACAAGATTGGGAGGCAGGATGCAGTGCAGCACCCAGAAATTGTATATATTTTCCGTAGCTGCTGCAGTGGTGAACAGGAGGATGTGACTGCTGCTGGAACACAAATGGGTATTTCGCATGACTATCTGGGTGCTCCTGCTGCTGATGAACTATCTGTGGCAAGACACCCACTCCCCGAACCTCCAAAAACACGACCTCCGCTGCAACTCTTCTTGAGATGTGTCTTGAGCTCCATGAACTTAAGGCTTCTGTGCCCCCTTTGCCACCTCCTCTTTCTGTCACTGTTTTTGCTTTGAGGGCTGCTTTCACTTGTCAAATAGTTATTTTCTGGCTGCACATTGCTGCTAAGCATCCCCTAATGCAAGTAACGGTCCTTCTGCTCTCAAGGGTACTACAAAAGGCAGCTGCAGTAGAAAGGTGTTCCATCAAGTCTGGTGGGGGTCCAGACCCCTGGACTATCCCCTTGCGTGCTTCCTTGGCAGGTGGTATGTTTGAAGAATAGTAGCATGTTTTCGAAAGGGTGGCAAGATTGTTTAAGCCAGATGATGGTCTCATTTAAATGGGTGAATTTAAAGGGCAATTTGGATGGGTTGGAAAATGTCGAATTGAATGGCAAAGGGTGTCCCAGATGTGTGAAATCCCAAAGATGAGAGGTAGAGGAGGAGGACAGGATGAGGTTGTGGTTTTGGCCTTCCTGTAATGACTACTTTGTACACTGATACAGAAGAAGATGCAATATTGGGAGGAAGAACAGAAAGCACATTTTAAGCTACTAATACGATTTTGCCAAAATTCTGTTCAGATGGAACCAAAGCTAAGCAGAAAAATTCAGGCTGAATTTAACTTGAACTCAAATCCAGACAGAAATACTACTCACCTGCAATGCCCCATGGATGACATACGGCCTTTTTTATAAGAGCACCTGGCCTTCTTTAAATGTAGGAATCAAATGCCTAGAACAAACGCCTTCCAAGAAAACATAGCAAGTCCCTTTGCCTTTATTTATTACTCGAGTTATATTCCTAAAGGATTCTCTGCACGTCTCTGCTAGCACAGGAGGATTTAAATGACATTTTGTATTCTCTTTTTTCTTTCAGGGGAACATTTGGGAGCAGATCCTGAGATTTCCTTTTATTCTCGAAATGTTGAACACTCTGCCATTCTTTGTAACTGTAAGTATGGTTCCCTCCCCCGCTCCCTTATTACCCTTTTTATTCTATCCTGTATGATCTCACATTCTTCCATCCAGTGTTACCTGCCCTGTATGAGGAGCTGATGACCCATGTCCAATCATGAGAGGCATGCGGGCACTTTGTCCTGTTAATGTACAATCAGAATCTGTACGTCTCTTGCCTGGAATCGATTCATGCACAACAGGAGGCTCATCTCTAAAAAAAAGGGTGCGATGGTGTATCAGTGATCATTATTTTTAGAGCTTTTATATCTCGCTACATCTTCCCAGGGGCATGGGGGGCATCCATCATCAGCAGGCCGGTTATGTAAGAAAACTGTATAGATGCTCTCTTACATTTTTACCTGGCTGGTTCAGGGCTTCAAAAATAGATTTCTACCATACCTTACCTTAAATTACCCCTCATTAAAATCCTACATGTAACTATAATTTATAATGTAAACCGGTACGACTCTTCTGTATTTGGTGTGACATTTGACATTTTAACATGCAGGATTTCATTAAAAAGTGTTCATGTATTATGTGTTAACTTGATCCAACACCCATTTTCTAGGGTTGTTGGTCATTTTCTAGAGGGGTGTTGGTCAGCATCAAGCTAGGAAACGGGGGTCATCCAGATTATTATTTTGTGGTCAAGACTCTATCAGTGGCTGAAAACAATGAAGACCACATGACCAAGAAAATCCAAAAGGTCCCGCACTCACTGGTAGGATAAAAGTCTATTGCATCCAGTTTAAAGTGACCAGTGGGTCACAGCAGCATCATAAAAGCATGGGTAATCTCATCCAATATACAGCTGCATGTCGAGCAAGTTGCCCTTAACTAGGGATGAGCGAATCGATCCGGACGAACCCGGATTCGATCCGAATTTCAGGAAAAATTCGATTCGGATCGAATCCGAATTTCCCCGCGATTCGATCACTCGAAGTTTTCCTTTAACATCCATTCATTTACATTACAGGCATTCTAAGATGGCGGGCGGGACATGTCTGGACATGTATCCCGCGCCAGTGCAAGCTGGGGCAGTCACATGCAGCCTATCAGCAGCCAGCAAGCCCGGTGACGTCACACAGCGGTATTTAACGGCGGCCATCTTGCTTTTCCTCATTTCTCTATTGCATTCGTGACAGACAGAACGCTGTGTAGCTGAGGCAGTTAGACAGGCAGGGACAGACAGGGACAGGCTGGAGACAGGCAGGAGACAGACAGGAGACAGACAGGAGACAGACAGGAGACAGACAGAAAGCCAGGAAAAACGGAGCTGGCTGACAGGGAGATTTTTTTTTTTTCATCCAGCCTTTGTTAGCGTTTTCAGGCTGCTTATAGTAACTAACTGTGCATATATACTGAACTGATCTTAAGTCTGCTGTGAGGCATCCCATTCTGTGACTAAAGCAGCCTCTATTTAATAGCATAATAACCATTTGCACTTATTCTCATAGAAATCAGGCCTGATAAAGACACTTTTGCTGTGCATGCTCTCTGGTTTTTGTGGCACTGGCATCCCATTCTGTGACTAAAGCAGCCTCTATTTAATAGCATAATAAACATTTGCACTTATTCTCATAGAAATCAGGCCTGATAAAGACACTTTTGCTGTGCATGCTCTCTGGTTTTTGTGGCACTGGCATCCCATTCTGTGACTAAAGCAGCCTCTATTTAATAGCATAATAAACATTTGCACTTATTCTCATAGAAATCAGGCCTGATAAAGACACTTTTGCTGTGCATGCTCTCTGGTTTTTGTGGCACTGGCATCCCATTCTGTGACTAAAGCAGCCTCTATTTAATAGCATAATAAACATTTGCACTTATTCTCATAGAAATCAGGCCTGATAAAGACACTTTTGCTGTGCATGCTCTCTGGTTTTTGTGGCACTGGCATCCCATTCTGTGACTAAAGCAGCCTCTATTTAATAGCATAATAAACATTTGCACTTATTCTCATAGAAATCAGGCCTGATAAAGACACTTTTGCTGTGCATGCTCTCTGGTTTTTGTGGCACTGGCATCCCATTCTGTGACTAAAGCAGCCTCTATTTAATAGCATAATAAACATTTGCACTTATTCTCATAGAAATCAGGCCTGATAAAGACACTTTTGCTGTGCATGCTCTCTGGTTTTTGTGGCACTGGCATCCCATTCTGTGACTAAAGCAGCCTCTATTTAATAGCATAATAAACATTTGCACTTATTCTCATAGAAATCAGGCCTGATAAAGACACTTTTGCTGTGCATGCTCTCTGGTTTTTGTGGCACTGGCATCCCATTCTGTGACTAAAGCAGCCTCTATTTAATAGCATAATAACCATTTGCACTTATTCTCATAGAAATCAGGCCTGATAAAGACACTTTTGCTGTGCATGCTCTCTGGTTTTTGTGGCACTGGCATCCCATTCTGTGACTAAAGCAGCCTCTATTTAATAGCATAATAACCATTTGCACTTATTCTCATAGAAATCAGGCCTGATAAAGACACTTTTGCTGTGCATGCTCTCTGGTTTTTGTGGCACTGGCATCCCATTCTGTGACTAAAGCAGCCTCTATTTAATAGCATAATAAACATTTGCACTTATTCTCATAGAAATCAGGCCTGATAAAGACACTTTTGCTGTGCATGCTCTCTGGTTTTTGTGGCACTGGCATCCCATTCTGTGACTAAAGCAGCCTCTATTTAATAGCATAATAAACATTTGCACTTATTCTCATAGAAATCAGGCCTGATAAAGACACTTTTGCTGTGCATGCTCTCTGGTTTTTGTGGCACTGGCATCCCATTCTGTGACTAAAGCAGCCTCTATTTAATAGCATAATAACCATTTGCACTTATTCTCATAGAAATCAGGCCTGATAAAGACACTTTTGCTGTGCATGCTCTCTGGTTTTTGTGGCACTGGCATCCCATTCTGTGACTAAAGCAGCCTCTATTTAATAGCATAATAAACATTTGCACTTATTCTCATAGAAATCAGGCCTGATAAAGACACTTTTGCTGTGCATGCTCTCTGGTTTTTGTGGCACTGGCATCCCATTCTGTGACTAAAGCAGCCTCTATTTAATAGCATAATAACCATTTGCACTTATTCTCATAGAAATCAGGCCTGATAAAGACACTTTTGCTGTGCATGCTCTCTGGTTTTTGTGGCACTGGCATCCCATTCTGTGACTAAAGCAGCCTCTATTTAATAGCATAATAAACATTTGCACTTATTCTCATAGAAATCAGGCCTGATAAAGACACTTTTGCTGTGCATGCTCTCTGGTTTTTGTGGCACTGGCATCCCATTCTGTGACTAAAGCAGCCTCTATTTAATAGCATAATAAACATTTGCACTTATTCTCATAGAAATCAGGCCTGATAAAGACACTTTTGCTGTGCATGCTCTCTGGTTTTTGTGGCACTGGCATCCCATTCTGTGACTAAAGCAGCCTCTATTTAATAGCATAATAACCATTTGCACTTATTCTCATAGAAATCAGGCCTGATAAAGACACTTTTGCTGTGCATGCTCTCTGGTTTTTGTGGCACTGGCATCCCATTCTGTGACTAAAGCAGCCTCTATTTAATAGCATAATAAACATTTGCACTTATTCTCATAGAAATCAGGCCTGATAAAGACACTTTTGCTGTGCATGCTCTCTGGTTTTTGTGGCACTGGCATCCCATTCTGTGACTAAAGCAGCCTCTATTTAATAGCATAATAACCATTTGCACTTATTCTCATAGAAATCAGGCCTGATAAAGACACTTTTGCTGTGCATGCTCTCTGGTTTTTGTGGCACTGGCATCCCATTCTGTGACTAAAGCAGCCTCTATTTAATAGCATAATAAACATTTGCACTTATTCTCATAGAAATCAGGCCTGATAAAGACACTTTTGCTGTGCATGCTCTCTGGTTTTTGTGGCACTGGCATCCCATTCTGTGACTAAAGCAGCCTCTATTTAATAGCATAATAAACATTTGCACTTATTCTCATAGAAATCAGGCCTGATAAAGACACTTTTGCTGTGCATGCTCTCTGGTTTTTGTGGCACTGGCATCCCATTCTGTGACTAAAGCAGCCTCTATTTAATAGCATAATAAACATTTGCACTTATTCTCATAGAAATCAGGCCTGATAAAGACACTTTTGCTGTGCATGCTCTCTGGTTTTTGTGGCACTGGCATCCCATTCTGTGACTAAAGCAGCCTCTATTTAATAGCATAATAAACATTTGCACTTATTCTCATAGAAATCAGGCCTGATAAAGACACTTTTGCTGTGCATGCTCTCTGGTTTTTGTGGCACTGGCATCCCATTCTGTGACTAAAGCAGCCTCTATTTAATAGCATAATAACCATTTGCACTTATTCTCATAGAAATCAGGCCTGATAAAGACACTTTTGCTGTGCATGCTCTCTGGTTTTTGTGGCACTGGCATCCCATTCTGTGACTAAAGCAGCCTCTATTTAATAGCATAATAACCATTTGCACTTATTCTCATAGAAATCAGGCCTGATAAAGACACTTTTGCTGTGCATGCTCTCTGGTTTTTGTGGCACTGGCATCCCATTCTGTGACTAAAGCAGCCTCTATTTAATAGCATAATAACCATTTGCACTTATTCTCATAGAAATCAGGCCTGATAAAGACACTTTTGCTGTGCATGCTCTCTGGTTTTTGTGGCACTGGCATCCCATTCTGTGACTAAAGCAGCCTCTATTTAATAGCATAATAACCATTTGCACTTATTCTCATAGAAATCAGGCCTGATAAAGACACTTTTGCTGTGCATGCTCTCTGGTTTTTGTGGCACTGGCATCCCATTCTGTGACTAAAGCAGCCTCTATTTAATAGCATAATAACCATTTGCACTTATTCTCATAGAAATCAGGCCTGATAAAGACACTTTTGCTGTGCATGCTCTCTGGTTTTTGTGGCACTGGCATCCCATTCTGTGACTAAAGCAGCCTCTATTTAATAGCATAATAAACATTTGCACTTATTCTCATAGAAATCAGGCCTGATAAAGACACTTTTGCTGTGCATGCTCTCTGGTTTTTGTGGCACTGGCATCCCATTCTGTGACTAAAGCAGCCTCTATTTAATAGCATAATAACCATTTGCACTTATTCTCATAGAAATCAGGCCTGATAAAGACACTTTTGCTGTGCATGCTCTCTGGTTTTTGTGGCACTGGCATCCCATTCTGTGACTAAAGCAGCCTCTATTTAATAGCATAATAAACATTTGCACTTATTCTCATAGAAATCAGGCCTGATAAAGACACTTTTGCTGGCCAAAGGCCTACTGGACCCTGCCAGCTCGATTCCTGCCCGGGGCATCCCATTCTGTGACTAAAGCAGCCTCTGTTTAAGACCATATAAGCATTTGTTCTTATCATATTTGAAATTAGGCCTGATAAAGACACTTTTGCTGGGCATAGCACTACTGGACCCTGCCAGGTGCACTCCTATTTGGGGCATCCCATTCTGTGACTACAGCAGCCTCTGTTTAAGACCATATAAGCATTTGCTCTTATCATATTTGAAATTAGGCCTGATAAAGACACTTTTGCTGGCCAAAGCACTCCTGTACCCTGCCAGCTCGATTCCTGCCCGGGGCATCCCATTCTGTGACTAAAGCAGCCTCTGTTTAAGACCATATAAGCATTTGCTCTTATCATATTTGAAATTAGGCCTGATAAAGACACTTTTGCTGGCCAAAGCACTCCTGTACCCTGCCAGCTCGATTCCTGCCCGGGGCATCCCATTCTGTGACTAAAGCAGCCTCTGTTTAAGACCATATAAGCATTTGCTCTTATCATATTTGAAATTAGGCCTGATAAAGACACTTTTGCTGGCCAAAGCACTCCTGTACCCTGCCAGCTCGATTCCTGCCCGGGGCATCCCATTCTGTGACTAAAGCAGCCTCTGTTTAAGACCATATAAGCATTTGCTCTTATCATATTTGAAATTAGGCCTGATAAAGACACTTTTGCTGGCCAAAGCACTACTGTACCCTGCCAGCTCGATTCCTGCCCGGGGCATCCCATTCTGTGACTAAAGCAGCCTCTGTTTAAGACCATATAAGCATTTGCTCTTATCATATTTGAAATAAGCCTGATAAAGACACTTTTGCTGGGCATAGCACAACTTGTCCCTGCCAGGTGTACTTACTGCTGGTTTTTAGGGCATCCCATTCTGTGACTACACCAGCCTCTATTTAAGAACCTAACCATTTGCACCTATTCTAATTGAAATTAGGCATGATAAAGACACTTTTGCTGTGCATAGTCTTACTGCTGCCTGCCAGGTGCTCTCTGGTTTTTGGGACATCCCATTCTGTAACATACCATTAGCCTCTGCATTAACTGTAAGCTGCACAGTTATTTAAAGAAATTTGGCCTGTATGAGCCTGCTAACACACTGCTGCTGTGTGCATATATACTGATCTCAAGTCTGCTTTGGGGCATCCCATTCTGTAACATACCATTAGCCTCTGCATTAACTGTAAGCTGCACAGTTATTTAAAGAAATTTGGCCTGTATGAGCCTGCTAACACACTGCTGCTGTGTGCATATATACTGATCTCAAGTCTGCTTGGGGCATCCCATTCTGTAACATACCATTAGCCTCTGCATTAACTGTAAGCTGCACAGTTATTTAAAGAAATTTGGCCTGTATGAGCCTGCTAACACACTGCTGCTGTGTGCATATATACTGATCTCAAGTCTGCTTGGGGCATCCCATTCTGTAACATACCATTAGCCTCTGCATTTACTGTAAGCTGCACAGTTATTTAAAGAAATTTGGCCTGTATGAGCCTGCTAACACACTGCTGCTGTGTGCATATATACTGATCTCAAGTCTGCTTTGGGGCATCCCATTCTGTAACATACCATTAGCCTCTGCATTTACTGTAAGCTGCACATTTATTTAAAGAAATTTGGCCTGTATGAGCCTGCTAACACACTGCTGCTGTGTGCATATATACTGATCTCAAGTCTGCTTTGGGGCATCCCATTCTGTAACATACCATTAGCCTCTGCATTAACTGTAAGCTGCACAGTTATTTAAAGAAATTTGGCCTGTATGAGCCTGCTAACACACTGCTGCTGTGTGCATATATACTGATCTCAAGTCAGCTTGGGGCATCCCATTCTGTAACATACCATTAGCCTCTGCATTAACTGTAAGCTGCACATTTATTTAAAGAAATTTGGCCTGTATGAGCCTGCTAACACACTGCTGCTGTGTGCATATATACTGATCTCAAGTCTGCTTTGGGGCATCCCATTCTGTAACATACCATTAGCCTCTGCATTTACTGTAAGCTGCACATTTATTTAAAGAAATTTGGCCTGTATGAGCCTGCTAACACACTGCTGCTGTGTGCATATATACTGATCTCAAGTCTGCTTTGGGGCATCCCATTCTGTAACATACCATTAGCCTCTGCATTAACTGTAAGCTGCACAGTTATTTAAAGAAATTTGGCCTGTATGAGCCTGCTAACACACTGCTGCTGTGTGCATATATACTGATCTCAAGTCAGCTTGGGGCATCCCATTCTGTAACATACCATTAGCCTCTGCATTAACTGTAAGCTGCACATTTATTTAAAGAAATTTGGCCTGTATGAGCCTGCTAACACACTGCTGCTGTGTGCATATATACTGATCTCAAGTCTGCTTTGGGGCATCCCATTCTGTAACATACCATTAGCCTCTGCATTAACTGTAAGCTGCACAGTTATTTAAAGAAATTTGGCCTGTATGAGCCTGCTAACACACTGCTGCTGTGTGCATATATACTGATCTCAAGTCTGCTTTGGGGCATCCCATTCTGTAACATACCATTAGCCTCTGCATTAACTGTAAGCTGCACAGTTATTTAAAGAAATTTGGCCTGTATGAGCCTGCTAACACACTGCTGCTGTGTGCATATATACTGATCTCAAGTCTGCTTGGGGCATCCCATTCTGTAACATACCATTAGCCTCTGCATTTACTGTAAGCTGCACAGTTATTTAAAGAAATTTGGCCTGTATGAGCCTGCTAACACACTGCTGCTGTGTGCATATATACTGATCTCAAGTCTGCTTTGGGGCATCCCATTCTGTAACATACCATTAGCCTCTGCATTAACTGTAAGCTGCACAGTTATTTAAAGAAATTTGGCCTGTATGAGCCTGCTAACACACTGCTGCTGTGTGCATATATACTGATCTCAAGTCTGCTTGGGGCATCCCATTCTGTAACATAACATAACCTACCTACCATACTAAGCAGCTCTCTTATTTAAACTAAGCAGGCCTCTTGGAGGCTGAGTGTCCACTTTTGGGTGTGCATTTATATTCGGTTTCATATACAGTGGGGTATCCCAATTTGTAAGATAACCTACCCCAACCATGTAAACTAAATAGGCCTGTTGCAGCCTGAGTTTCTCTGCTTGCGTATGGCCTGCATTACAATCTGTCTCTTTCAATGACACTGCTGCCTGGGGTATCCCAATTTGTAAGATAACCTACCCCAACCATGTAAACTAAAGGTTACGTCCTTCCAGAAGGAAAACTTATGCCGAACACTATTTTTGTTAGGGGCATTGACCTTTGGATTGATCGGCATGAAATTAATTTTTTTTTTTCAAAGTATGGCGCTGTGAAGAAGGTCAAAATGATGTCTCATACTTGGATTATTGTTACTTTTTGTTCAGCTTGAAATATAACAGGCCACACGGGCATCCCAAGGCACATGCTATTTGAAACCTATCTGTTATACAACATAAGCGTTGATCAGGCTACTTCAGTTTGCACTTGTTTTTGACTGATTTTAATAAACCAGGCCGCAGGGCACCCCAAAGCTGCACCTTGCACCCTATCTGGTATACAACATAAGCGTTGATCAGCATCAGCTTCATTAAGCTACTTCAGTTTGCACTTCCTTTTTGACTGCTTTCATTTAACCAGGCCGCAGGGCACCCCAAAGCTGCACCTTGCACCCTACCTGTTTATACTAAATAAGCATCTACAGCCTCAGCTTTATTAAGTTATTGCATTTTGAATTGGTTTTGGTCTGCTTTAAATACACCAGGCCGCAGGGCATCCCAAACCTGCATGTTGCACCCCATCTGTTATACTAAATAAGCGTTGATCAGCATCAGCTTTATTAAGCTATTGCATTTTGCATTGGTTTTTGTACTGCTGCCAAAACACTAGCCCATATGGGCATCCCAAACCAGCACATGTCACCCTATCTGTTATACTAAATAAGCTTCTACAGGCCCTTTTTTTATTTATTTATTTTTATTTATATAGAGCTGCAATAGCTTATATTGTGAGGTTAATTTGCCATTTTGCAGCATAATATAGAGCAGCCCCTGTGTAAATCTGAGGGGCAATAGCTTATATAGTGAGGTAAATTTGCCATTTTGCTTCGTTATATAGAGCAGGCCCTGTGTAAATCTGAGGGGCAATAGCTTATATTGTGAGGTAAATTTGCCATTTTGCAGCATAATATAGAGCAGCCCCTGTGTAAATCTGAGGGGCAATAGCTTATATTGTGAGGTAAATTTGCCACTTTGCAGCATAATATAGAGCAGCCCCTGTGTAAATCTGAGGGGCAATAGCTCATATAGTGAGGTAAATTTGCCATTTTGCTTCGTTATATAGAGCAGCCCAGTTGCCATCTAAATCAACTACTGTCCGGCCAGTACAGCTTTTCCAGGGCAAACTCTGCTAGTTGCGGGCACAAGTCAAGTTTGGCTTCCCAGCAAATCCAGTGGATCTTGAAGGTGTGTTGGCATGGTCATGTCAAGGTATGACATGACCTGCTGTTTGAGGTCCAGCTCCAGGTCTTCCTGCTGCTCATGAGTAGACTCACTATGCGGGTGTAGAAAGCTACTCACTAGCGACTGAAGACTGAGGCTGCTGCTGATGGAGCTGCTGCTGCTGCTCCTTCCACCCCCCCAGCAGCCATGGCAGTGGAAGGTGATCGCAGAGGTCCCCCCGAGTCAGACCTGCGGGAGTATGGGCCATGGCGCAGATAGACATCGCCCAACTGACTACGTGGGATGTCTCTGTAGTAGGTCAGTTTGTCCTCCCTCTCAGTGGGCGTAAAAAATGCCCCCATTTTGTGCCGGAAGCGAGGGTCCAATAAGTTGGAGAGCCAGAAGTCTTCCCGCTGACAAATGGAGACAATTCTGCGCTCACTAGTACGCAAGCATGTGAGCATGCATCGTGCCATTTGTGCAAATGACTCGGAGGGACTACCTGTCTCCATCTCCACTGTAAACTGCCACGGTGTGTCTGGGTCCTCTGTCTCACCTTACTCACAACCCTCTAGCTCCTGTGGCTGCTCCTGCTCCTCCTCTTCTGTCAGATGACTAGATAAAATGGTCATTTTGTGAAACCTAAACTGTGGTTTGCTTTGCCCCACCCCCTCCTCCTCCTCCACTTCAGCCCCCACAGGCTTCATGTGGCTGTGAAATGTATGTGCCATGTCTCCAGTGCCCTGACCAGCCATGGTTTCCAACATGTGTTGTAGTACATGAAGCAGTGGAATCTCATCGTTCATCTCATAGTCCTGGCAACTGACTAATAACGTAGCTTCCTCAAAGGGCCTGAGCAAACGGTCGGTGTCACGTATGAGCTGCCAATGGTTTACATTGAATTTACACAGGTGTCCCCCTATCCGTTTGGATCATCCAGAAATCCGTGATGGCTTTTCTCTGTTCCTATAGTGCAGTGGTCCTCAACCCTGTCCTCAAGGCCCACCAACAAGTCATGTTTTTTGGATCTCCAAATAGCCAGCTCTATTGCTCTGCAGCTGCACTAATTACTCCACCTGTGCATCTTTGTGGAGATCTGCAAAACCTGGCCTGTTGGTGGGCCTTGAGGACAGGGTTGGGGACCACTGCTATAGTGGATCCTGCATATGGAGGGTGGAATTCCAACGGGTGGAAACATCGCAAATCAGACTATGGTGGGGTACACCGTTGTGACGCTGAGGCTCAATAGGGTTGTGCTTCGTGGTGTAGGAGTGCCAGAAGTGCATGCTAACTTTCTTTCCTGTTGTTCTTTCAGATGGGGGCAAGACTTAAAAACTAGACTGAACACGTGTGCCATGTGAGGACGCATGACTTTGGCTTCCTTGTCGCAGCGCAAACAAGATGTTCTTCCAAGTGTAATGCAGCAGGCTGGACTTATGGTGACGCTGTCTGAGAGGAGAAATCCCTCAGACATCAAGATTAAAAATTCCAAGAATTTTTGAGGGCTAATTATTCAGAGGCAAATGATAGCTAGTTGTTTCTGATTTAATTACAAGGTGGAAACACACCCTCAAACAAAACTTCACTTTGGCAATACTATTGCATTTGTCTATTCATAATTTTATGTATATACACTAACTAACCTACTTTTTCTCCCCAGGATGCTGCATGAAACACTGCCACATCGCTGAGTAGCTGATTTTTCCGAACAACAGTCCGCAATAATCTGCTGCTGCTGCCGCCGCCACCGCCGCAGACTCCAGGGACCCTCTTCCACTACCTCGGCTTGCAACACCTCCTCCCACGACACTCTCCTCATCACTAATTGCCGGCTAGTGGAAGAAGAGGCGAGTGTCTCCTCCACTTCTTGGCTGGGCAGTAGCTGCTGAATTTTATGATTATCAGATCTTCATCAATGGATAGTGGAGCTGAACCCAAAGCATAACAGACAGACAGTTGACTGGGGGTGTCAGATGCCACTTGTGATGCAGTGGACTGCTTTTGCAGCACTTCGAGACAAAGTTGCTTCATTGGCTGACACAATGACTGGTAAATCTGTGGAACATATGGTTTACAAGCAAGAATAACCATTTGTTTTTATATGAAAAAGACCCTGGTTTATACAGACTTTTTTTTTCCAGAGACTGCCCTGCGTGGAAATGAATGGCGCTTGGATCATCCAAGCTTTCCTCCCAACAATGCCTGATGTATTCCAGTAGATTGATGACGGGGCCAGACCTACACTAAAGAAAGATGGATCGTGCAAAACAGATTTAAGGCGCTGCTCTCCAGTTACAGACATTCCTCCGCATCGGACCACAAGTAAGTATTGATAAAAAATCCTTTCCGTTACTCTTACTTTTTATTAATATTCTTCGGATAAGACGAATCAGACATGATTCCAGATTAAAAATTCCAAGAATTTTTGAGGGCTAATTAGTCAGAGGCAATGATACCTTCTTGTTTCTGATTTAATTAAAAGGTGGAAACACACCCTCAAACAAAACTTCACTTTGGCAATACTTTTGCATTTGTTTATTCATAATTTTATGTAGATATTACTAACTAAGCTACTTTTTCTCCACATGACTCTCCACAGGGTGTGATTCATCCAATTTTTGGGCTCCTGAAGCCAACCCCAGTGTCTCTTTAAAGTAATATTTGGGCTCCTGCTGCTGCCAACTCCAGGGTGTGATTCATCAAATTTTTGGGCTCCTGAAGCCAACCCCAGTGTCTCTTTATAGTAATATTTGGGCTCCTGCTGCTGCTGCTGCCAACTCCAGGGTGTGATTCATCCAATTTTTGGGCTCCTGAAGCCAACCCCAGTGTATATTTGGGCTCCTGCTGCTGCTGCCAACTCCAGGGTGTGAATCATCCAATTTTTGGGCTCCTGAAGCCAACTCCAGGGTCTCTTTAAAGTAATGTTTGGGCTCCTGCTGCTGCTGCCAACTTCTGCCAACTCCAGGGTGTGATTCATCCAATTTTTGGGCTCCTGAAGCCAACTCCAGTGTATATTTGGGCTCCTGCTGCTGCTACTGTCAACTCCTGCCAACTCCAGGGTGTGATTCATCCAATTTTTGGGCTCCTGAGGCCAACTCCAGTGTATATTTGGGCTCCTGCTGCTGCTACTGTCAACTCCTGCCAACTCCAGGGTGTGATTCATCCAATTTTTGGGCTCCTGAAGCCAACTCCAGTGTATATTTGGGCTCCTGCTGCTGCTGCTGCTGCCAACTTCTGCCAACTCCAGGGTGTGATTCATCCAATTTTTGGGCTCCTGAAGCCAACTCCAGTGTATATTTGGGCTCCTGCTGCTGCTACTGTCAACTCCTGCCAACTCCAGGGTGTGATTCATCCAATTTTTGGGCTCCTGAGGCCAACTCCAGTGTATATTTGGGCTCCTGCTGCTGCTACTGTCAACTCCTGCCAACTCCAGGGTGTGATTCATCCAATTTTTGGGCTCCTGAAGCCAACTCCAGTGTATATTTGGGCTCCTGCTGCTGCTACTGCCAACTTCTGCCAACTCCAGGGTGTGATTCATCCAATTTTTGGGCTCCTGAAGCCAACTCCAGTGTATATTTGGGCTCCTGCTGCTACTACTGCCAACTTCTGCCAACTCCAGGGTGTGATTCATCCAATTTTTGGGCTCCTGAGGCCAACTCCAGTGTATATTTGGGCTCCTGCTGCTGCTGCTGCCAACTTCTGCCAACTCCAGGGTGTGATTCATCCAATTTTTGGGCTCCTGAAGCCAACTCCAGTGTATATTTGGGCTCCTGCTGCTACTACTGTCAACTCCTGCCAACTCCAGGGTGTGATTCATCCAATTTTTGGGCTCCTGAGGCCAACTCCAGTGTATATTTGGGCTCCTGCTGCTGCTGCTGCCAACTTCTGCCAACTCCAGGGTGTGATTCATCCAATTTTTGGGCTCCTGAGGCCAACTCCAGTGTATATTTGGGCTCCTGCTCCTGCTGCTGCCAACTTCTGCCAACTCCAGGGTGTGATTCATCCAATTTTTGGGCTCCTGAAGCCAACTCCAGTGTATATTTGGGCTCCTGCTGCTGCTGCTGCTGCCAACTTCTGCCAACTCCAGGGTGTGATTCATCCAATTTTTGGGCTCCTGAAGCCAACTCCAGTGTATATTTGGGCTCCTGCTGCTGCTGCTGCCAACTTCTGCCAACTCCAGGGTGTGATTCATCCAATTTTTGGGCTCCTGAGGCCAACTCCAGTGTATATTTGGGCTCCTGCTGCTGCTACTGTCAACTTCTGCCAACTCCAGGGTGTGATTCATCCAATTTTTGGGCTCCTGAGGCCAACTCCAGTGTATATTTGGGCTCCTGCTGCTGCTGCTGCCAACTTCTGCCAACTCCAGGGTGTGATTCATCCAATTTTTGGGCTCCTGAAGCCAACTCCAGTGTATATTTGGGCTCCTGCTGCTGCTGCTGCTGCCAACTTCTGCCAACTCCAGGGTGTGATTCATCCAATTTTTGGGCTCCTGAAGCCAACTCCAGTGTATATTTGGGCTCCTGCTGCTGCTGCTGCCAACTTCTGCCAACTCCAGGGTGTGATTCATCCAATTTTTGGGCTCCTGAGGCCAACTCCAGTGTATATTTGGGCTCCTGCTGCTGCTGCTGCCAACTTCTGCCAACTCCAGGGTGTGATTCATCCAATTTTTGGGCTCCTGAGGCCAACTCCAGTGTATATTTGGGCTCCTGCTGCTACTACTGTCAACTCCTGCCAACTCCAGGGTGTGATTCATCCAATTTTTGGGCTCCTGAGGCCAACTCCAGTGTATATTTGGGCTCCTGCTGCTGCTGCTGCCAACTTCTGCCAACTCCAGGGTGTGATTCATCCAATTTTTGGGCTCCTGAGGCCAACTCCAGTGTATATTTGGGCTCCTGCTCCTGCTGCTGCCAACTTCTGCCAACTCCAGGGTGTGATTCATCCAATTTTTGGGCTCCTGAAGCCAACTCCAGTGTATATTTGGGCTCCTGCTGCTGCTGCCAACTTCTGCCAACTCCAGGGTGTGATTCATCCAATTTTTGGGCTCCTGAGGCCAACTCCAGTGTATATTTGGGCTCCTTCTGCCCCTCATAGTGATGCCACTTCAACTCTCTGCAATTGTGCCGCTCTGCGATTCTATTAGCGATGCCTCTGATCTGCATGTGATATTTCTTCAAAGTATTATTTAACAAACCCAGCACGCATCCTGTGCGTGTTACAGCAAGGCTGAATGGTTTACAACCCTATTGAGGCTGTAGGAGGCTCAGAAATAGCCGTTTTTAATAGCGATTCGTCGCGAATTTATTCGGGTCGAAACGATTTTTGTCGGAAAATTCGGCGAATCAGTCGAATCGAATTTTTCAAAAGTTTGCTCATCTCTACCCTTAACCATAAAATACATTATTGCTATTCCAATGCTTATATAGACCATGTGACCACCAGCAGCCAATAACAGGACAGCATTTCAGGAGGGGGAATGAGCAGCAGATATCTCAAGCAGGTGGCGCTGTATGCACAGGAGGCATCACAAATCTGGATGCCCCCCATTTGCATCTGTGTGTTGCTTCTATGTTTTTTTCTACTATTTCTTTATTAGAGAAAAGAAATACAATACAAGTCTTTTGCAAAGTGATATCCGTTGAAAAGACACAGATTCACAAATAGATTCTGATAAGCCATTTTCCACTTAATAATACAATCATTTTCTATTATCTAATAGCATTGATAATAAGGATGATGGACATACAGTCTCCTGGTTTCTGATTCCAAGATGGGTTATTAGTGGATAGT
Source organism: Gastrophryne carolinensis (assembly GCA_027917425.1). Taxonomy (NCBI): domain Eukaryota; kingdom Metazoa; phylum Chordata; class Amphibia; order Anura; family Microhylidae; genus Gastrophryne; species Gastrophryne carolinensis. The sequence goes on along the minus strand of CM051238.1, from coordinate 409,907,554 downwards.
GAAAATAGATCAGCTTAAACTACTGCTTATGACTTGATTTAGCAGCATCAAGACCCCAAAGGTAGATAATAGAGAGTGAGGAGAAAGAAAAGAAAAAATGAAAAATAAAAGGGGATGGGGTAATTTATTTACTTTTTATTCTCATTATTCTTTTGGCAATCACCAGAAATATTTTAACCTGGAAAATTGCTTCTGTAGTACATTGCTCATTGTTGACACAGAATGGCCTGCACCTAAAATAGTTTTAATTAATAGAATTCATGCCTCAAAGATGATAACTACTGTTGTTCTGATTGAGGTTAAATTTAAAGGTTAAAAGATTTGGGTTGGCCGAAATCTTCCCTAGGGGGCTTTGGGACATCAACACCCATTTCACACCAGAATGGTGTTGGAATATTTATGGGGGGGGGGGCATCTTAATTGCTAGCCTTGGTTTTTCTTACCTTCATCCTGTTCTCCCAGCAAGGTCTGGCCCCTACATTCGCCTGATTCTTTCGGCAGCTGAAATCGTGGTGACATACTCACAGTGCAGCTGTAGAATGTGGACAGCAGAGGCATCCCATCATGCATGTGACCACCTCAAACCAATCAGACCTGCCGGCACATAGAGAGGGAATTAGGGGTCATTTACAAGGGGCGGGTTATAGCTGGGCTCTGCACAGACATCGCAGCGCTGGGGTCAGGTAAAGGACAGAAATCCCAGTATGCATAGTGGGATAGTCAAAGGACACATCCTGTCTACAGCCAGCCTGAGACTCCACGGGCCGCCATCTTGGATGTTTAAAGGCCCAGAAAATGCACTAGGTGCTAGGGTGATATTTAATGTGGGCAATCTGTATATACAGAATGGGGGAAACATACAAGATAGGCTCTTATTCAGGGTGAAGGTCCATTTTAAACACAGTGGTATCATATAGAACGCCCTTCAAGGCTAAAATTGTGTCTCAAGGCCAGCCACCTGATATAATTATGTACCTTTGCCCACCAAAGGAAATCATTCTTGGGCCCACCAGAGTTAATTATTTTTGGGGCTAACCAGAAAATAATTATTCTTGGGGCACACATTTAAGCTATATGGAAATAATGGTCCACTCTTGAAGCGGCACAACTACCCCCCTAGTGTCTTTAAGGCTCTAGGGCCGGTGGCGTCCCTCCTTATGGGGCATCCCAAACTGGTTGAGTGTATCCCAGGGGATCAGCCAGTACACCCACCTCATCAGTCGTGGCTGCATCCTCGCTATACCTATAGATACCCACGCATTTCAGGATGCCCCTGCAATTGAGGAACAACATCCCAAAAAGCGAAAATTGGGTGTTATGTTCCTCTTTAAACTGCACCTAAAGCTCTTAGTCAACAATGAGAAGCAATGTACAACCCTTTGTTAGGAACAGGACCCATAATTATTTTCTTAGTATTTCAAGAGCACAATTGACCAAAGCACTTGCCCAGTTGCTCAATTTTTGCTTTTGTCTTAATTTTTTTCCATGTTCCACAAGTTCTTGGCCTCTCCTACTACTTCTTAGGGGACTGGGGCCGAAAATCAGCCCTGGATTTTAACAGCCCCTGGCCAGCCTGAGACATCCCTGCTGAGGTCACCCAACCATTTATGTCAGGGCTTTAATATTGGGGGCTGGGGTTTCTTGGTTTGTGGGTACAATGAGGCTGGGTACAGGGGGCTGGAATTGAATGTGGGTGTTAAAAGCAGCAGCCCAACTGGCCCTAAAGCAGTGCGGCCCACCGGACATTGTCCCCTATCTTCCTATGGCCAGTCCGCCCCTGCCTATTACTCTTCAAACAGGCTGATTCATCACTAACTGCAGGTAGCGACAGATGAGCGTCTGTAGCAGGCATTTTCAGAGCGCCCACTAGTAGTCACTGTGCTCGGCCGTGGGTCGCTACTTCTTAGCGACTCAGTCGCTGTTCAGTAATGTTGAATACATTGTGAGGAGTCGCTATTTGACCAGTACAGCGCTGTATGGGAGCGCATGTTAGCAACTGCTCATAGCGACCGACTCACACCATATTCAGCAAAAAAACAGCCTCACAAATCTCTGGCGCTGAAAAATGCGTGTTTGAAGCCCAGAGCGCAGGAGGCGGTGTGTTTAAAGTCTGTTTTTCTGCATCTATTCATTAGTAACAAAGCGAAAACATATGGAATTACATTGTAGCAACATTGTAACATGAACACTTTAATGCCAGACCTGTAATGTCATTTCTGCAGAAATATATAAAAAATGAAAAAATTGTGGAAAAACAGATTTTTCAATGCCAGAAGAGGTCACAGAATTATTTGTGATATTTGGTAAAAAAAAAAAAAAAAAAAAAAAAACCCGTTTAAAGAGAAGAAAAGTATCGTCCATTGAAATGTATTGGAGAGCGACAGGTAGCGAGAGGTCATACCTGGCGCTGTGCAAGGCTGAACGCCGGCGCTGTTCGCTGAGGCTGTGAAAATGATGAATCAGACGCTACATGGCGCTATCCCAGTCGCTAAACAGATTCTGCTTGATAAATGTGTAATTGCGTGCCGTGTCCGGCGTTCACCAGTCGCTACCTGTCGCTACCTCTCATTAACCAGCCACTACCTGACGCTATCCCTTCTTAAATAAGAAGGAAGAAGAAGAAAATGTCTCTCATTCTCTGTCTGCTTGTGGTGAGTGCAGTGGATGCTGGGAGACTGGGCACAGCTGCAACTCTTCTTCCCACATGCGTGGCTTTTCCGTCTGCTTGATGAGTACACAGCCTTCCCCCGTCTTGGAGTGCTGCTTGGCTGCCTTCTTTCTCCTCTTCTCCAATCACTTCACCCTCCAGATACAGTGTAATAAGACAAGGGCTGTTATTAAGGCTTAAAGGAAAGATTGAAAGCACGGCACTGGCTTATTAGCAGCTGGCCCATTCTGTCTAAATTCCCATTATATGGACACGTCTCTTTCTCAGTGCTCCTCTTCAGTCTTCTTGGCTCTAATTTCTTATTAGAATTAAAATTGTGCACCATTATGTGACCGCAATGACTTGCCAAGTGGGTGCTTATGTCTCATGAGGGAGGAAAGGTAATTATTTCGCCTTAAAGGAGGGCTTACATTTAATTAAACATATTACATAACATACATCATGGCTACGCCCGCTTTCTCTAATATATTGTTATTGATAAATAGAGAAACTGTCTAATTAATATCTAATTAACATATTAAAAATATATACCATATTTTTCGATCCATAAGAAGCACCTGACCATAGAATGCACCCAAAAAAAAAATATTCTGGACCAAAAGGTGTGCTAAAATCCATCTCCCAATCACCTTATACCAGGCAGTGTGTGCAAATCACCCCAATCACCCCATTACAGACAGTGAGTGGCATCCCTCATTAGAGGTAGTGTGCGGTATCCCTCATCAAAGGCAGTGTGCTGTATCCCCCATCCTGGAAAGTGAGCGGCATCCCTCATTACAGGCAGTGAGTGGCATCCCTCATTGGAGGTAGTGTGCGGTATCCCTCATCAAAGGTAGTGTGCTGTATCCCTCATCCTGGAAAGTGAGCGGCATCCCTCATTACAAGCCAGTGAGGGGCATCCCTCATTACAGTCAGCGTCTGGCATCTCCCCCCCCAATCATGTGTGTGAGGAGGGAGTACCATGGAGGACCAGCGGGCAGAAAGTAGATATACTTACACTAGCTGCTTGCCGGTCCCCTAGTGCCCAGTGCTTCACACATACCTACAGACACACATACATAAACATTTTCAATTCCTAGACAGCTCACAAACCCCCTGTCAAGGGTATCCACCTGGGAGCAAGGATGGACCTCCGTAAATTCTATTCAAATCTCTATGCATATATCCAGCTCGACCAAGTCCCATAAAACATAACTTTTACTACGAGTATTTAAAAACATACAAATCCTGTGCTGGTGTTTAAGCCGATCTCGCCCCCCTCAAAGGTTACACGTTTCAGTATGACTAAGGGGTTGCTCCCCGAAAAGCATAACCTTTGAGGGGGGCCAGATCGGCTTAAACACCAGCATGGGATTTGTATGTTTTTTAATACTGTGTCAGAAACGGATATGGTGTCCCCACTGTTCCATCCAAAAGGCTCGTTTTCCCACGTGTTCTGTGTTCCTCCGCAACAGACCACTTCCTCATGGTTTAAAGAACCCCACCACTTCCACCACCATTTAAACCCCCCACAGCCAATACCAGCGATGAGTTCTCGCTCTCCTCCCGATGACCACCCCCCACAAACCGCTCAGCCACCTGCATCACACAGCAATGCTGTAAAACAGTGTGTGTCTATGGTAATGGGCGCCGGGCGGAGGAGACCGCCCCAGCAGAACGTAGCAGAGGCTGCCAGTACAGGGTCCGTATGACCCACGTGCCATGCACTAAACATGCGGCAGACAAAGGTGAGGAATTCCGCATGACCTGCCTCTATATATACGAAACACACCAAAATTAAAAGATTTGAATTCCAGAACTAATCCTGACTATACCATACCATATGTATGTAATCTGCCCTTCCATCATAAGGCCCTGAATCTACACACACAGAAGAATCGCAAGTGGGAGCTCTGGTAAAGTTATTAACAGAGATTGTCGTGTTTTATGTCGTGTTTTATGCCGTAAAGTATTTTACCAAAATATGTGCATAAGACTTATCCTAACACTTGACAACTCTTGTCATAAATAAGGAAAAAGTTTATACAGGTTAGATTCAAAGCTGATCTTCTACCAGAAGAAGTTAAAATTTCTCCAAAAATCACTCTCTCAGTTTGAATGACATCTGTGGCTTTTAACTAGAGATGAGCGAACTTTTGAAAAATTCGATTCGACTGATTTGCCGAATTTTCCGACAAAAATCGCTTCGACCCGAATTTATTCGCGACGAATCGCTATTAAAAACGGCTATTTCTGAGCCTCCTAGAGCCTCAATAGGGTTGTAAACCATTCTGCCTTGCTGTAACACGCACAGGATGCGTGCTGGGTTAGTTAAATAATACTTTGAATAAATATCACATGCAGATCAGAGGCATCCCTAATAGAATCGCTGAGCGGCACAATTGCAGAGAGTTGAAGTGGCATCACTATGAGGGGCAGGAGCCCAAACATTGCTTTAAAGAGACACTGGAGTTGGCAGCAGCAGGAGCCCAAAAATTGGATGAATCACACCCTGGAGTTGCAAGCAGCAGCAGGAGCCCAAACATTGGCTGAAAGAGACACTGGAGTTGGCAGCAGCAGGAGCCCAAAAATTGGATGAATCACACCCTGGAGTTGCAAGCAGCAGCAGCAGCAGCAGCAGGAGCCCAAACATTACTTTAAAGAGACACTGGAGTTGGCTTCAGGAGCCCAAAAATTGGATGATTCACACCCTGGAGTTGGCAGCAGCAGCAGCAGGAGCCCAAATATTACTTTAAAGAGACACTGGGGTTGGCTTCAGGAGCCCAAAAATTGGATGAATCACACCCTGGAGTTGGCAGCAGCAGCAGGAGCCCAAATATTACTTTAAAGAGATACTGGGGTTGGCTTCAGGAGCCCAAAAATTGGATGAATCACACCCTGGAGTTGGCAGCAGCAGCAGCAGCAGCAGCAGCAGCAGCAGGAGCCCAAATATTACTTTAAAGAGACACTGGGGTTGGCTTCAGGAGCCCAAAAATTGGATGAATCACACCCTGGAGTTGGCAGCAGCAGCAGCAGGAGCCCAAATATTACTTTAAAGAGACACTGGGGTTGGCTTCAGGAGCCCAAAAATTGGATGAATCACACCCTGGAGTTGGCAGCAGCAGCAGCAGCAGGAGCCCAAATATTACTTTAAAGAGACACTGGGGTTGGCTTCAGGAGCCCAAAAATTGGATGAATCACACCCTGGAGTTGGCAGCAGCAGCAGCAGCAGGAGCCCAAATATTACTTTAAAGAGACACTGGAGTTGGCTTCAGGAGCCCAAAAATTGGATGAATCACACCCTGGAGTTGGCAGCAGCAGCAGGAGCCCAAATATTACTTTAAAGAGACACTGGGGTTGGCTTCAGGAGCCCAAAAATTGGATGAATCACACCCTGTGGAGAGTCATGTGGAGAAAAAGTAGCTTAGTTAGTAATATCTACATAAAATTATGAATAAACAAATGCAAAAGTATTGCCAAAGTGAAGTTTTGTTTGAGGGTGTGTTTCCACCTTTTAATTAAATCAGAAACAACAAGGTATCATTGCCTCTGACTAATTAGCCCTCAAAAATTCTTGGAATTTTTAATCTGGAATCATGTCTGATCCCTCTTATCCGAAGAATATTAATAAAAAGTAAGAGTAACGTAAAGGATTTTTTATCAATACTTACTTGTGGTCCGATGCGGAGGAATGTCTGTAACTGGAGAGCAGCGCCTTAAATCTGTTTTGCACGATTCATCTTTCTTTAGTGTTGGTCTGGCCCCGTCATCTATCTACTGGAATACATCAGGCATTGTTGGGAGGAAAGCTTGGCTGATCCATGCGCCATTCATTTCCACGCAGGGCAGTCTCTGGAAAAAAAAAAGTATGTATAAACCAGGGTCTTTTTCATATAAAAACAAATGGTTATTTTTGCTTTTAAACCATATGTTCCACAGCTTTACCAGTCATTGTGTCAGCCAATGAAGCAACTTTGTCTGGAAGTGCTGCAAAAGCAGTCCACTGCATCACAAGTGGCATCTGACACCCCCAGTCAACTGTCTGTTGTCTGTCTGTTATGCTTTGGGTTCAGCTCCACTATCCATTGATGAAGATCTGATAATCATAAAATTCAGCAGCTACTGCCCAGTCAAGAAGTGGAGGAGACACTCGCCTCTTCTTCCACTAGCCGGCAATTAGTGATGAGGAGAGTGTCGTGGGAGGAGGTGTTGCAAGCCGAGGTAGTGGAAGAGGGTCCCTGGAGTCTGCGGTGGTGGCGGCGGCAGCAGCAGTGAATTATTGGGGACTGTTGATAGGAAAAATCAGCTACTCAGCGATGTGTCAGTTTTTCATGTTGCATCCACAATCCTGTGGAGAAAAAGTAGGTTAGTTAGTATATATACATAAAATTATGAATAGACAAATGCAATAGTATTGCCAAAGTGAAGTTTTGTTTGAGGGTGTGTTTCCACCTTGTAATTAAATCAGAAACAACTAGGTATCATTGCCTCTGAATAATTAGCCCTCAAAAATTCTTGGAATTTTCAATCTTGATGTCTGAGGGATTTCTCCTCTCAGACAGCGTCACCATAAGTCCAGCCTGCTGCATTACCCAGTGGTGGACCTTTCAGAGAACTGATGGCTTGTGCCGAGCCGAGGTGGAGAGTCCCATGGCATGGTTGTTGAACAGAAGGTGGGCCAGTCCTTTAGCCTGTCAGTGTGTACCAAAGTGCACAGTGTTGTCTACGTCTGGAGCTGTAACTATGGACTCATGGTGGACAATATATATCCTTTTAGGCCCCCTTGGTGATTGTGGTTTCACGCTGTTCTTCACATGGTTTTCCTTGACCAACAGAGTCACACATGGGAGGAACTACTAAAAATGAGAACTCAATCCATGAAAGCATTGCTTAATCCACGAAAACTGCAAATTTGGACCCATGGTGACTGACACTTGGAAGAACATCTTGTTTGTGCTGCGACAAGGAAGCCAGAGTCATGCGTCATGACATGGCACACGTGTTCAGTCTAGTTGTCAAGCTTTTTCTGAAGTCTTGCCCCCATCTGAAAGACATCCAAACAACAGGAAAGAAAGTTAGCATGCACTTCTGGCACTCCTACACCACCAAGCACAACCTTATTGAGCCTCAGCGTCAGAACGGTGTACCCCAACATAGTCTGATTTGCGATGTTTCCACCCGTTGGAATTCCACCCTCCATATGCAGGATCCACTATAGCAGTGGTCCCCAACCCTGTCCTCAAGGCCCACCAACAGGCCAGGTTTTGCAGATCTCCACAAAGATGCACAGGTGGAGTAATTAGTGCAGCTGCAGAGCAATAGAGCTGGCTATTTGGAGATCCAAAAAACATGACATGTTGGTGGGCCTTGAGGACAGGGTTGAGGACCACTGCACTATAGGAACAGAGAAAAGCCATCACGGATTTCTGGATGATCCAAACGGATAGGGGGACACCCCTGTGTAAATTCAATGTAAACCATTGGCAGCTCATACGTGACACCGACCGTTTGCTCAGGCCCTTTGAGGAAGCTACTTTGTTAGTCAGTTGCCAGGACTATGAGATGAACGATGAGATTCCACTGCTTCATGTACTACAAGACATGTTGGAAACCATGGCTGGTCAGGGCACTGGAGACATGGCACATACATTTCACAGCCACATGAAGCCTGTGGGGGCTGAAGTGGAGGAGGAGGAGGGGGTGGGGCACAGCAAACCACAGTTTAGGTTTCACAAAATGACCATTTTATCTAGTCATCTGACAGGAGAGGAGGAGCAGGAGCAGCCACAGGAGCTAGAGGGTTGTGAGGAAGGCGAGACAGAGGACCCAGACACACCGTGGCAGTTTACAGTGGAGATGGAGACAGGTAGTCCCTCCGAGTCACTTGCACAAATGGCACGATGCATGCTCACATGCTTGCGTACTAGTGAGCGCAGAATTGTCTCCATTTGTCAGCGGGAAGACTTCTGGCTCTCCAACTTATTGGACCCTCGCTTCCGGCACAAAATGGGGGCATTTTTTACGCCCACTGAGAGGGAGGAAAAACTCACCTACTACAGAGACATCCCACGTAGTCAGTTGGGCGATGTCTATCTGTGCCATGGCCCATACTCCCGCAGGTCTGACTCGGGGGGACCTCTGCGATCACCTTCCACTGCCATGGCTGCTGGGGGGGTGGAAGGAGCAGCAGCAGCAGCAGCTCCATCAGCAGCAGCCTCAGTCTTCAGTCGCTAGTGAGTAGCTTTCTACACCCGCATAGTGAGTCTACTCATAAGCAGCAGGAAGACCTGGAGCTGGACCTCAAACAGCAGGTCATGTCATACCTTGACATGACCATGCCAACACACCTTCAGGATCCACTGGATTTGCTGGGAAGCCAAACTTGACTTGTGTCCGCAACTAGCAGAGTTTGCCCTGGAAAAGCTGTACTGGCCGGACAGTAGTTGATTTAGATGGCAACTGGGCTGCTCTATATAATGAAGCAAAATGGCAAATTTACCTCACAATATAAGCTATTGCCCCTCAGATTTACACAGGGCCTGCTCCATATAATGGTGCAAAACCATGAATTTACCTCATAATATAAACTATTGCCCCTCAGATTTACACAGGGGCTGCTCTATATTATGCTGCAAAATGGCAAATTTACCTCACAATATAAGCTATTGCCTCTCAGATTTACACAGGGCCTGCTCTATATAATGAAGCAAAATGGCAAATTTACCTCACTATATAAGCTAATGCCCCTCAGATTTACACAGGGGCTGCTCCATATAATGGTGCAAAACCATGAATTTATCTTATAATATAAACTATTGCCCCTCAGATTTACAGAGGGGGTGCTCTATATAATGCAGCAAAATAGCAAATTTACCTCACTATATAAGCTATTACAGCTCTATATAAATAAAAATAAATAAATAAAAAAAGGGCCTGTAGAAGCTTATTTAGTATAACAGATAGGGTGACGTGCTGGTTTGGGATGCCCATATGGGCTAGTGTTTTGGCAGCAGTACAAAAACCAATGCAAAATGCAATAGCTTAATAAAGCTGATGCTGATCAACGCTTATTTAGTATAACAGATGGGGTGCAACATGCAGGTTTGGGATGCCCTGCGGCCTGGTGTACTTAAAGCAGACCAAAACCAATTCAAAATGCAATAACTTAATAAAGCTGAGGCTGTAGATGCTTATTTAGTATAAACAGGTAGGGTGCAAGGTGCAGCTTTGGGGTGCCCTGCGGCCTGGTTAAATGAAAGCAGTCAAAAAGGAAGTGCAAACTGAAGTAGCTTAATGAAGCTGATGCTGATCAACGCTTATGTTGTATACCAGATAGGGTGCAAGGTGCAGCTTTGGGGTGCCCTGCGGCCTGGTTTATTAAAAGCAGTCAAAAACAAGTGCAAACTGAAGTAGCTTAATAAAGCAGCTGATGCTGATCAACGCTTATGTTGTATAACAGATAGGGTTAAAATAGCATGTGCCTTGGGATGCCCGTGTGGCCTGGTATATTTTAAGCTGAACAAAAAGTAACAATAATCCAAGTATGAGAAATAATTTTGACCTTCTTTACAGCGCCATACTTTGAAAAAAATCCTTAATTTCATGCCGATCAATCCAAAGGTCAATGCCCCCAACAAAAATAGTGTTCGGCATAAGTTTTCCTTCTGGAAGGACGTAACCTTTAGTTTACATGGTTGGGGTAGGTTATCTTACAAATTGGGATACCCCACTGTATATGAAACCGAATATAATGCACACCCAAAAGTGGACAATCAGCATCCAAGAGGCCTGCTTAGTTTAAATAAGAGAGCTGCTTAGCTTAAATAAGAGAGCTGCTTAGTGAAAATAAGAGGCCTGCTTAGTTTAAATAAGAGAGCTGCTTAGTGTAAATAAGAGAGGTAGGTTATGTTATGTTACAGAATGGGATGCCCACAGCAGACTTGAGATCAGTATATATGCACACAGCAACAGTGTGTAAGCAGGCTGAAACAAGCCAAATTACTTTAAATAACTGTGCAGCTTACAGTGAATGCAGAGGCTAATGGTATGTTACAGAATGGGATGCCCCAAAGCAGACTTGAGATCAGTATATATGCACACAGCAACAGTGTGTAAGCAGGCTGAAACAAGCCAAATTACTTTAAATAACTGTGCAGCTTACAGTAAATGCAGAGGCTAATGTTATGTTACAGAATGGGATGCCCCAAAGCAGACTTGAGATCAGTATATATGCACACAGCAACAGTGTGTAAGCAGGCTCATACAGGCCAAATTACTTTAAATAACTGTGCAGCTTACAGTAAATGCAGAGGCTAATGGTATGTCACAGAATGGGATGCCCCAGCAGCCAGCAGTGCACCTGGCAGCAGTACTACTATGCACAGCAAAAGTGTCTTTATCAGGCCAAATTTCTATTAGAATAAGTGCAAATGGTTATGGTATTAAATAGAGGCTTGTGTAGTCACAGAATGGGATGCCCCAACAGCCAGCAGTGCACCTGGCAGCAGTACTACTATGCACAGCAAAAGTGTCTTTATCAGGCCAAATTTCTATTAGAATAAGTGCAAATGGTTATGGTATTAAATAGAGGCTTGTGTAGTCACAGAATGGGATACCCCAACAGCCAGCAGTGCACCTGGCAGCAGTACTACTATGCACAGCAAAAGTGTCTTTATCAGGCCAAATTTCTATTAGAATAAGTGCAAATGGTTATGGTATTAAATAGAGGCTTGTGTAGTCACAGAATGGGATGCCCCAACAGCCAGCAGTGCACCTGGCAGCAGTACTACTATGCACAGCAAAAGTGTCTTTATCAGGCCAAATTTCTATTAGAATAAGTGCAAATGGTTATGGTATTAAATGGAGGCTTGTGTAGTCACAGAATGGGATGCCCCAACAGTCAGCAGTGCACCTGGCAGCAGTACTACTATGCACAGCAAAAGTGTCTTTATCATGCCAAATTTCTATTAGAATAAGTGCAAATGGTTATGGTATTAAATAGAGGCTTGTGTAGTCACAGAATGGGATGCCCCAACAGTCAGCAGTGCACCAGGCAGCAGTACTACTATGCACAGCAAAAGTGTCTTTAACAGGCCAAATTTCTATTAGAATAAGTGCAAATGGTTATGGCAGTAAATAGAGGCTGGTGTAGTCACAGAATGGGATGCCCCAACAGCCAGCAGTGCACCTGGCAGCAGTACTACTATGCACAGCAAAAGTGTTTTTATCAGGCCAAATTTCTATTAGAATAAGTGCAAATGGTTATGGTATTAAATAGAGGCTTGTGTAGTCACAGAATGGGATGCCCCAACAGCCAGCAGTGCACCTGGCAGCAGTACTACTATGCTCAGCAAAAGTGTCTTTATCAGGCCAAATTTCTATTAGAATAAGTGCAAATGGTTATGGTATTAAATAGAGGCTTGTGTAGTCACAGAATGGGATGCCCCAACAGCCAGCAGTGCACCTGGCAGCAGTACTACTATGCACAGCAAAAGTGTCTTTATCAGGCCAAATTTCTATTAGAATAAGTGCAAATGGTTATGGTATTAAATAGAGGCTTGTGTAGTCACAGAATGGGATGCCCCAACAGTCAGCAGTGCACCTGGCAGCAGTAATACTATGCACAGCAAAAGTGTCTTTATCAGGCCAAATTTCTATTAGAATAAGTGCAAAGGGTTATAGCAGTAAATAGAGGCTTGTGTAGTCACAGAATGGGATGCCCCAACAGCCAGGAGTGCACCTGTGAGCAGTAATACTATGCACAGCAAAAGTGTGTTTATCAGGCCAAATTTCTATTAGAATAAGTGCAAAGGGTTATAGCAGTAAATAGAGGCTGGTGTAGTCACAGAATGGGATGCCCCAACAGCCAGGAGTGCACCTGTGAGCAGTAATACTATGCACAGCAAGTGTGTTTATCAGGCCAAATTTCTATTAGAATAAGTGCAAAGGGTTATAGCAGTAAATAGAGGCTGGTGTAGTCACAGAATGGGATGCCCCAACAGGCAGGTGTGCACCTGTGAGCAGTAATACTATGCACAGCAAAAGTGTGTTTATCAGGCCAAATTTCTATTAGAATATGTGCAAAGGGTTATAGCAGTAAATAGAGGCTGGTGTAGTCACAGAATGGGATGCCCCAACAGGCAGGAGTGTACCTGTGAGCAGTAATACTATGCACAGCAAAAGTGTGTTTATCAGGCCAAATTTCTATTAGAATAAGTGCAAAGGGTTATAGCAGTAATTAGAGGCTTGTGTAGTCACAGAATGGGATGCCCCAACAGGCAGGAGTGCACCTGTGAGCAGTAATACTATGCACAGCAAGTGTGTTTATCAGGCCAAATTTCTATTAGAATAAGTGCAAAGGGTTATAGCAGTAAATAGAGGCTGGTGTAGTCACAGGATGGGATGCCCCGACAGGCAGGAGTGCACCTGTGAGCAGAAATACTATGCACAGCAAAAGTGTGTTTATCAGGCCAAATTTCTATTAGAATAAGTGCAAAGGGTTATAGCAGTAAATAGAGGCTGGTGTAGTCACAGAATGGGATGCCCCAACAGGCAGGAGTGCACCTGTGAGCAGTAATACTATGCACAGCAAGTGTGTTTATCAGGCCAAATTTCTATTAGAATAAGTGCCAAGGGTTATAGCAGTAAATAGAGGCTGGTGTAGTCACAGAATGGGATGCCCCAACAGGCAGGAGTGCACCTGTGAGCAGTAATACTATGCACAGCAAAAGTGTGTTTATCAGGCCTAATTTCTATTAGAATAAGTGCAAAGGGTTATAGCAGTAAATAGAGGCTGGTGTAGTCACAGAATGGGATGCCCCAACAGGCAGGAGTGCACCTGTGAGCAGTAATACTATGCACAGCAAAAGTGTGTTTATCAGGCCAAATTTCTATTAGAATAAGTGCAAAGGGTTATAGCAGTAAATAGAGGCTGGTGTAGTCACAGAATGGGATGCCCCAACAGGCAGGAGTGCACCTGTGAGCAGTAATACTATGCACAGCAAAAGTGTGTTTATCAGGCCAAATTTCTATTAGAATAAGTGCAAAGGGTTATAGCAGTAAATAGAGGCTGGTGTAGTCACAGAATGTGATGCCCCAACAGGCAGGAGTGCACCTGTGAGCAGTAATACTATGCACAGCAAGTGTGTTTATCAGGCCAAATTTCTATTAGAATAAGTGCAAAGGGTTATAGCAGTAAATAGAGGCTGGTGTAGTCACAGAATGGGATGCCCCAACAGGAGTGCACCTGTGAGCAGTAATACTATGCACAGCAAAAGTGTGTTTATCAGGCCAAATTTCTATTAGAATAAGTGCAAAGGGTTATAGCAGTAAATAGAGGCTGGTGTAGTCACAGAATGGGATGCCCCAACAGGAGTGCACCTGTGAGCAGTAATACTATGCACAGAAAAAGTGTGTTTATCAGGCCAAATTTCTATTAGAATAAGTGCAAAGGGTTATAGCAGTAAATAGAGGCTGGTGTAGTCACAGAATGGGATGCCCCAACAGGCAGGAGTGCACCTGTGAGCAGTAATACTATGCACAGCAAAAGTGTGTTTATCAGGCCAAATTTCTATTAGAATAAGTGCAAAGGGTTATAGCAGTAAATAGAGGCTGGTGTAGTCACAGAATGGGATGCCCCAACAGGCAGGAGTGCACCTGTGAGCAGTAATACTATGCACAGCAAGTGTGTTTATCAGGCCAAATTTCTATTAGAATAAGTGCAAAGGGTTATAGCAGTAAATAGAGGCTGGTGTAGTCACAGAATGGGATGCCCCAACAGCCAGGAGTGCACCTGTGAGCAGTAATACTATGCACAGCAAGTGTGTTTATCAGGCTAAATTTCTATTAGAATAAGTGCAAAGGGTTATAGCAGTAAATAGAGGCTGGTGTAGTCACAGAATGGGATGCCCCAACAGGCAGGAGTGCACCTGTGAGCAGTAATACTATGCACAGCAAAAGTGTGTTTATCAGGCCAAATTTCTATTAGAATAAGTGCAAAGGGTTATAGCAGTAAATAGAGGCTGGTGTAGTCACAGAATGGGATGCCCCAACAGGCAGGAGTGCACCTGTGAGCAGTAATACTATGCACAGCAAAAGTGTGTTTATCAGGCCAAATTTCTATTAGAATAAGTGCAAAGGGTTATAGCAGTAAATAGAGGCTGGTGTAGTCACAGAATGTGATGCCCCAACAGGCAGGAGTGCACCTGTGAGCAGTAATACTATGCACAGCAAGTGTGTTTATCAGGCCAAATTTCTATTAGAATAAGTGCAAAGGGTTATAGCAGTAAATAGAGGCTGGTGTAGTCACAGAATGGGATGCCCCAACAGCCAGGAGTGCACCTGTGAGCAGTAATACTATGCACAGCAAGTGTGTTTATCAGGCTAAATTTCTATTAGAATAAGTGCAAAGGGTTATAGCAGTAAATAGAGGCTGGTGTAGTCACAGAATGGGATGCCCCAACAGGCAGGAGTGCACCTGTGAGCAGTAATACTATGCACAGCAAAAGTGTGTTTATCAGGCCAAATTTCTATTAGAATAAGTGCAAAGGGTTATAGCAGTAAATAGAGGCTGGTGTAGTCACAGAATGGGATGCCCCAACAGGCAGGAGTGCACCTGTGAGCAGTAATACTATGCACAGCAAAAGTGTGTTTATCAGGCCAAATTTCTATTAGAATAAGTGCAAAGGGTTATAGCAGTAAATAGAGGCTGGTGTAGTCACAGAATGTGATGCCCCAACAGGCAGGAGTGCACCTGTGAGCAGTAATACTATGCACAGCAAGTGTGTTTATCAGGCCAAATTTCTATTAGAATAAGTGCAAAGGGTTATAGCAGTAAATAGAGGCTGGTGTAGTCACAGAATGGGATGCCCCAACAGGAGTGCACCTGTGAGCAGTAATACTATGCACAGCAAAAGTGTGTTTATCAGGCCAAATTTCTATTAGAATAAGTGCAAAGGGTTATAGCAGTAAATAGAGGCTGGTGTAGTCACAGAATGGGATGCCCCAACAGGAGTGCACCTGTGAGCAGTAATACTATGCACAGAAAAAGTGTGTTTATCAGGCCAAATTTCTATTAGAATAAGTGCAAAGGGTTATAGCAGTAAATAGAGGCTGGTGTAGTCACAGAATGGGATGCCCCAACAGGCAGGAGTGCACCTGTGAGCAGTAATACTATGCACAGCAAAAGTGTGTTTATCAGGCCAAATTTCTATTAGAATAAGTGCAAAGGGTTATAGCAGTAAATAGAGGCTGGTGTAGTCACAGAATGGGATGCCCCAACAGGCAGGAGTGCACCTGTGAGCAGTAATACTATGCACAGCAAGTGTGTTTATCAGGCCAAATTTCTATTAGAATAAGTGCAAAGGGTTATAGCAGTAAATAGAGGCTGGTGTAGTCACAGAATGGGATGCCCCAACAGCCAGGAGTGCACCTGTGAGCAGTAATACTATGCACAGCAAGTGTGTTTATCAGGCTAAATTTCTATTAGAATAAGTGCAAAGGGTTATAGCAGTAAATAGAGGCTGGTGTAGTCACAGAATGGGATGCCCCAACAGGCAGGAGTGCACCTGTGAGCAGTAATACTATGCACAGCAAAAGTGTGTTTATCAGGCCAAATTTCTATTAGAATAAGTGCAAAGGGTTATAGCAGTAAATAGAGGCTGGTGTAGTCACAGAATGGGATGCCCCAACAGGAGTGCACCTGTGAGCAGTAATACTATGCACAGCAAGTGTGTTTATCAGGCCAAATTTCTATTAGAATAAGTGCAAAGGGTTATAGCAGTAAATAGAGGCTGGTGTAGTCACAGAATGGGATGCCCCAACAGCAGACTTGAGATCAGTTCAGTATATATGCACAGTAAGTGTATAAGCAGCCTGAAAACGCTAACAAAGCCAGTCAGCCAGCCAGTAACACTGAGGCTGGATGAAAAAAAAAAAAATCTCCCTGTGACTGCCTCCGATTTTTCCTAACTTTCCCTGCTTTTCGCTGACTTTCTGTCTGTCTCCTGCCTGTCTCCTGCCTGTCTCCAGCCTGTCCCTGTCTGTCCCTGGCTCTCTGTCTCTCCCTCACTACAGCAGCGTCCTGTCTCTCACGAATGCAATAGAGAAATGAGGAAAAGCAAGATGTCCGCCGACTTAAATAGCGCTGTGACGTCACCGGGCTTGCTGGCTGCTGATAGGCTGCATGTGACTGCCCCAGCTTGCACTGCTGCGGGGTAGATGTCTGGACATGTCCCGTCCGCCATCTTAGAATGCCTGTAATGTAAATGAATGGATGTTAAAGGAAAACTTCGAGCGATCGAAGCACGGGGAAATTCGGATTCGATCCGAATCGAAGGGGAGGGGAGGCGGCCCGAAGGCTCAACTACCTCCCGGAATCTGAAAACAGAAGCCGATTCGTGAGCCCGACCGCATCCCTCCTAGGCCTGGTAGCTCAACGGGGCTAACTGCCAAGATCCACCTTAACCCCTTTCCTTTGTCCCTCCCCTTAAACTCAGTCACCTATCCTCCTGGCCCGTTTCCGCCGAAACAGCCGCTTCCTTGTAACCTACCCCCACTTTCAGTGCCATCTCAGACCCGAACCGAGCAGAGGAGACCGCCAAAGCTGGACGACACTGAAACCTTAGTGCCGCCCAGCCCGCCACCTCTCCACTGCCAATTCAATCCGCTCCTTAAGGAGGAGATTAAATAGATCTATCCCCAACCCGTTTAGATGTACCCCATTGGCCCTGTAGAATCCTCTAATTCCTTCCACCTCCAGGTGGCGTGCACTCAGCCCTCCATTCAATCTAACGAACCGGGCAATCGCCCTATTCACCTTGATACGTTCCCGGTCGATAGCCCTTGGATCCCTCGCGTGCCTCCACTCGTACCAGGGAACTATTTTGGACCAAATCAAAACCACCCCGGGAAATCCCCCTAGAAAAAACAAGAGGTCCCTGGTGATCGATTTGATCAGCTGCCTCATCGGCACCTGCCCCAAATCGTTCTCCCCCGCGTGACACACCAACAACCCTGGAGGACCCCACTTCATCGCCGACTTCAAGACGTGCTCTCTCATATCCTGCCACTTCAACCCCCTGACGCCAGCCCACACCAGCTTCGCTCGATCCCCCGAAATGCCGAGCTGTTCGCCGCTCCTTCTCAACGCCGCTCTCTGCGCCGCCCAAAAAACGAATGAATGGTCGACCACCGACACCGAGCACGCCGAATCTAAAAGAAAATAACATTAATAACGGTACCGACACTCCCCCCCCCCCACCATGCTGTTACACCTGCTCAATTCTCCCTGGACGAATATATGACATAAACCTTTTTGACTCCCATCTTCCCAGCTTTTTTACCAGGTCTACCGGCAAACCCAACCTCGCCGCCTCAGTCGCCGCTCCTATGCGAAAAGAGTGAGTGCCATACTCCCTACTAGACAGCCCCATCACCGCTAAGCATTTCCGAAACACTGCCAAAAACTGGAAGCGCAACAAAAAAGTCCCATCCTCGTGTATAAACAATGCCCCCCCCCGTAAGTGGCCTAAAGCCCAAAGACCCCCTTAGCGCGAGAACCGGACATGAAACATTCGGACCCAGCTGACCCAAAAAAATACTCACCCCTCTACCTTCCTGGTCAGTCTTTGACACGCGGATCCGAATCAAAACCCCTTCCCCCGCAAAAAACACATCACCCACCTGGAGGCCACCTGGCTCTCGCTTATTCCGGCTAACTAATTCCCCCACCCGTAACGCCCCGAAAAACGCCACCGAAAATGCTGCTTGGAAAAGCCGTACCTCAAATTCCAACGAACAAACCTGAGTAAGCCGACCTATGACCCCTTGTAAAATCTCCCAGGAGACCAGACGCCTCCTATCCAATGTCTTATGCTCCCTGCGCCACCCCTTCAGAGCCTGCCTTACCCAAAACATTTTTGTGAAATCTTTCCATCCCGACAACTTACACAAAAAAGCAAGGGCCGCCAGTTTTTTGTCTATTACAGACGGGGACTCCCCCCTGCTAATAGCTCCCCCACATACCAGACAAACAGGTCCTGCCTCTCTCCCTCCGCGAGCGGAACACCAAACTCCCTTTCCAGCTCGAACCAGCGCCTCCACACCTTCGAGTAGCCCCCCCACGTAGAAGGAGCGACCGACCTCTGAATCAGCTCGAACCACCGGCTCAAACAATCTCCCTCAACCACTCCGGGCACACTTCGTCAACCGCGTTCGCCTTGGGCGCCAAGCTCCGAAACCGATCCCACTGCAAACGAGAGAGAGCATCAGCCACCCCGTTCTCAACCCCCGGCACATGAACCGCCCTGAACCATATGTTACACAGCAGACATGCCAGTACCAGCTGGTGCAACAATACGACGACTGGGAGGGACAATGACGTTTGAGAATTAACCGCCGCCACTACCGCCGTGTTGTCTGAGCGGAAACACACCACCTTGTTCCTTAAAGACTCCCCCCACAAGACCATCGCCACCACCAACGGGAACAACTCCAGAAATGCCAGGTTCCTGATCAGCTCTGACTCCGCCCACCTCCTTGGCCATGATCCTGCACACCACCTCCCCTTCAAATAGGCCCCGAAACCGGCCGAACCTGCAGCATCCGTAAATAGCTCTACATCCTCGTTCGATCTCATGGGATCTAACCAGTACCCCAGCCCGTTGAACGATTTCAGGAAGGAAACCCACATCCTCACGTCCTCCTTCAGCTCCACCGCTAGCCGAATAAAGTGATGCGGCTCCCTGATCCCAACTGTCGCCAACAACAACCGGCGCATAAAAACCCGTCCCATCGGCAAAACCCTGCAGGCGAAATTCAGCTTGCCCAGTACTGACTGTAGCTGCTTCAGCCGAATCTTCCTAAGCCCAAGGATCCCTTCCAGCCCTGTTTCCAAATCCCGCACCTTGTCCGCCGGCAACCTGCAAACCCCTTCCACCGTGTCGATCTCGATCCCAAGAAACTTGATGGATGACGCCGGGCCCTCAGTTTTATCGTGCGCCACTGGTACTCCGAACAGCCCGAAACACCTCCAGCATGCTTGCCAGGATGAGCTCGCACTCCCTTGATTCCGCTGGCCCCACACAAAGAAAATCGTCCAAGTAATGCATTATGGACGCCCCCCCCCCCGACCTTCTCCTTCATCACCCACTCCAAAAACGAGCTGAATGCCTCGAAGTATGATTGAACATCCCATCGGTAGCCAGCGGTCCACGTAATATCCCCCCTCAAATAAACACCCCAATAAATAAACACTCTCCGGGGGCACTGGCAACAACCTAAATGCCACTTCAATATCTGTTTTGGCCATGAGCGCCCCCAGGCCCGCTTCCCGCACCATTGCCAATGCAAAGTCGAAGGATCCCTGATCTCTTCCCCCAATCCCACGGCTGGTCAGCTTCCAACAGGAAGCGCAGGCCAGTCATGGGGCTGCTGGCGGCGCCCTTCTAGAACCTAAAAGGCATTTGTATGATGTATAATTGTATCATGTAGCGCTAGCTGGTAGAGCCCAAGTAAATGAAGCCACTGAACATCCAGACTCACCAGGTCCCAGAATCTACTGAGTGCCCCATTATTCAGTGGTGCCCCCCACAAGGCTGGGCTGCAGGGATAACCCTGTTCTTCTACATGGCGGAACAGAGCGACCTGGGCACAGCCGCAAGAATAGCACAGCTGAGTAGCACAGGTGCACAAACACAGTGCAAGCAAGGTTTAAAACATAGGCAGCAGAGTATTAAGGACGACAATCCAGCACTTCCTGGATTTCAGAACCCTCCTTTAAAGTGGACCAAAACCCAGGATAGTCCAAATCCTGGGTTTTGGTCCTTTCCCCGGGGGCACCCTGATCGGTGGTGCCCCGCTGTGTGAAACCCCCCCAGGTCGCCACAGCCAACTCACCTCTTCACGGTCCCCTGGCACGTCTAAGAGCAGCGGCTCTAACCGCCACATCCTCCCTTTTCCTCTAGCAGTGCGCATGCCCGCGCCAGGCATTTCTGAGTGGCCAACGTGGGCATGCTCCCTGTTAGCGGGAGGCAGAGGATGCGGGAGGCAGAGCCGCTGCTCTTAGACGTGCCATAAGACCAGGAACAGGTGTCCATTCTGGCGTTCTGAGGGGTTTCACACAGCGGGGCTCCCCCGATCGGGGAAAGGACCAAAACCCAGGATTTGGACTATCCTGGTCCACTTTAAAGGGCCAAGGCTGGGAAAAGTCCAGGAAGCCAGACCAGAACATCCTGGATGCCAATGCCCTTCTCTGAAAAGGCAGAGAACAGGAGGAATGTACATACGTGTGCACACGCTTGCAGGCAGACCCCCCAGTAGTGCATGGGTGTACATTGTGCAGATCTGAGCTCTGAGGATCCCTTGTGGATCCTGACAGATGTCTTACCTCCAAAGTTGTAGCATTAACCAAAAACTGCTCCCTCAATAGACAAACATGAAAGAACAATGGGGGTAATCTGATCCCCAGGCACTAAAATAGATAATTGTCTTAAAATGGACCAAAACCCAGGATTTTGACTATTCTGGGTTTTGGTCCTTGCCCCAATGCACCGTAATCGGGGGTGCCACGCTGTGTGAAACCCCTCAGGTCGCGAAGCAAACTTACCTCTTCCTGGTCGGCGCATGCATGGTCGCCCGTCCAATCAGCGCGCTCGGATCCGCTGATGTCCCGTCGTCTAAGCCTTCATCTAAAGCGAGCGGCTCCGAGCGCGCTGACAGCCGCACCCCCTGCTACATATCGGCCATTCACAAATGCCTGCTGTGTGTACGAACCCTGCTAGAGGGATAGCGGCGATGCGACTTGCGCATGCGCCGTTGGACCAGAAAAGAAGGTAAGTGTATGGCCGATCTGAGGGCTTCCATACAACGGGGCATCCCGATTTTGGATGCCCCAGGGGAGGGAATCGATCGGCCCGGGAATCTTATAGATTCCTGGGCCGATCACCGCGGGTTTTGGTCCACTTTCAAGTTAGCATTCATCTTCAGATTGCTTGCTGATTGGGGAGATCCCCTTTAAATAAAAAGCAGTGTATATATTGCACTGATTTGCATTTTATAAACACACCAGCAGTCCTTGCTCTGTTGGGTGCTCCATTAGCACCAGAAGCTCCGCTAGTTGCTGATTTCTACAATAGTTATGGAAGTTCATTCACATTTAGGAACCTATTTGCACCTCTCAGCCACAGTGGCCCTTGCAAACAGAAAAAAATACTGAAATTTTTGTGTGTTACAGTTAAAATACTCACCAACATGCAGGTTGTAATTCACGCCTAAATGTGCACCCAGAGTTAAACTTCATCAAATTATGAGATGTTAAACTTCATTATATTATTATAATGACCCCCATTGCCGGCCATATATATGAAACAACTATATACGGTATATATATATATATATATATATATATATATATATGAAACAACAAATTTGCGCTCTAAATATTCTTGAGTAAACGTAAAACTTTCATTAGTATATTGTATATTAGAAATAGCCTATTACAAATGGTGCATAATCAACTCCATTTTGGACCAGTTATTGGAGTATATGTGCACTCATTCCCCAGAATTGCTGATAATTTATTAAAAGCAGTCCAGAGTGATCCTTAAAATGGAAGTCCAATGTTAGAATTAATCCCCCTCCCCCTCCGCCCTGCCTCCCTCCCCTGGTGCTGAGAGTGGAGGGTTACACCGAAAGAAAAACCTTACTCCACCCAGTATGGAACACCGTTCTCCCAATACTTTGGGTCCTGGGCGCCGTCATCTTAGAGGCTGATTTATTATTAGCGACATGTAGCGACAGTTGAGCGACTGTAGCGGTATTTTCACAGCGCCCGCTAGTAGTCGCTGTGCTTGGCCGTTGTTCGGTTGTTGACAGCGACTCAGTCGGTGTGCAGTAATGTTGAATACAAGGTGACGAGTCGCTATTTGACAGGTTCCACGATGTATGGGTGCGCATGATAGCGGCTGGTCAGAGCGACCGGCTTCCACCATATTCATCAAAAAATCACGCTCAAAAAATTCAAGGGCTGTGAAATGCATGTTTAAACCCCAGAGCGCTGGAGGCGATGTGTTAAAAGTAGTTTTTTAACCCCCAAACCACCATATTTTTGGAAACCAAAAAAAATATTATTTTACATAATTTAGTAATATGAATACATTAATATCAGACCTGTAATATCAATTCAGTACAATTTTTTTAAAAAATTTTTTTCCCTTAAAAAAATTATCAAAAATGGCAGAAGTGGTCACAGAATTTTTCACATTTAATAAAACAAAAAAAACATTTATAACAATTAATTATGAATATTTAAAGATTGTTCCATTGAAATGCATTGGAGAGCGCCAGGTAGCGAGAGGTCATACCTGTTGCTGTTCAAGGTTGGACTCTGGCGCTGTGGGTTGAGGCTGGAATAATGATGAATGAGTCGCTATATGGCGCTATCTCAGTCGCTAAGCAGGATTGGCTTGATAAATGTGTGATTGTGGTGGGGAGCCGGCGTTCTCGTGGCGGTGCCCATCATTACCGGCCGTTCACCAGTCGCTACCTGTCGCTATTCCTTCATAAATAAGGGCCTTTGGGTCCTGGGCGCCGTCATCTTAAACTTGAATGGCAGGCGGGTGCGGAGGGGGGCTTCTGCAGGAGCACCCCACAGATTAACCCCAGATCTGGGTAACCCCTGCCCTGTCTCTGTGGGAGGCAGGGGTAATTCTTTAATGTTCTTTCTTCCCTCATTCCTCATTGTGTGTGTTGTTTTTCAGGTGTTCTGGCCTCCACTGAAAAATCTTTACATACCGGTCTTCCTCAACTGCTGGCTGGCAAAACATGCTCTGGAAAACATGATTGTAAGTTTTGCTCAATTCTTCATTGTTTTATTATATTGTATTATTATATATTATTTTATATTAATAAACTCTATAAATTTACTATGTGTCAGCTATGACTGTGGTGTAAGAAAGGAGTCACAGTGGCCACAGGTTTATGTAAGTCTTCACAATGTCAGCGCTTCCATTTCTGTCCAGGTCTTCCTGGAACTTCTATGGACATTTCACACCGGGTGTTCGCTGTTCTTCCTGTGTTCTGGGTCCTGGGCTCCACCATCTTGGGAGCACAAAGCCCCCAGCTCCATGCACACTCCTGCCCACCAATTTAGGTGAAAGGGCAAACGGGAGTGCAGACATTGCGGGGGGGGGGGAGGGGCACTTTGTGTCTTTTTGTGCATCGGTCAAATGGATCTGGGAGAAAGGCCCTGTTATAATTTTCTTTGTAACCCCAGGGGAGAGGGTGGCAGGGCAGGGGGTCACCCCTTGATTGGAGTTTCACTTTCAGAGGTGACAATCTACCTTTATGTGTGAGGAGCTTCTCAATCCGAATACTTATACGAATACGAATACTTTATTGGTCGCCAAGGAGGTACAGAATACATGCAAGGAATACTTTTTGGAAGGGGGCGTTCTCCATAGAGCTTGAACATTTGCTAGACACACATATTATATACATCAATGGGGTTTAAACATTCGCTAGTTATACATATTTACAATGGGATTTAGTTACATACGACATTCCTTTAAAGGAGCAGTATCGCGAAATTTGCATTAAAAAAGATAAATAATTAAATAGCCACACAATAGCTTATAACGTGTATGAATAATCTGGCGATAGAAAAAGAAAAAAATATATGCCTCTCTTTTAAATTGTATAATTAAAATGGCTCAGTCCATTTGCTGAATAGGGGGATCTGCTGGCTTGTATTTAGTGAGCTGCTTCATTTAGCCCACTGGTCTCCTAGCAACACTTTACCTCAGAGGCTGACACTGTAATCAGTGGTAATGGCTGTGTGTGTGTGAGGTGCTGCTTTTGTTATGAGACCAGGTGACTCAAATGTGTAAAATCTATACAAAATAAACTAAACTGACTGAAAATGACTGAAATTCTTCTTTGAATAACTGTGCAGGAAAATCTAAAGGTATTAAAGTGGAACAAAACCCCATTCTAAATCAGGATGCCCACTGTGTAAAACGACCCCTGGATAACCACAGATCCCCCCATTTTTCTGGCACGCTCACGCAGATAGTCATTTAGACAGGCCGGGCGGCCAGGAAGGTTACTGCTCAGGGTCCCCATCTGCGTGCAAACAGAGCTGATTGGATGAGAGCCCGCGCATGCGCTGTGGGACAGGGAAAGGTACGTTTTCACAGGCGAACTTGGGGATTTCACATATCAGGGCATCCCAAGTCAGGATGCCCCTAGGGGCACAAAACAAAACTCCAGATAGTGAAAATCCTGGGTTGGGCTTTGCTCAAAACACACAAAGCTGAAAGAAAGATCATATGGAAAAATGAAAAATAAGAATATGAAAGAGAAAATGGTAAACTGAAAGATTATGCAGCAGAGCCAACATGAAGGGAAAACTGTCAAAATCAGCTAAATGACTTCTAGAGCTTTTCTCTCTGTTTTAGATATATAAGTTCTGGCCAGGCAATGTTGCAATGTTGTTATCTGATACTGGACGGCTGCCAGCACTGAACAGCTGAGACTTTTATACATTCTCCTCAGCGTGGAACTGATACATTTGTATCTCCCTCTCCTCAGCATGGAACAGGCAAGAGTGTGCTGCCCACACTGACAAGACATAAACATGAGCTATTAGTCTCCAGCTGCTCAACACACACATCATTTTTTTCTACACTTGTAATTCTTACTCCAACACCTACCTACATTCCAAGTACCATTTAACCCTTTAACTGCCAGCCTACCTTGAGATTTTGTCACCCTTTGTTGCCAGATTATTTTGCCCTATTTTGCGCTCCCCATGTTCAACTGTGATTTTTGAAGGGATTTCCAGGGATTTCCCAGGAAAGTGATATATTGTTTTTTTCAGCGGAGCCTGGGCTTTAACATGAAATGTCTTGTTTGTCATTTTCTAAGTGTATTCTCAATATTTTTGGGTGAAAATTGTGCAAAAAAATAAAAAAAAAACTATTTTTTACAATTTGTAGTGTTTTTTTGTAATAAAAAATGTAAGTTTGTCAATAAAATCTTATTGCGTGTGAAACCCCAATTTCTCCCGGTTACAGCGGTACCACATATGTATAGGTAGACACCCTTTCCTGCCCAGGAGACTCCCCCAAATTGAAACAACACTTTAGGGGATTTTCAGATAAAATACAACTATGCTATGCAATATGCGCACCTTGCAGTTTTTCAAGAAAAACAACCCTTTACATTTGAAATACCCCCAACAAACTATATATTCTCTGGAAGTACACACCTCAGGCTTTCTAGGCGTACCATGCTTGTTGATGTGGCCATATTTTTCTGAAAGTAATCCCTCAGTGGATTCTTTGGTTGCAAAGAGTTTCCCTAAAAAAAGGATAAAAAAGCAGAATCAAAGCCACATTTTCCTAAAAAAACCTATATGCAAACCAGAAAAAAACAGAAAATCTGAAAAAGCAACATCCCCTGAACAGAACGATACCCAACATGCATAGGTTCTGTCAAGGAAAGAGTTGCCAAACACCCCAAAGTAAAGCATGCGCATAGCGGTAGTTTTACTTCAGATTTTCAGCTCTGCAGACAAAGTGCACACCTTGTGCTTTTTCTACCAAAACAACCCTTTACATTTGGAATATCCCCCATAAACCATATATTCCCTGAAAGTACACATGTTAAGCTTTCTAAGCGTACCCAGCTTGTTGTAGTGGGCTCATCTTTCTGGAAGTAATATCTCGAAGAATTCTTAGGTTGCACAGGGTTTCCCTAAAAATGAATAAAAAAGCAGAATCAAAACCACATTTTCCTAAAAAAACCTATATGCAAACCAGAAAAAAACAGAAAATCTGAAAAAGCAACATCCCCTGAACAGAACGATACCCAACATGCATAGGTTCTGTCAAGGAAAGAGTTGCCAAACACCCCAAAGTAAAGCATGCGCATAGCGGTAGTTTTACTTCAGATTTTCAGCTCTGCAAAGTGCGCACCTTGTGCTTTTTCTACCAAAACAACCCTTTACATTTGGAATATCCCCCATAAACCATATATTCCCTGAAAGTACACATGTTAAGCTTTCTAAGCGTACCCAGCTTGTTGTAGTGGGCTCATCTTTCTGGAAGCAATATCTCGAAGAATTCTTAGGTTGCACAGGGTTTCCCTAAAAATGAATAAAAAAGCAGAATCAAAACCACATTTTCCTAAAAAAAACCTATATGCAAACCAGAAAAAAACAGAAAATCTGAAAAAGCAACATCCCCCGAACAGAACGATACCCAACATGCATAGGTTCTGTCAAGGAAAGAGTTGCCAAACACACCAAAGTAAAGCATGCGCATAGCGGTAGTTTTACTTCAGATTTTTAGCTCTGCAGACAAAGTGCGCACCTTGTGCTTTTTCTACCAAAACAACCCTTTACATTTGGAATATCCCCCATAAACCATATATTCCCTGAAAGTACACATGTTAAGCTTTCTAAGCGTACCCAGCTTGTTGTAGTGGGCTCATCTTTCTGGAAGTAATATCTCGAATAATTCTTAGGTTGCACAGGGTTTTACAAAAAAATGTATAAAAAAGCAGAATAAAAAACACCTTTTCTTAAAATATCAATATGCAAATAAGAAAAAACAAGCTAAATCTGAAAGCGCAAGGTCCCCCGAGCAGAACAATACCCAACATGCATAGGTACCTGTAACCTTTTGACTGCCAGTCTACTTGAGATTTTGTCACCCTATCCTTTCACCATTTTGCGTGATGTTTAACTGTGATTTTTGCAGGAATTTCCAAGAAAATTGCATATTTTCTTTTTGTGGCAGAGTTTAGGCTTTAACATGAAATGTCTTGTTTGTATTTTTTCTACTTTTTTAAATATTTTTTAAAAAATTAAAAAATTAAAAAATTAAAAAATATATATTTTTTAAATTGTCTCCTTTATTTTAAACAAAAACATTTATTTTATTAAAGAAAGCCATACTGCATGTGAAAGCCCCATTTCTCCCGATTACAATGATACCACATATGCATCGGTAGCCCCCCGTTCCTGTCCAGGTGATCCCATAAACTGAAAAGAGCACTTTATAACATTTACAAATAAAATACAACTACTATCCACATAATAAAGGGTTAAATAAAAAAAAATTGGTGTGGGGTCCCCCTTCACGGGGGGGGGGGGGGGTCCACCATTTCTTGGGGGAATTTTAAGGTTTTTTTGGGAGGCAGGTAATGGGGGGTCTCTGGGTTAATGGCGAGTCACCCACTAGCCGCAGGTGACTTGCCAGACCCCCGAGCCCTGTGAACTGGTATAGGGGTCACATGGACCCCTTACCAGTTCACAAAGGGTTAAAAGTAAAAACAAACACACAGACACACTTTTTAAATAATATCTTTATTTAAAAAAAAAATAAATGTTTTTTAATATTTTTTTTAATACTTACCTCCCATCCATCCCTGTGTCCCACGCTGATCATTAGGCTTCTGCTCTCCTGCTGCTGCTGGAAGCCTTTTATACCTACTGGGTTACAGGTAAGAAAGGGTTAATTAAAAAAAAAAATGACATAGGGTCCCCCCTCGAAGGGAGGGGGACCCCATTTTATTTTTGGATTTTTAAGGGTTAAAACCCTTAAAAATCAAAAAAAAAAAATGGCGTGAGGTCCCCCCTACCCAGCGTAACCAGCCTGTGGCCCTAGGCTATGGCGGCTTGTAGCCGCAGGGCCAGGGGCCAGCTTTAGTGGCCCCTGGCCCTGCGGCTACAAGCCGTCATAGCCTAGGGCCACGGCTCTTCTGCCCCCCCCCCCCTGGGCTTTGGGGAGGCAGGTAATTTGGGGGGCCAGGGGTTAATGGCAAGCCACCCGCTAGCGCAGGTGACTTGCCAGACCCCCGAGCCCTGTGAACTGGTATAAGGGGTCACATGGACCCCTTACCAGTTCACAAAGGGTTAAAAGTAAAAAAAACACACAGACACACTTATTTAAAAATATTTTTATAAAAAAAAAATAAATGTTTTTTAATATTTTTTTTTAATACTTACCTCCGATCCATCCATGTGTCCCACGCTGATCACTTAGGCTTCTGCTCTCCTGCTGCTGCTGGAAGCCTTTTATACCTACTGGGTTACAGGTAAGAAAGGGTTAATTTAAAAAAAAAATGACATAGGGTCCCCCCTCGAAGGGAGGGGGACCCCATTTTATTTTTGGATTTTTAAGGGTTAAAACCCTTAAAAATCCCAAAAAAAAAATGGCGTGAGGTCCCCCCTACCCAGCGTAACCAGCCTGTGGCCCTAGGCTATGGCGGCTTGTAGCCGCAGGGCCAGGGGCCAGCTTTAGTGGCCCCTGGCCCTGCGGCTACAAGCCGTCATAGCCTAGGGCCACGGCTCTTCTGCCCCCCCCCCTGGGCTTTGGGGAGGCAGGTAATTTGGGGGGCCAGGGGTTAATGGCAAGCCACCCGCTAGCGCAGGTGACTTGCCAGACCCCCGAGCCCTGTGAACTGGTATAAGGGGTCACATGGACCC
This sequence comes from Gastrophryne carolinensis, assembly GCA_027917425.1. NCBI lineage: Eukaryota > Metazoa > Chordata > Amphibia > Anura > Microhylidae > Gastrophryne > Gastrophryne carolinensis. The sequence continues at coordinate 409,878,416 of CM051238.1, read as the reverse complement.
CTTACCAGTTCACAAAGGGTTAAAAGTAAAAAAAACACACAGACACACTTATTTAAAAATATTTTTATTAAAAAAAAATAAATGTTTTTTAATATTTTTTTTTAATACTTACCTCCGATCCATCCATGTGTCCCACGCTGATCACTTAGGCTTCTGCTCTCCTGCTGCTGCTGGAAGCCTTTTATACCTACTGGGTTACAGGTAAGAAAGGGTTAATTTAAAAAAAAAATGACATAGGGTCCCCCCTCGAAGGGAGGGAGACCCCATTTTTTTTTTGGATTTTTAAGGGTTAAAACCCTTAAAAATCCAAAAAAAAAATGGCGTGAGGTCCCCCCTACCCAGCGTAACCAGCCTGTGACCAGCTATGGGGGCTTGTAGAACAGGGCGCAGGGGCCAGCTTTAGTGGCCCCTGGCCCTGCGGCTACAAGCAGCCATAGCCTAGGGCCACGGCTCTTCTGCCCCCCCCTGGGCTTTGGGGAGGCAGGTAATTTGGGGGGCCAGGGGTTAATGGCAAGCCACCCGCTAGCGCAGGTGACTTGCCAGACCCCCGAGCCCTGTGAACTGGTATAAGGGGTCACATGGACCCCTTACCAGTTCACAAAGGGTTAAAAGTAAAAAAAAACACACAGACACACTTATTTAAAAATATTTTTATTAAAAAAAAATAAATGTTTTTTAATATTTTTTTTTAATACTTACCTCCGATCCATCCATGTGTCCCACGCTGATCACTTAGGCTTCTGCTCTCCTGCTGCTGCTGGAAGCCTTTTATACCTACTGGGTTACAGGTAAGAAAGGGTTAATTAAAAAAAAAAATGACATAGGGTCCCCCCTCGAAGGGAGGGGGACCCCATTTTTTTTTGGGATTTTTAAGGGTTAAAACCCTTAAAAATCCAAAAAAAAAATGGCGTGAGGTCCCCCCTACCCAGCGTAACCAGCCTGTGACCAGCTATGGGGGCTTGTAGAACAGGGCGCAGGGGCGCAGGGGCCAGCTTTAGTCACATGGACCCCTTACCAGTTCACAAAGGGTTAAAGTAAAAAAAAAGACAAGACACTTTTTTTTTTAAACACTTTATTAAAAAAAAAAAACTTTTTTTACTTTACTCACCTCCGATCTTCATTTCCTGTGTCCCGCGGCGATCTGCTGTCAGTGACGGCTGGGCAGAGGAGGGGGGAGGCAGGCGATCGGAGGATCGCCTACCTCCCTCCTCCTCTGTCCAGCCGTCACCGGCATCTGAAGGCTGAACTGCCGGGTGCCCCGATGACACCCGGCGGTGACGTCATCGGCCCCGCCCCCGGAGGGGCGGGGCCAGAATCCAGGATGGCGGCCGCCATCGGAGGAGGTAAAGGGAGGAGGGCTGTTATGCCCTCCTCCAGAAGACGGAAGACCCGGGGGGGTGATCGGAGCCCCCCCCCCATGAAGAGGAGAGGCGGCGGGAGCCGGCGGGAGCGGAGGTGAGTAAATGTCATTTTTTTTTTTTTTTTTTTTTTGCAGGCAAATGCCGGCGGCTGCTGAAACGGGGGGGGGCACCCTATTCCGGGCCCTCCCCTGCAGCCGGAGGACCCCCAATCGCCGATCGGAGCCCCTCTGGCTGAAGAGGAGACCCGGATGAATCAAACAAGGGGTCAGGTAAGTGATATTTTTTTATACTTTTTATTTTATTTATGGGGAAAGTCAGGCACGTAAATTTTACGTGGCTGGCGTTTAACGGTTGGAGAGGCAGCCACGTAAAATTTACGTGGCTGGCAATAGAAGGGTTAAATATAAGTCACCAAGAAAAATTTGCGATACTGCTCCTTTAAGTAACTGGTGATGCGCTGGGGACCGAAAGTTTTGCAGGATTCTTAAAGTTGGTTATTTAGTGCTTTAACAGCTAGTGGGAAGAAACTGTTTTTGTACCGAGTGGTTCTGGACGAGATAGCCCGGTACGTCCGTCCAGAGGGTAGGAGATTGAAGAAGGGGTGACCTGGGTGTGTGGGGTCTCCAACTATTCTTTTTGCCCTTGAGCGGATCCTTTCCTTGAATAGTTCATCTAGGTCAGGTAGGGGACATCCTATGATCCGCTCAGCAGTCCTGGTGATCCTCTTCAGCCTGATCTTGTCCTTGGCCGTGATCCCACAATACCATGCAGTGAAGGAGGAGGTCAGGAGTGAGCCTACTGCACCAATGTAGAAGGTCTTCAGGATCCTTTTAGACATTCTGTATTTTGCAAGTTGTCTTAGGAAATACAGTCTCTGTTGAGCCTTCTTTAGGACAACGGTAGCTTGCCTACTCCACTTCAAGTTGTCTGTTATCACCGTGCCGAGGAATTTTGTGCTGGTAGCGATATTGACCTCATCCTTATCCATGGTGATGGGACGGTGCGCTGGGTGGGACCGCCTGAAGTCGACGATCAGCTCGACCGTTTTCTGGGTGTTTAGGATGAGGTTATTCTCTTCGCACCAGGTTACCAGATTTTTTATTTGTGTTCGGTAGGGAGACTCGTCTGTGTTGTTGATAAGGCCTACCAGAGTTGTATCATCCGCAGACTTGATGATTTTGATCGATGGGTCTGTGGACTTGAAGTCATTTGTGTATATGGAGAAGAGAAGGGGGGACAGAACGCAACCTTGTTGTGCGCCTATATTGGTAGTTCTGGATGAAGAGATAAAGGGGCCTAGTTTGACTCTCTGGGTTCTGTTTGTGAGGAAGTTGGTGATCCAGTCAGAGAGATCCGGTGAGATGCCCAGTGAGAGCATTTTCCCATTCAGAATTTGGGGATCTATAGTGTTGAAGGCGGAAGAGAAGTCTACAAATAAGAGTCTGGCGTATGAGCTGGGTTGATCCACATGGTCTAATGTAAGTTGCATTGCAAGGTTGACCGCGTCTACTGCAGATCTGTTCGCTTTATACGTGAAATGCAGTGGATCCCACTTTGAGCCGATAGCTTCATTAAGGACTGGTATTATCAGTCGCTCGAAGACTTTCATCACCACTGGGGTCACAGCGATGGGTCTGTAGTCGTTCAAGGCTGTGGCAGATGACGTCTTAGGAACTGGAATCCCTGAGGTTCAGGGTTGTTCTTCTAACTGTGAGGTTTTTGATGTTCCATCAGTTTTCTAGAATGGTTGTGGGAAGTTTTAAGCTTCAATAAAGAGTGTGGCTTAAAGCAGAACTTCACCCTGAATAAGAACCTATCTTATATGTTTCCCACACCCTGTACATACAGATTGCTCGATTGCTCACATTAAAAATCATCCTACCTGCATCTACTGCATGTTATGAACCTTTAAACATCCAAGATGGCGGCTCATGGAGCATCAGGCAGCCTGCAAACAGGAAGTGTCGTCTGACTATGACGCTCTGCATTCTGGGATTGCAGACTCCAGGGATAGGACTTTGGTTACAGAGCCGTTAAATCATGGCAAATAGCAAACAGCATATTACGGTGGAAATGTCTGTGCTAATCTGTAAACGTGGCTTTGGGAGTTCAAACTATAATCTAAGAACAGTAATGTTGTCACTACTCTATACCAGTAATCCTCTCTGTTTCTGCAAACTCAAATCAAGGGCGTATCTGGGCTATTCATGAAGAGAAAATACTGTTAAAAAGTTATGATTACAAGAAATATTATCAAAATATACAACATATTGATCCGACCATCCATAAGATTCTAGGTCCATTTAATGCAGACTTGGTATATTGACAATATCGGTACAATACTAAATGGTAAATACCTGGGTAAAAACAGCTGCTCGCCTACTCCATAGCATTTAAAGGAAAACCCATAAACAGACAGTTTCCAACTGTGTGGCTGTGTACAAACTGCAAAAACAGTTACTTAGGCCCTTATTTAAGAAGGGTTAGCGTCCGGTAGTGGTTGGTTAATGAGAGGTAGCGACAGGTAGTGATCGCCGGACACGGCACGCAATTACACATTTATCAAGCAGAATCTGTTTAGCGACTGGGATAACGGCATGTAGCGTCTGATTCATCATTTTCACAGCCTCAGCAAACAGAGCCAGCGTTCAGCCTTGCACAGCGCCAGGTATGACCTCTCGCTACCTGTCGCTCTCCCATACATTTCAATGGACGATCCTTTTCTTCTCTTTAAACAGGGTTTTTGTTATTTTTTTATTTTTTTTCTAAAAAATCACAAATAATTCTTTGACCTCTTCTGGCATTGAAATAGCAGTTTTTTCATAATTTTTTCATTTTTTATATATTTCCTCAGAAATGACATTACAGGTCTGCCATTAAACCGGACCTTCAGCGTGATTTAATGAAAAGCCCAAACTCTTAAAAAACAGTTCCCCAGCATCTAAAATTAATATATTTTACATTTTTAGTCACTAACTTATTATTCTTTCCCCCACTGGGCTGCAACTCTGTTCAGGAATTTAGGATACGGGCGCCGCCATCTTGACTCAGAAGCATCACACTTACTGAGGAGAGGAGAGTGGGAAAGGTACAGGGGGGTGGGTTATAGCTGTGCTTTGCTCAGACAGAGCAGAGCTGGGGTCAGGGAAAGGACAGCAATCCCAGAATGCAGAGCAGCACAGTCAGGAGGCACTTCCTGTTTGCAGGCTGCCTGATAAGATGGCGGCTTCCATAAGCCGCCATCTTGGATGTTTAAAGGCTCATAACATGCAGTAGATGCAGGTAGGATGATTTTTAATGTGGACAATCTGTATGTACAGGGTGTGGGAAACATATAAGATAGACTCTTATTCAGAGTGAAGGTCCGCTTTAAAGTGTTCATGTTACAATGTTGCTACAATGTAATTCCATATGTTTTCGCTTTGTTACTAGTTGATAGATGCTTGAAATCACACTTTAAACACACCGCCTCCTGCGCTCTGGGCTTCAAACAACTATTTTTCAGCGCCAGAGATTTGTGAGGCTGTTTTTTTGCTGAATATGGTGTGAGTCGGTCGCTATGAGCAGTCACTAACATGCGCTCCCATACAGCGCTGTACTGGTCAAATAGCAACTCCTCACAATGTATTCACCATTACTGAACAGCGACTGAGTCGCTATAAAGTAGCGACTCACGGCCGAGCACTGCGACTACTAGCGGGCGCTTTGAAAATGCCGCTACAGACACTCATCTGTCGCTACCTGCCGCTAATGATGAATCAGCCTCTTAGACAAAAATAATGTTTCCCAATCCGATAACAACAAAAAAAAACTTACCAAGCACACAATTTAAGAACGACTTAACTAATAAATGAGTTAAAATCTGAATATTAACTTTTAATGTTAAATGTAAGAGGAAAAAAAAACTTTAAAACTGTTCCCAAAAGCATTGTTACTGAAAAGACAGCAGCTGTATAGAGATGCTAATCAGGCATTCTGCTTTATCAGCAAGCACTGTGAGAGATACTCTGCAGCCCCAGCACAGATCTACGGAAACTGGCAGTCTGATTCATCACTAACGCCAGGTAGCGACAGATGAGCGTCTGTAGCAGTCATTTCAGAGAGCCCGCTAGTAGTCACTGTGCTCGGCCGTGGGTCGCTAGTTCAGAGCAACTGATGCAGCAATGATGAATACATTGTGGGGAGTCGCTATATGACCAGTACAGCGCTGTATGGGAGCGACTGGTCAGTGTGACCGACTCACAACATATTCATCAAAAAACAGCCCCACACACCTCCGGCGCTCAAAAATGCTTCGCTGTAGCCCAGAGCGCCGGAGGCTGTGTGATTAAAGGTTGTTTTTTAACATGTCTCGACCAGTAACAAAGCGAAAACATATAGAATTACATTGTAATAACATTATAACATGAACACATTAATGCCAGACCTGTAATGTCAATTCTGCATAAATATATAAAACATGAAAAATATTTTCAAAAATAGCCTTTTCTATGCCAGGAGAGGTCACAACATTATTTGAGATTTTAAAAAATAATAATAGTAACCCCCTGTTTAAAGAGAAATAAATTGAAATGTATGGGAGAGCGACAGGTAGCGAGAGGTAATACCTGGCACTCTGCAAGGCTGAACGGCGGCGCTGTACGCTGAGGCTGGGATAATGATGAATCGGACGCTACATGGCGCTATCCCAGTCGCTAAACAGGATCGGCTTGATAAATGTGTAATAGCGTGCTGTGTCCGGCGTTCACCTGCAGCTACCTGTCGCTACCTGTCATTTACAAGGCACTACCTGACGCTATCCCTTCATGAATAAGGCCCTATGTTGGCACTAGTTAGTAAACACTGCGCAATCAATAATATATAGTGCAGTCACAAAAAAAAATAATGTACTCATTAATGGAAATCAGGGATAAATCAGAATCCCTGTCCATGCCAGCTTAGCAGTTCAGGCCTTTTAACTAAAAAAAACAAAAATGACTGCTGTTATAAGATTCATCTTTAAGGCTTATCCTTAACCTGTGCACACAAAAACAATACACAAACGGCAATGCTAAGGTCCCCAAAACCTAAGGGAAAAATCAAAGAGTTAATTGGAGACTTAGGCCCTTATTTAAGAAAGGATAGCGTCAGGTAGCGCCTGGTTAATGAGAGGTAGCGACAGATAGCGACTGGTCAACGCCGGACACGGCACGCAATTACACATTTATCAAGCAGAATCTGTTTAGCGACTGGGATAGCGCCATGTAGCGTCTGATTCATCATTTTCACAGCCTCAGCAAACAGCGCCAGCGTTCAGCCTTGCACAGCGCCAGGTATGACCTCTCACTACCTGACGCTCTCCCATACATTTCAATGGACAATCCTTTTCTTCTCTTTTAGAGGTTTTTTTTTTTTTTCAAAAAATCACAAATAATTATGTGACCTCTTCTGGCATTGAAAAAGCAGTTTTTTCATAATTTTTTAATTTTTTATATATTTCTTCAGAAATGACATTACAGGTCTGGCATTAAAGTGTTCATGTTACAATGTTGTTACAATGTAATTCCATATGTTTTCGCTTTGTTACTAGTTGATAGATGCTTGAAAACAGACTTTAAACACACCACCTCCTGCGCTCTGGGCTTCAAACAACTATTTTTCAGCGCCAGAGATTTGTGAGGCTGTTTTTTTGCTGAATATGGTGTGAGTCGGTCGCTATGAGCAGTCGCTACCATGCGCTCCCATACAGCGCTGTACTGGTCAAATAGCGACTCCTCACAATGTATTCAACATTACTGAACTTTCGACTGAGTCGCTATAAAGTAGCGACTCACGGCCGCGCACTGCGACTACTAGCGGATGCTCTGAAAATGCCTGCTACAGACGCTCATCTGTCGCTACCTGGCGTTAATGATGAATCACCCTGCCCGCCAAGGTTTAGCCGATAGTCCTAAAAAGACAAAGCAGAAAGAGCTCGGTGCTTCCCAAAAACCTTTTGTCTAAGCCTTGGCTCATCTGATCTTCTGTTCCCTCGACATACTCATCTCCTCTCTTATAGCCATAACCTGTTGTATCAGTGAGCTCAAATCATTTATCAACTTTACCGCTGCTAAATGTTCATTTCATTTGACTGGGACACACTTTATAGCTTTGCTTTGACTATAATGCTCCTGTTCAAATTTCTTTTGATTGAAGCTCCCGGTCCCAAATCTAGAGGAATACACCACCAATTGCCTCCTGTAGGATCTATTATTAGCAGAAGTCTATTTTGCTGTGTTGCACAACTTTGCAATGTATTGCTCCCAACTACATAAATAGCATTTCACCCTTCTAGTCATTTTCTGTATAGCCGAGACCTTTTCTAGATGGATCACATTGTCACGGACCGGGTGGAGCGGACTCGGATCCGCTTTAACTGTGGGACCGATGGCGCGTACCGTGTCAGGGGAGCGGAGTCTAAGGGGCCACCGGTATTCACCAGAGCCCACCGCAAGGCAGGTTGGTCTTGTGCGGCGAGTGACCCCCAGGTCGCTACCCCCCAACAGCGGCCCAGTCCCACAGTCAGCCGAGGTTCAGCGAGGTACATAAGTGGCAGGCAAAAGGCGTAGTAAGTACAGGCAGAGATCGGGGCTGGCAGCACAGGTTCGCGGTAAAGGTGAGTAGCCGAGGTCGGGGCAGGCAGCAAAGGTTCAGAATCGGGGACAGGCAGAGGTCGGTACACGGGTGCGCAATCCAAGAATGTCTGACTTTCAACAAGCATGGAGAGACCAAGATCCGGCACTGAAGGAAGGAAGTGCCTCTTTAAATAGGAGAAGTGGATGCAGGATTGGATGACCAGGCACCAATCAGTGCTGTACAGGCCCTTTAAATCTCAGGAATCTAGTGCGCTCGCCCTCTAGTGGACGGAGACGTGCACGCACCTGAGCATGCGAGAAGGAAGCATGGGGGGAAGGGAGACAGCTGGGAACAGCCATGAGGGAAGTGCTGCAAAATGGATGACTGCTGCTAGATGGGCGTGCAGCGCTCACCCTAACACACACTAGTTTTAGTTTGGCACACAGGACCTGGTAAAGACAACTCTGGGGTTCCCAGCAACTTTTTATTCCCACAGTCATCAGGCACCACTAAATCTATCACTATTGGTGAAGCCTCACATCGAATCTCATCAGAACAAGTTGTCAGTTTATTGCTGGTGACAGACGGACTTCCTATTTTTCTGTTTGCGGCTGCCAGCTCTTCAGGCAAGATCTGATTTTTCGCACTCAATTGCTGTTTCTCACACTCTAGTTGATCATATTTAGTCATGAATGCACCAAAACTCTGTGCTGGGGCTCTTGTGGCCTCCAACACACTTTTCAATGACTGATCCTGTTCTCTGAGACTTCCTTTTGAGACTCCGTCAATACATAATCTCTAGCAATCCAGCATGCACCATAAATTAACAAACGTGTGCCTTCTGATTTAGAAATTTGCTTAGCTAAAATACATCTCGATACATAATTCTGAGCCTCTGACCAAGACCTCTGAATTGCCTTAACAATGCCCTCTGTATTTTTAGCACTATTGATCTTTTTCTGCAGACCCTCCATCCTCAAAAACAACATAAATTAATTGCACAATGTAAAATATGCTCAATAGTTAGTTACCACTGCTCAGTGCTCTGCAAATACACAAGATATCTCCTGTCTCCGGCTCAGCCAAATACATAAACAATTATAACCAATGTCCCCTGGATGGCTCATCCACATATGTCCTAAAAAATAATAACCGATATCTCCTGCCTGGCTCGCCAGATATGAAAACAGTTATATCTCCCAGAACCAATATGGCCAAATATGTAAACAATTATTATTATAAAAACATCAATAGAAATATCAATGATTAATGCAATAACAACTCATGCCGGGCTAAGCCAGATTAAACAACTAAACTTGTAACATATATATATATATCCTGCCTGCCTCAGCTAAAATTGGTAAACAAAAATATATATTATCATTAACTGGCCAATGGTAAAGCAACTGATACACGCAAAAGATTCTAGGAACTTTTAGACATCTGGTACTTCAAAGACACACTGAGCCAAATGGTAAATACTTTCATTGGGGTACAATAATACAACATACAATCAAATATTACATAAACAAGAAGGTACAACATGCTAGGATTGAGAGTTATATGTCAGGCATATGTATAGTGTATATAACGGTTAATGCAGACCTCCTGAATCTCCCGGCAGGGGAACCTATAAGTAAACCTCCAAGCTGGCAGCCTTCTTTCTCTGGCTCTTTCCAGGCCTCTCCTTTCCTCCTAAAGCTCCCTCTCCTGCCTTTTTGGCACCTCTTTCCCCAGCTATCCTTCTAAGGCTCCCTCTTCTGCCTTCTTGGCACCTCTGTCCCCAGCTATTCTCCTAAGGCTCCCTCTTCTGCCTTCTTGGCACCTCTGTCCCCATCTATCCTCCTAAGGCTCCCTCTTCTGCCTTCTTGGCACCTCTGTCCCCAGCTATCCTCCTAAGGCTCCCTCTTCTGCCTTCTTGGCACCTCTGTCCCCAGCTATCCTCCTAAGGCTCCCTCTTCTGCCTTCTTGGCACCTCTGTCCCCAGCTATCCCCCTCAAGGCTCTCTCCCCAGTCCAGTTCTTTTGATGCCAGGAAGTCCCTGGCACCAGAAGATTCAATCTTCAATCTTTGCCTGGATCTTCAACCTTTGGATTTGGAATTTGGTTTACGCTCCTTTGCAGCCTGTCCATGACTTTGGGATCTGGACTTTGACTATGCTTGCTTTCTCCAGCCCTCAACCTTGGCTATATTTTGAGCTACTGCATTTGTGCATTTGTGCTGCTTAATCATCCAGGGAATCACTTGAGCTAATTGCAAAATGGGAAGTGGTACTCCATGAAAAAAGTTTGGGAAATGCTGCTCTATATTATATTGTTTTACTGCCTCTGCCTTTTCCTAATCAAACACTATCATCTTGTGACCTAAACTATTAGCAGGGGTGTAACTTGAGAGGGTACAGGAAAAAAGTTTACCGTAGGAGCTGTGAAAAGGCCCCATTTCTAACTTCATTTACCAACTGACACATTCTTACAAGCCTCATGCTACCAAGCCAAGAGGCTTACTGGAAATAACTTGGCAGCCTGGTTGCTGTTTGCACATGGCAAAGGGTATTCGCATATGGATGATAGGTATCTCTGGACTGGTGTTTTACTGAAAGACACTGCGATTATTAGACATGAGGCTTACTTAATTATAAAAAAAATCAGTTTACAACCTCTCCGAAGAGGACATTGCACTGAGTCTGCCCTATGCCCTCACAGTGCTGGCTGTGCTCTGCTCTAGATACTGCTTTGACTAGGTGAGGGGTTTAAAAAATTGGGTGACTACTGGGAAAACTGGGTGAGTGGGCCTGCTTGGAAATGGCAAAATTGGCACAAGATCATAAACTACCCATAAAAGGTGATAAGCTCCTTTACATTAGGAGGCGACTTCACCACACTTTAGCGAGCAACACTCTTAATGATAGGTCTACTTTAGATTAGAGCTCTGTGGTGGACCAGAGCCCAAAATCTGCCTGGGATTTTACCGGGCTATACTGTACCCAACCTCACATTCCTTCCCTGCTCTTCTCCTTTCCAGAATTTCCAGAATTTGCCAGTGTTTGCTTGTGGAGCAGCAGTGTCCCATGCTACCATGACAAAGTGTCCTCTTCATTGACACATGGTATGCATGTGGAACAGAGGCAATGTGCCCTACTGGAAATATTCACAGTCTTCAAAAGGGCCAGTCTGCCCCGTCTGTGGTTGGCCAAATAAGCTCATCAGAAAAGAAAGTGCCAGTTTGTTTCGAGCTACCTAATTTACTGTTTTCTGTTTGCAGTTCCATTTCTCCTCTCACCATTTTCTCAGAACAGTCACACTTCATTCTTTCTAATCCTAGGTGTGACTGACAGTGATATTCTCAGAAACAGGAGGGAATTCTCTGTGTACAGAGAACCTGCTGAGACAAAATAGAAACCCTGGTCTCACATTTCCTTTACCTTTCAGTGTTTCTCTTTGTAGACTCTATCCATCTTCACAGTAGCTTCTGTGAACGACTCCCCAAAATAAGCCTAACCTACTAAAACTAAAAAAGTAACTAAATTAACCTTATAGGGTGTCAGTGCAATGAGGATAAGTACACATTGTGGTTTTATATTTTACCCTTTCACAGCCCAACACTTCAAAATACGAAACTGCCTTTTCCTGCCTTTGAAGCTTAAAAATGTCTAATATGCATATTTGGCATTAGTTCCATTTAACAAACAGAGTTTTCCATCAGAGATATATATAAATAAAGGTTCATGTTAGATAACTGCTGTGGGTGCAGGTTAGAACCTATTTCTTGGGCACAGATTCATTGCCAGCAGCCAGAAAGGGTATATACAGAATAACGTCCATGAATCTGATTATTGGTGATGGACAGGGCTGGGACTTTTTTTTATCATGTTGGTGGTAGTGGTGATGGTGGGGGTGGCATACTGGTCAATAGCCCAGGACCCCTTAAACAAAGGGACCCTTTTTTCCCCCTGATCTCCTTTGTACAACCTGGCGTGTCTCCTAAATATGAACCATGTCTTCAGCCTGCCCACAACTTTGCCCACAACATTACCGAACTGATCCACCTAGGGCCCGGTCTGTCCATGACCACAAATCTGATCTGCCTGCTTATAACTTTGGCCTGCTTCCCAACCATGAACTGAATCACCTGTCCTGTTGTGACTAGTTCTCTGCTACGCCAAGCGTCTGACTTACTTTGACCTGCCTACAATTATGACCCTGATCCACCTGCCTACTACTTTAGTCTGCTTCCTGACCAGGAATTGCATCATCAGACCTGATGTGACTAGTTCTCTGCTCCACCTCTGTGAGATACTTGCCTACGGCTCAGTTCCTTTTACCTTGGTCTTTCTGCTGCCTCTATCCATTTTCTGGTTGCATATCCTGGAACTTTCTCTGCTGCTTTCCTGCTCCACAAATCTCCAACAGCGGGTCAGAGATGAAGACAAGGAAAAAGGACCGGTGTTTGCAAGAACAAAACAACCCACATCTTTTTACTCATCAACTACGTATCTACAGTATAGCTCATGTTAGTGCATTCTAAGTTGCCTCTAGTATCCAGATACTGTGCTTTTACTCCACCACCCTGCAAAAAATGAATCATGAGATTTGTTTTCAGTGGCAGACTGGCCATAGGGAGACCCAGGACAATGCCCGGTGGGTCACACTGCTTTGGGGCCAGTTGGGCTGCTGCTTTCAATCCCTGCCTCCTTAATCTGCCTCTCAGCCCCTTGTAACCAGCCACACTGTACATACAAGTCAAGGAACCCCAGCCCCCAATGCTATAGCCCTAGCATCATGGTTGGTGGGGGGCCTCAGCAGGGACATCTCAGTTGGCCAGGGGCTGGTAAAATCCAGGGCTGATTTTTGTCTCCAGTCTGCCACTGGTTGTCTTGAAACAATATTTCTCACTTCAGAATCTTAGAGAAGTGAGAAACTTTGGGCTAGATTTTTAATCTTTGAAACATAAGATGCTTTTTTAATGTACATCTACCATGATACAACCTTTAGTGTCAGGTCAGGTTTAAATCAATAAGTCTGCAAGAGAAAAAATTGCTCTATCTTCTCACACTGATCCCTCAACCCTTGCTGGTGGACATAATGACTCCAGCAATATGCTTGTGTGAAGAATAGTCTCAGAGCGTCTATGTTGCCTGGAGCATCCACCTTAATTCTTCATTTATATATATAAACTGTACTGCTACAACATATAATGGTATATGAAATGGGTTGCCGCAGGCAGTTACTTAGAATCCAGCCTGCACCTTCAATCTCTATGGACGTCAGCCAGAATGTTCCTATATAGGGGAGAAGCAAAGCTGTGGAAAGGTCATCTGCTGATAAAAAATGTAAGACTTATAAGCTATGTATAATGTACTGTAAAATGATTCTGACATTTTAATTTTTGTCCCTGTCTGCAACAATTAGCTATATATACAGCCCTGCACTACCACAACACACTAACCTCTGCCCTGGACTCTATTACTCCCCTGCCCTACAGTCATCCTCTCTGTGCAAACTGACAACCCTGGCTTAACATGAACATTGCCAGACTGAAACGGCACTCCAGGGTCAATGAACGCCGATGGAATCAATGGTGACTTCCAAATACAGAAACAAGCTCTTCAGAACCTCAGGAACACTTTTTCATCTGCCGATGAAGCATATTTTGCTTCCCTCATATGCTCACAGGCCCAGATCCCCAAACAATTTTTTAACACCTTTAGCTATTTACTCTGCCCACAGCCTCCTCCCCCCTCCCAAATAACAGCCAAGAACTTGCCTTCCTTCTTTCAGGACAAAATCAACAACATCCAAGTCTGTTGTAGAGTGTGAGTGCTGGGTGCAGCAGAGTCAAATCCAGATAGACATTTGTGTAACAGGCTTTACTGGAGTGCAGTAAGAGAAGGTCACCTTACATGGTGGATAACAGACAGGAAAAAGAGTTTACCTCAATGTACAGGAAACACAACATGCAGCAGCGAATGTACAACAGAGACTATCCCCTCGATTCAAAGAGCAAAAGTTAATTGATTTCGGATCTAGAATCCTAAGTTTGGGTGGGTGTTTGTCATTTTTTCCTGTTTTTTTGGCCATTTCCGACTCGCACGAGCCTACGTACGATTTCGTATATGCTCTTACGATCATCGGAAGTTCGTTCCTAAATTGTAGGATCAAATCCTAAAACTTAGGATCAAAACCTAAAACTTAGGATCAAAACCTAAAACTTAGGATAATCGGATGTGTTTACGTGTGATTCAGAGAGCAGTTTTCCAACCTCTAAATCCGTTTTAAAAGAAAGCCACTTCCGACACCTTTTAGCAGTCGGATTGCTGTTCTTGAACAGGTTTTTTGGCTATGTGGAGGAGTCTGCGCGTCTTGAGCTCCAATGAACTGCATGTATCAGCATGGCCGAGGCCATAAATTGTATGGCAATGCATACCTGATTCAATACATTTCATGTATGCCTTATAAAAGCATTTTAATGTGGACCTTAATTAGTCCTTTGCATGTAAACCTTTATTTTGCAATACATCCATATATTTGTGTTAATTAAAGAAACTTATGTCCTTTGTTATTTATTTTTAAATTGATGTACTAGAATAATATTTTTAATTTGAATTTATTGGTGTAGTTGTTTACCTTTGCTTTGTTTAATTATTTTAGCTCATCTTTGGTCAGATGCATCACACTTACTGAGGAGAGGAGAGCGGGATAAAGTGCAGGATGTGGGTTACTGCTGTATTTTGCACAGACACAGCAGAGCTGGGGGCACGGAAAGGTCAGAAATCAAAGAATGCAGAGCAACACAGTCACAAGGCCCTTTCTGTTTGCAGGCTGCCCGATAATACCTGACCCGCCATCTTGGCTGTTTCTAGGCTCATAACATGGCGAAGTTGCTGGGTGTTTTTTAATTTTTGAGAGCAATCTGTATGTAGAGGGTGTGGGTAACCACACCAAAAATTTTAAGTTGTACCATTTGAAGCCAAAATATTAAAATTAAATCCACAAGTAAAAAATGCAAGTTAACTAAAAATTAAACAAAGTAAGATTTACTTATGCAAATGCATTCATTAATGGTTGGTTACTACAAAATGAATGAAATAAAGAAAAATAAAAAACCAAATATTTAGAATGCACTTTAATGAGGTAAGTTTGTAGTGCGCAGGCGAAAGATCAGAAGGATTTACGTCCAGACAAAAAAGGAAAAAGGGCAAAACCAATGTTGCAACCTGAGAAATGAAACGGAAAATTCAGGATGGAAACTGACATAGGTCTGATTCGCGAACTGCCATACGAACGGACGTAAATTTTAGGATAGAAACTTATTTGCTTATAGAATCACTCGCAAGTTCATACGAGCGCACGAGCGTTCGGGAAAAATAGGATGATCGGCACCAAAATCAAAGCTGTTACATGTTTCTTTGAATCGACCCATATATATATGTGTGTGTGTGTGTGTGTGTGTGTGTGTGTGTGTGTGTAAAATCACCATCTACATAAATGTAAACTGCATTAACCTAGCAAAATAGATGCAGATCACATACAGTATCCCCGACACCCTACAGTTTGCACAGTATCCCCAACACCCCTTCTGCTTGAGAGGCTTGATTTGTATCCAATATTCCTTAAAATGCTGTTTTGGAATTTGGTCTGTTTTTCCTCTGCTTTTCATAGCAAAACTGTTTTATAGAAAAGAGTCTGTTCTTCAAATAAGTGTTTGTCATTGCTGCCTTACCCCAGTATTTTTGTGGTAGTCCAGAGCATGTCAGCATACATCTGATCATTTCAGTCCGGTTTGGTTCTTTCCTACATTCCATTTTGCTCTGGCGTTTATGGCACTCTTTTTTTATGCTCTATTCCATTATTCTTTAAGTACTCTTGTACTTTGTGTCCTGTGAAGTCACCTCTATTTTCACTTCGAAGTATGAGAGGTTTCCTCTGGAACTTGTTATTGTCTTTTCTTCATTGTTCTGTAATTTGTCAGGAACTTCACTCTTGTGTTGAATTATATTGCATTATAGTGTATCTTGAATAGTCATCTATGAAAGTCACTATGTACCTGTTGCCTCCAGGTGTAGATGGGTTTAGGGGACCCCATATATCACTGTGAAATAGGTCAAGTGGTCTTCAAGCTCTATTCTGATTGACTTCAGGAAGTGTTGCTCTTATAGCTTTGAATTTGATGCAACATTCACACTTAACTGGACAAGGGGGTACTGTTAGATTCGTTTTCAGATTCTTCTTTTGTAGTTCTTGTATAAATTATGTGTGTCTGTGACCTAAACACCTGTACCACATGTGTATACAGTCATTGTTTTTATGGGATTGCATAGGCATGGGAATGCATAGGCTCACCTTTTCCTTCACTGTGTTGAGGTGATACAGATGATCATCCAGCTTGGCACTTGCTATGGTCTGCTTTCCGTCCAGGATAGAACACTTGTCATCTTGGAATTTTACAGTGAGTCTTTTGGCTGTCAGATGCTTTACAGATAAGAGTCTGCCTTCTAGATCAGGAACATAAAGCACATCCTTTATTGTAGTTGTGTCCCGCATCATTGGATTCTGTAGCTTTAAGAGCAGTTCTGGTGTTGATCTCTGAGCCTGGTCTTTATAACTGCTAGTGTCAATTCTGTCTCAGGCTTTGTCTCCAGCGCATTGATCAGTGCAATGGCTGTATTGGGTAAGCTTCATAATAATATGTCTGCGGCGTAACTGTTATATTTTTACAAGCTGATCTACATTGTGTGATCACTGCCAGCGTGGCATTTATATGCTCCTGGATGTCCTGTTCTCAGCTAAGCCACATTTTGTAAAGTTTGCTCAGCAGAAACAATTTCCTGTTTAAACTGGATCACTTGTGATCCATGTTATAGATGACTCATAATGTCCTGTATATTTTAAGTATGTTACTCGTCCCACCCTCCTGTAATTTATACAGCACCACTTAATACGATAAGGCTTAATAAAACAATAATAATAATATCCATTTTCTAAGTAAATTTATTTGAAAACATGTTATTCACATAAAATTCTCATTAGATGTTGGTAACAACCCATCCAATCCACACATACAAACAAATCAAAACAGAAATGTCTATAAAGTTATGTGTAAAAATTAGAAATGACACATGGAAAAAGTATTGAACATGCTTACTGAAATTTATTTCATACTTCCTACAAAAGCCTTTGTTGTTGACAGTTTTAAGACACCTGTATGTTAATGTTGATGATTGAGCCAAAGCTTATCCAATCCATTCCACTTCCACCATTCAGCCAAAGAGTCAGAGCAGTTGTAAGCCAACCAGACATTGGGGAACCTACACTCTTCCCCATAATGTCAGCAAAGTGGGACATTTAGGTGTCCTTATAGTTTATAGAGGAAGGGGGGGGGGGCTCAAAGTGTGACTGTCCCACCGAAAAGTAGGACATCTGGTCAGTTTAACATTGACCCTACTATATACTTTTTCAACTAGAACTCCTCCAAGTGGTGCATTGGAATGGCTGTCTGTGCAGGAAGACCCTGGTACAGGAAGGTCTTATTCAACTCCTAAACTTCTGTTGCATACCCAAGCAAATACTTCTATTCACTTTCTGATTTGGGTCAAACTGAAATGGCGAAATGCTTGACTTTGGCAAGTAGATCATTGTAGAAGGGGACCCCATTTCCCAGCTTTATTCTTCCACAATGCTTCATACTTAAACCGGACCTTCAACCCAAATAAGAGTCTATCTTATATGTTTCCCCCACACTGTACATACAGATTTCTTACATTAAAATTCGTCTTACTTGCATCTATTGCATTTTATGAGACTTTAAACATCCAAGATGCCCATGGAGGTGCAGGCTGCCTGCAAACAGGAAGTGTTTTCTGACTGTGCTGCTCTGCATTCTGGGATTGCTGACCTTTTCCTGACCCCAGCTCTGTTTGTGCAAAGCACAGCTATAACCCCGCCCTCTGCACTTTTGATCCCTCTCTTCTCCTCAGTATATGATTCTACTGAGCCAAGATGGCGGCGCCCGTATCCTAGAGTGCTGAATAGAGTTGAAGGCCAGTGAGGGAAAGAATAAAAAGTAAGTGGCTAAAAACGATAAATATATGAATTTTTGATGCAGAGGAATAATTTAAGGGTTGGGCTTTTCATTAAATGATGCTGAAGGTCCACTTTCACACAATGTTACCGAGCCTACCTAGCAGAAATAATTGCTTGAACACATGTAATGTATAAATGAAAATTCTAAACTAATTGATGACTAGGTCAGGTGTAACATGACAGGAATTTGAATATTTGTAAGGGTAGTATCCTAAGACAACATCACATGTCAATGAGCTCTTCACTACAAGGCATTCTATTGAAATGAATGTGTAGGGAATATGTGTGTCTAAATGGTGCTGTTAGTAAACTCCCATTGATGATTAAGGCTGATCACATACTTGGCTATGCAGTGTATTAAAATGTAGGGCAGCCCAGTCAATTATAGCTCAGGATGTGGATGTACAATGGAAGCCACATAAACTCCCAACGCTTGCTGAATAAAAGAAGCTAAAGGATGAAAGAGAAGCTGAGAATTAGATCACATATTGCCAGCTCTCTATGTGGAGGATAATGAGCTGCTGCTGTATAGCACCTTCGGAGCATGGCTGTGAAAATCTCCTTCGTCAACTCCATCCTGCTTCCATGTATGAATGTAAATGCAGCCTGAGGGACAAACCTCTCTCACTCGGCTATGTATTGTGCTGCTAATGAATGTGAAACACCCTGCGTTCCTGCTTCTAATTGTGCTATGGCTGTCTATTTATACTGAATGAGATCACTTGTGTGAATCTCTGCGGCGCAGGGCTAATCTGACAGGTGTCAATAGGGTGCTTTTCCTGATTGTAAAACACTGCAGAATATGTTGGAAATATATATATATATATATATATATACCGTATTTTTCGCCATATAAGACGCACCTGCCCATAAGACGCACCTAGGATTTGGGGGAAGAAAATAAGAAAAAAAAATTTTAAACCAAAAACGCACCATTACAGACAGTGTGGCATTCCCCTTTCCAATTCCCATAGGCAGTGTGGGATGCCCCCATTCCATAGACAGTGTAGCATGCCCCCATCCCATTCCCTGTATATCCAGTGTGGCATCCCCCCCTCCCATTCCCCATATACCCATTGGCTGTGTGGCATCCCCCTCTCCCCACATTCCCATAGGCTGTGTGGCTTTCCCCCTCCCCCCATTAGTATAGGCTGTGTGGCATCCCTCTCTCCCCATTCCCATAGGCAGTGTGGCATCCCCATCCCCCCATTCCCATAGGCTGTGTGGCATACCCCTCCCCCCATTCCCAAAGGCTGTGTGGCATCCCCATCCCCCCATTCCCATAGGCTGTGTGGCATACCCCTCCCCCCATTCCCAAAGGCTGTGTGGCATCCCCCTCCCCCCATTCCCATAGGCAGTGTGGCATCCCCATCCCCCCATTCCCATAGGCTGTGTGGTATCCCCATCCCCCCATTCCCATAGGCTGTGTGGCATACCCCTCCCCCCATTCCCAAAGGCTGTGTGGCATCCCCATCCCCCCATTCCCATAGGCTGTGTGGCATCCCCATCCCCCCATTCCCATAGGCTGTGTGGCATCCCCCTCTCCCCATTCCCATAGGCTGTGTGGCATCCCCATCCCCCCATTCCCATAGGCTGTGTGGCATACCCCTCCCCCCATTCCCAAAGGCTGTGTGGCATCCCCCTCCCCCCATTCCCATAGGCAGTGTGGCATCCTCATCCCCCCATTCCCATAGGCTGTGTGGTATCCCCATCCCCCCATTCCCATAGGCTGTGTGGCATACCCCTCCCCCCATTCCCAAAGGCTGTGTGGCATCCCCATCCCCCCATTCCCATAGGCTGTGTGGCATCCCCATCCCCCCATTCCCATAGGCTGTGTGGCATCCCCCTCTCCCCATTCCCATAGGCTGTGTGGCATCCCCATCCCCCATTCCCATAGGCTGTGTGGCATCCCCATCCCCCCATTCCCATAGGCTGTGTGGCATCCCCCTCCCCCCATTCCCATAGGCTGTGTGGCATACCCCTCCCCCCATTCCCAAAGGCTGTGTGGCATCCCCCTCCCCCAATCCCATAGGCTGTGTGGCATCCCCCTCCCCCCATTCCTATAGGCTGTGTGGCATCCCCATCCCCCCATTCCCATAGGCTGTGTGGCATCCCCCTCCCCCCATTCCCAAAGGCTGTGTGGCATCCCCATCCCCCCATTCCCATAGGCTGTGTGGCATCCCCCTCCCCCCATTCCCATAGGCTGTGTGGCATACCCCTCCCCCCATTCCCATAGGCAGTGTGGCCGCTCTCCCCCCATTCGTACAGGCAGGCGCCATAGTAAAAAAAAAAAAAAACTTAAACTCACCTGTCCGCTGACACCGCTGCGCTGAGCGGCCGGCTCCGTGAATGGGGTGGGCGTGGCCTGCGCTGCAGCGTCGACGCAGGCCACGCCCACCCCATTCACGAGCTGGCTCTGTCCCGGCCCCGCCGCTGCGATCGCTGTCTTTTCAGGCAGCGATGACAGCGGCGGGGCCAGAGACAGAGCCCCTGCCGCTCCTCCATCTGCTCCCCCACATGCGATCACGAAGGTCCGGGCAGCGGGTGGGCGAAGCCTGCGCCGGTGCAGGCCACGCCCACCCACTGCCGGGACCTTCGTGCTCGCATGTGCTCTGAGCCCGGCAGCAGATGGAGGAGTGGCAGGGGCTCTGTCTCTGGCCCCGCCGCTGTCATCGCTGCCTGAAAAGACAGCGATCGCAGCGGCGGGGCCGGGACAGAGCCCCCGCCGCTCCTCTGGCCTCTCGCAGTGTGGCAGACATCGCGGGAGCGCCGGGACGGGTGAGTTTTTTTTTTTTAATTTTTTTTTTTTTTTTTTTTTTTTTACATTCGCCCGATAAGGCGCACTGACATTTTTCCCCCACTTTTGGGGAAAAATAAGTGCGTCTTATAGGGCGAAAAATACGGTGTATATATATATATATATATATATATATATATCATGATCTCAACCCAGAGAGGGTTTTACAAATAGTGTGACCCTAGGCAAAATTAAAAGTGGGGTTAAAAGTTCTAAAGTAACTTAATTTAACAACCCTATGCCCAGTGTCTATAATACTGTCACACATGCCCAGTTCCTATACAGCTTCCTTACATGCACAGTCCCTGTTTTCCTCCCCCATGTACCCAGTGCCAGTTATTTCCTGGAGGAACAAATGTTAGGCCTGGCATTTAAAAGATGGACCTCTTCAGTGGGGACCTGTGTTGTGAAACCCCCATGAATTAGAAACATAGAAACATAGAAGGTTGACGGCAGAAGGAGACCATACTGTCCATCTAGTCTGCCCTTATGTGTATACTGTATGTACTCTTTATCTTAGGATAGATGTGTGCTTATCCCAGGCATGTTTAAATTCAGTGACTGTTGGTTTTTCAACTACCTCTGCTGGAAGTTTGTTCCAAGCATCTACTACTTTCTGTAAAATAATATTTTCTAACATTGCTCCTGATCTTCCCCCCCGACTAGCTTCAGGTTGTGCCCCCTTGTTCTATCATTAAGCTTCTTCTTAAAAACACTTCCCTCCTGAACCTTATTCAGTCCTTTCACATATATAAAGGTCTCAATCATGTCCCCCCTCTCCCTTCTTTCCTCCAGACTATACAAATTAAGTTCTTTAAGTCTCTCCTGATAAGTTTTAAGTTTAAGTCCTTCCACCATTTTCGTTGCCCGCCTTTGGACCCGTTCTATTTGAATAATGTCTTTTTGCAGGTAAGGTCTCCAGAACTGCACACAGTATTCTAGCTGTGGCCTCACCAGGGCTCTATACAGCGGCATCACAACCTCCCTCTTCCTACTGGTGATGCCTCGAGCTATGCAGCCGAGCATCCTGCTTGCTTTTCCCACTGCCTGGCTACACTGGCCACTCATCTTGCAGCTATCAGTAATCAGTACCCCTAAATCTCTCTCCTCCGAGGTCCTGGCTAACACAGTACTGCCCATACGGTACTCAGAGCAGGGATTCCTTCTACCCAAGTGCATGATTTTACATTTAGAGACATTAAACTCTAGTTTCCACAGTTTTGACCATCTATCCAGTAAAGCTAAATCATTTTCCATGTTGCAGACACCTCCAGGAATATCCACCCTATTACTAACCTTTGTATCATCAGCAAACAGGCAAACTTTTCCTACCAAGCCTTCTCCTATGTCACTTACAAATATATTAAAAAGAATGGGGCCCAGGACAGAGCCTTGCGGCACACCACTTGTAACTCACCTTTGTTCAGATTGCACGCCATTTACAACAACGCTCTGATACCGATCCCTCAGCCAACTGGAAATCCACTGAACTATCCAGGGATTGAGTCCTACCTTCAATAACTTATCTATGAGCTCCTTATGTGGTACAGTGTCAAAGGCTTTGCTAAAATCCAGATAGGCGATATCCACAGCACCACCTTCATCTAACACTTTAGTGACATTGTCAAAGAAATCAATAAGATTGGTCTGACATGATCTGCCCTCAGTAAAGCCGTGCTGCTTTCGGTCCAATAGGTCATTAATTTTTAGATGGGAAATTATCTGTTTTTTTAAGAGTGTTTCCATTAATTTGACCACTATAGATGTTAAGCTAACTGGCCTGTAATTACTGGCTTCTTCTCTACTCCCCTTTTTATGGATTGGTACGACATTGGCCATTCTCCAATCATCTGGAACCTCACCAGTTGAAAGGGAATGGTTAAGTAAATCAGTCAGAGGGGCTGCAATCACAAACCTAAGTTCCCTTAGAACTCTGGGGTGGATTCCATCTGGACCCATCGCCTTACTTACCTTTAGATGTGCCAGCTCGGATAGGACATCAGCCTCCAGAAACTCCGGAGCTGTGCCCTCCCAGCTGGATGTTGTGCTATGACCATGCCTGCTACTATCTGAAAATACCGAACAAAAGTAGCTATTCAGATGGTCAGCCACAGCCTTATCTCCATCAATATATTTATTTTCCCTATTTCTAATTTTTGAGACTGCATTGTTTTTCTTCTTTCTATCACCAATATATCGGAAAAAGGTTTTATCTCCCCTCGTCATAGATTTGGCCATTTCTTCCTCCTTTTGCCCTTTAGCAGTCCTTATAATCAGTTTTGCTTCCCTCTGTTTAATTTTATACGCCTCTCTGTCAGCTACATTTCCACTTACTTTATACTTCTTATAGGCAGACTTCTTATCTTTTATGATAGTGCTGACTTCCCTAGTAAACCATAATGGTTTCTTCTTCCTTTTATTCTTGCTAGTTTGTTTCACATATTGCTTAGTTGCCTTTAAGATGGCCATTTTTAATAGTGACCACTGGGCACTCACTTCTGCTACTCTGTTCCACTCACCTAATTTTCTTTCTACATACTCCGCCATTTCCTTCAAGTTTGTCTTCCTAAAGTCTAGCACTTTGGTTCTGGTGTGTGATTGCACAATGTCTGTTTTTATTCTGAACCATAAGCATTGATGGTCACTGGAACCCAGATTTTCTTCAACCCTGACCTCGGACACCAGATCACCATTGGTCAGAACTAAGTCCAGAATGTTATCTCCTCTAGTTGGCAATGTCACAAGTTGTTTTAGAGACACTCCATTAAGTGCCTCTAATATAGTCCTGCTCTTGCATGTCGATGCACTTGGGATATTCCAGTCCACATCAGGCATGTTGAAGTCACCTGTAATGACAATGTCCCCCTTCTCTGCCATTCCACTGATTTCATCTATTGACAGGTTATCTAGATCCTCAGATTGTCCAGGGGGCCTATATATCACACCAATTCTGACCACAGCTCCCTCCTTAGTCTGCATGGTAACCCAGAGAGTTTCTAGTTCATTATGTGTATGCTGAATTATTGTTGATTGAAGGGTAGTCTTGACATAAATGGCTACTCCACCGCCCTTTCTATCCAATCTGTCTTTTCTGTACAATGTGTAACCGGGTATGGCTATCTCCCAGTCATTGTGATCCTTGAACCAAGTCTCTGTTATTGCAACAAGATCCAATTCATCTCTGGCTGCAATTCTAACTGGACCAGTATTACCATGACACATATGTAGCTGCCGCCAGCACCTTTGGCTCCCCTCTGGCGGCTGCGCGCGTCAGCAGTATCTACATTGCTGGTACTGACATGCTCAGTCAAAGGTAGGCCGCATGCTCCTGCAACTCTAGTCAGCTGGTTTAGTAGCTCATTCATATGCTCAGCTGAGACAGCTGACTGGAGAAGGGCCTGATCAACCAAGAATTGCTGATTCCTGGGGGTTTCACAAAGCGGGGGAATTCCAAAATGGGATGCTCTAGGAAAACGTCCCTCAGTGAAAATCCTTGCGATAGGTCTGCCTTAAAGAATGCCATGTTGGTGGACCTGCTCCACTCTCCTATCCAGGTGTTTTCCCTCACCTCCTTCTATCCACTGCATAGCATGGGCTAAAGCAGGGGCTACAGTAAGATGGCTGGCCCCATGCAGCTAGTGTCATCACTTATAGGGATGGCCACCTTACTGTAGCTCCTGCTGTCAGATAAGGAAACATTGACTATTAATTACCAGCATGGTAAGGCCGCCAACCAAAATACGTCTCTGCCGGTAAGATAACAGACTGGTGGCAACACTAGCACTGGCCAGGGACCCTCCAGTGTCCTGGGGGCCCCAGGAAACTGTCTAGTTTGCCTGCCCCCAAACGCTGGCCGTGTCACAACCCTGATCACACTGTAAAGTGATCCTTGTTTTCTTTTTGCCTGACATGCATATTCTTTGTTCTGTATGTAGGCCCCTGTGCAGAAAGTCTAGTGGATGCCCCCTGTAGTTAACTGTAGATAAATTATTTCTCTTTGCTAATAGGGCTTTAATCCGACCCTGGCTATTGTAGCCAAACACTGGCACTCTGGTGCCCTTCAATTAATAATTGTTGATAAGGTGCAAGAAATGCTGTAAGCTAGAAAGGAGTAAAAAATGTTTGGGACTTGGCTTTTTTTGTATTTAAATGAGGTGCTTGCCTGTTTTAGCACCTTCAGTTGACAACATGCTTCCGAGTCAGAAACAGTGACTAAGCAGTGGCCTTCTATTTTGCTCTCCAGTACTTTTAGTCAACAACAACCCCACGTCAGGAACCAAGCTGGCCCATGAGTACAGTCATTAGCCATGCTGGCAAGCTGTGTGGGAATGAGAGTCACACTACAGTCATCGTTTAATACGCAGCAATGAGACATTCTGGGGGGCATCCAGAATTCTGGAGCCCCCGCACATGGGCCCCTTAGACATGATCCTCACTAGGAATACTGAACTGTGATTGGCCACTGGTGCTCAAGTGGGTGGGGCTTTCCAGCATGTGGAACATCACTACCCACGTGAGCTGCGGGTGGCCAATCGCAGCATTGTATTTCCGACGAGGATCAAAGCTAAGATAAGAAAAAACGTGTGTTCTGGGGGAGGCATCCTGGATGCCTCCCCTGTCTGTCTTATTTCGCTGAGACCAACAGCCACACCCAAATGTGTGTTGGTCTGCTCTAATTGTAATCCGGCCTTAGTCACGGCAGTTGTAATCCATAGTATGTCACAATGTCAGCTTATATCAAAAATGTCACAGCACACAGGTATGGTAGCCAAGGGTAAGGGTTAATAGGACTGCAGCATGGGGAGATGACAAGATGGTATCTCAGTAGACACTCAACAGGAAACGGGATAGGTGAAAGCTTCAGCTTGTTTTATTGTTGCAGATTATGAAAAGAAAAGTTTAATACTTTAATTTGTGTGATGGTCAAATTCACCATTCACAGGCCAAATAACTTGTAGAAAAGCAAACCCAGGTGTACTTGCTTTAGAAGTACGTTTCAGTGAAAGGGTTAAAAAGGGTTGTGTCCATCAAGCATAGACTGCAGGTACTCTTACTTATTAGCACGTTTCAAAGGCTTATTCGGGCTTGTGTCTATCAAGCATAAAACACAGCTAACACAGTAGGTGTTCCACCACCCCACTTTTATGTGAACACTAACTCTTAGTAAATCAGGCAGGGAATTATGCAGGGTATGGAGTGCTAGGGGAACCTTTTTCACTATGTAGGTTCAAGATTTCCAGTGGCCTCACTTGGTGTAAGCCTAGAATCAGGTCAGTGTCCAGGGACAGCAATCCCAGCTGGGATCAAGACTTGGCCAGAGTTTAAGGGTTTCCAACAACAGGGACAGCTGCACCTTACAAAAAGTCTAGGCTCTTCCACTGACAGGGCAGATTGCTCCTTACATTAGTTCCATGCCAAAGGCACCCCCCATGGGTTCTCTCTCTCCCGACAGGGTCCTCTCCAGGCATCCTGAAACCCTTGCACGCCAAAGCAGTATATGCTCCTGCACTGTGCTTGCTGTTCCTGCCACATCTGTAATTACCACCCCGACCACCTTACATTGGGTGTGGGCTATGGACAATCTCTGTCTGTCCCTCTGGCTTTCCCTCCAGAAAACTCCCAACCAATCTTAGCAGTTTCCAGTTGATTTCCAAATGTATCTTATGCCACCTGACTCATACAAAGGGGTATCCTACATCGAGATTCCAGGAGTCTGTATTAAATTCTGTTTTCTATTTGTGATCGTATATGCCCACCTAGTGAGCAAAGTGGGAATAACAACAGATTTTATATTTTACTGGACAATTTGCATGTAAATCTCTTTTTGAGCACCCAAATATGTGAGCGTGGTTTTTGATACTTCCACAGCAGCTCACCTGATGCCTGTCCCGTGTGCCTCTCCTCCATGTCATGCAGTGCTGGGTAAAGTCCATAGCAGGGGTTCAAAATGTGCCCTTAATTTCATTTCTCCACGATATAAAAAAGTGGTCAGCTACTCTGTCCCTTGGTGCTCTCAGCATGTGTCAGCACAGCAGGCCACAGGAGTCCCACAGCAGAGCAAGCTCAATACTTATAAAGCTGCACCATGATATACCCTTCTCAGTGCAGCCATAAAAAACACAAGGTACTTACATAAACCCACATATTTGTAGGTACTTTGAAATTGCTCATTTGACACAGTTCCCAGGGGGAATAAGGTTGGAGGTTAGTGCGTGCTATGCTATCTACTAGATGATATCTACCATATTATCTGATCTTTCTGTTAAGAAGAGATATACAAAGTTTTTCTGGGTAATGACTGCATAGCAAAGGAGAGTCCTCTATCCTCTACTGTCCAAGATGGCATCCATATAGGTCAGGGGTAGAGGTTCTTATATTTATCCTGAGAAATGTGAAAAATTGTGTAATATCAAAAACCCATATAAACACAGTGGCTAATCAGAGTAGGGGTCACTTATAAACCCGAACTGAATAAAACTCCAGCCAAGCCTGTGGTTTTCTTCTCCTGGTAGGAATAAAATCCAGGGGTGACATGTTTAGTGTATTAGAGGTGACAGAACCCGATTACCTCTTCCTTCCATTAATAAAAATAAAAAACAGGCCTGGCTCGATATTTCTTGATGCTGGGTATATAAGTCATCCAGTATATTTATATGGATTTTTATTATTGGCCCATTTTTTCGCGATAGTGCTTCTTTAAGCAGCTAGACCTAATGACTATTGTGTACAGTTGGACGAGATTTCAGAAAGGGCTCAAAAAAACACCTAGCCCAGGGTGAGGATGCCATTTCATCGCAAACACCCCACCCCTCACTTGCATAAAAGACACTGGAAGTTTCTAACATTGGACAATACTTACCCTTCATCATTCCTGGGCTGCAGTAAGCACGCCCTGTATCCCCCATCTCTGCCAATTGGGTCCACAGGGATGGCATGCAAAAATACAATTCTGTGAAATACTCACCTGTAGAATTGATATTATTTGTATACAGTACGTCCTGCTCCAGATATAGTACTTACACTTGGGTTATCCTCTGCCAGATGGCGCTACACTGCAGAGACATGCAAAAACAGGTTCCTCCCGGCCCTCAAATACCCGGGGACCTCCCACAAATCCCCAGCATTGAAAAGCAGTGAACAAGAAGCCGGGAGAATTTAACCACCCAAAAACTGGTAACTATAACAATGGTAACAATCACCATACAGGGGATCCAGAATAATGCAAAAAACCAGGGTGGGGTGGAGCAGGACGTACTGTATACAAATAATATCAATTCTACAGGTGAGTATTTCACAGAATTGTATTATTCTTAGTATACAGTACGTCCTGCTCCAGATATAGTACTTGGGACATCCAATAGCAGTGTCCATAAGGTAGGGTGGGATCCCCAACAAAAAAGACAACAGCAGACAGTTTAAAACCACTGTCACCTGCATAACCATACGGCCAAGACAGCATGAGCTGAGGCCCTAACATCAACCTTGTAAAACTTTGCAAAGGTATGAGCAGAAGGCCAAGGTAGTGGCATAGCCAACCAGTTCAACAGAAGCCTGGTGCTGAAAAGCCCAAGAGGCGTCAAGCACGAGTAGAAAACGAATCAAGGCGACAAGGAAGATTCTTCCCCTTGCTGGAATAGGCCTGAGTAACAGCCTGACGAATCCAATCGCTACAGTAGACTTGGCAGAAGCCAAAAAACCCTACCAAGTGCCAGAAGGAACATCCATTAAGGTAATAACCAGGGCCAAGCCGCCCAACTCCCCGAGAGCAGACGAGATCGGGCACATTCATAATGTAATGACCATAGGTCCCAAGGAACATCAGTTCCTCTAAAGGACACAGTGATTTCCAAGGAAAAAACTTCCAACACCTGATTAAGGAATGCAGAACCCTTTCCTCAGCGTTGCTAGGAAAAAGGCACAGCAGGGATAGCAATATCTCGAATCAATGAACATAAGACACCTCCAGATGCAGAGAGTCGGAACTCCACCTTATCCTGGTGTATCTCAAGGAATGGGGGCTAGGTAGACAGAGCCGCCCGCTAACACACCCCTGACCAAGGTAATAGTCACCAGAAGGACAACCTTGAGGGTAAGAACAGCCAGACAGCATCCTGAATAGGACCAAGGGACAAATCCTGCAAGCAGACAGAATGAAATTCAATTTCAAATCCCAACAAGGACCATAGGATTACATGGGGGACGCACATGAGTATCCACTGAAGGAAGTCTTAACCAAGGAAGACTGAACCAGAGACTACTAAGGCAAGGTGGACAGGGCAGAACCTGACCCATCAGAGTACTGAGTTGGAGAACCAACTCCAAATCATGCTGAAAACAACACTAGAACCCTGGGAACCGAGAACGCCCAACAGGGAAGAGACCTAGACTCACACCAATCAATATGGGTATGCCATACGCTATAACAGATAGAAGAAGAAGAGGAAGAAGCTTGCTCCTAGCCTTCCCATAGTCTCAAACACCGAGACAGATAAGCCTGTCTCCATCAAGATGTATGTTTCAGCAGTCAGGCCGACTAGGCCAGAGACTGTAGATTGGAGTGACGTAAAGGGGGCCCTGAGTGATCAGAGCTGGCACTCCTGGCAAAGGTACAGAAAACTACTGTCCTCGGTACCATGTCTGCAAACCACACTCTACTAGGGCACCTGGGGGCCAACAGAATCACTGGTCCCCTTTCCATAGCAATCCTGCGCAGAACCCTGCCTAGCAGGGGGAATGGAGAAAAGACATACCGAACCGAAAGTCTTGTCATGACGTTACTAAGGCATCCGGACCACTGCCAGAGTATCCTGGGACAGAGAAACAAAGGCCGAGAGCCTGTGATCGTGACGGAACACAACAGATCCACGACTGGTTGGACTCCATAGTGACACGGGGATTAGCACATCCTGTCGCAGAGGGGCTCCACCGGAGCTAATCTCACTGATATGCAGGGAACATTGTCTCCACCCAGAAAAGGAACATAGACACTTCCTGGAGGGTCCACCAGCTCCAGGCCCCTTCCAATGATTAATGTAGGACATCTGTCCTCAGACGGAGCGCCCCCAAACTGGCAAGCCCAGAAGGGAAGTGGTCAAGCGAGATAGAACCAACTGAAAACGCTCACAGTTTAGAACCTCAATAGGTGTAAGGACCTTCTAAGGGCCCCACCACCCCCAGAATCGCAGGGAGTTTCAGAAGAAACCCTCCACCTTCAACCTGATAGGTTGGCATCCATGGTGACCGTTTCCAGGAAGGGGCAAGAAGGAACTGCCCCCAGACAGGTCCCTAGAGTTCATCCACTTCCAAGAGAAGGCCCACAGACCCTGCTCCAGGGATGCTGGATCCCTGTCCTGTATTAACAATAGAAGTCGCAGAAGGGCCCAAGGGGAACTGAGCATAAGGGACCTCTTCCGAGCAAGTCACCAACGGGCCCACCAGCTGCATCCCTGCCTGGTGAAGGGGCCGGGACAGCAATGAGGGACTGAGCCCATGTGACCAGATTGCCCACTGTATCGCTGAGAAGGGGAGATTCTGGTTTGAACCTAATCCAGAATCATTCCTAGTAATGGAGTTACCATTTAAGGGGACCATGAGGACTTGGGGTGATTGATCACCCATCCAAATGACTCCCAATGGACACCACCAGCCAGGTATCCATCTTAGCCTGACGTAGAGACTGGGAAGTGAGAAAGGATGTCCAGGTAGGTCATCACGCCCCTTGGTCTCATCAGAGACATCACCATCATCAGCACCTGAGTGAGCACTCTGGGAGTTGAAGAGAGGCTAGATAACCAGGCCACAATTAGCAGTGTTGGACTACCAACACGAAGCCGAAGAGCCTCAGAGACCTGAAGGCACAGGGATGTAAACATAAGCATTTTAGAGTTCCCTAGACGGCAAGAAGCCCACTGGGCGCAAGGTGCTGATGGCCCATCTCAGAGTTTCCATGTAGAAACTGCCTGTAATTAGAGAATTGCTGTGAATCCAGAATGGGCCAGCCCGACCCATCCTTTTGGGGGACTGTGGAAAGGTTGGTGTAGCGGCCCCTGCCTCTGCCTGTTACGGGCAATCTGCAAGAGACCCTCAGACCTCGCAGGCCTAGCATGGCCTGTGCCAGCAACTGAACAGCGGCAGGGACCAGGAGTACCTGGGACCTGATAAAACTGGGGAAGGCCGCGCGGCAAACTCTATCTTGTATCTGGAGGACACAACCTCCTGAATCCACCAGAATGAGGCGAGATGCCTCCTGATAAGAGCAAGGTGCGGCAGCCATCCCCTCACCCAGACGGGCGAGGGCGCCCCATCATGCTTGAGGGGGTTTGGTGGAAGATTTGGGCTTAACCCCGCCGGAGGGGCCTGGGCGTTGTCTGCTGCTCATGGGGCAGGAGTCAGCACGAAAAATCCGGAAGGACACCGCTGGTTCCTGTTTAACACTAAGGTAGGGGGGAGGAGGGGTGCCCCTGCCCCAAGGGGGCCGAGACGGCCGTCTGCGTAGGGGTGATTTGCCCTTTTTACCGAACAGGTCCAGACGGGCCCCAAATAGGCATTGCTCTCTAAAGGGAAGCCCAGTAAGAGTCTTTTTAGTAGCATCGTCAGCACCCCACTGTCGCAGCCAAACCAAGCGATGTATAGCCACCGCAAAGGGCAGAAGTTCTTGCACACATTCTAATGGTGTCATCCAGCACTAATAGCATAAATTTTATAAATACATCACAACTGGAGAGTGCATTAAACACCTCCCACGGGAGATCCTCAGGGTGATGATCAAGCAACTTTCTGATGAGGGTTCTAGCGGCCACTGCAGTAATAGCCGCGGCACAGACCGGGCGCAGTGCCGTCCCTGCACAAGAAAAGGCGTGGGAGGCCAGCAGATCAATGCGCCGGTCCTCAGCATCCCGAAGGGAACTATAAGCAGGGGTTGTAATAAAGGGGGGATTAGGGACCCCTATGATCGGCGCATCCACCATGGGGGGTGATGACCAACAATTAACCACCTCAGGGGGAAAAGGGTATTTTCTATCCCAGTCCCCTGGAACCCCTGGAAGTTTACTGGGGCATTCCAATTCCTTGAGCACAAGAGCATGGAAATGAGCCTGCTCTAGAAATTCCAAACGTGCAGTCGCAGTATGGAAACGCTCCCCTCTAGGCTTTGGGACCTCACTGGGGAGAGAGATAGACAGTGCCTTAAAGACCTTATTCAACAAGTCGTCAGTGTCACACTGGCCCCAGTATTCATGACTAGAATCGAGAATCGTCATGACTCCTCGGCCTCTCATCAGATGAGCCTGAGTCAGAGAACAACTCCCCTTCATCAGAAGGGGTATAGTCACACGGAGTAGTAAACTCCTCGGTTCTCATAGAAAATACAGAAACATGGGGCGACAGGTGCCGCTTCCTACCAGGGCCCATGCGCTCTGACAACCTAGCAATAATCTGTTCAGCCGTAGGCAGTCTGGGAGGGCCAGCAGGCTGCAATTCCCCACTTGTATGTGACTCAGCAGGAGTGAGATTGAAGCCTGGGGTGATAGTGAATTGAAGCTAGGTGCAGCCACTGGCCAACCCGCTACACGGGGCATGGGGCAATAGTGCGGGAGGGGCATCCCCTAGAGGCTCACCATCAGCCTAAACCGCCTACCCTTTGGTGGGGGACTGCGGTGGTGCATGGCTCCATAAGCACGCATGGTGCTGCCTACCTTCACCCGACCAGCGCAGCCCAGGCTGGGAGGCACATCACAGGGAGGACGGGTGGGAATAGTCCAACAGGGCCGCAGGCTTTAATAGCCCCGCTCACCTGCGAGAGAGTAATACTTCATGTCTTCGCAGTCAGCACTGCAGAGAAATCTGGGGATTTGTGGGAGGTCCCCGGGTATTTGAGGGCCGAGAGGAGCCTGTTTTTGCATGTCTCTGCAGTGCAGCGCCATCTGGCGGAGGATAACCCAAGTGTAAGTACTATATCTGGAGCAGAACGTACTGTATACTAAGAATATTCATTTTCGTATTTCATCCTCCATATGAATGCTACAGTTTGAGCCTGAAGGCAATCTTTTCCCGTCTTAACATCTTTAATGTTTTGCTTTCACATGGTTTAATTTAATTAGAATTTCAAACATCCTTTATTCTTAAACAATGTGATTTTCTGCAAAGCATGGCAGCGAGAAGTCATAATTAGCATCATAAAGGACACGGACACGTTTTTGTTCTGCAGTCTTTGTTTAAGCCACGGCCAAATAGAAAAATAGAACTATTAGTGGGCAATTATTTAAGCAGCTGGTTCTCATCTCATATTTAAACTCACGCAAACACACACATATATATATATATATATATATATATATATATATATATATATACAGTGGCAGGTTGTAGGTCAAGATGGCTGCAAGTTAAAGAATGTTAAGCGCACATTCATCTCACCAGGATCCAGTGATGCAGTCAAATTTGTCACGGGAGTATGTGCAGTGGAATCTCTGCTCCTTTGACTATGTGTCCGCAGGGGCACGCACAGTAATTCTGGCTGCATTCTCCTCTCCCATGCTATTATTACTTTCATTATTATTGTTTAGTTATATAACGCCATCTTCTTATGTAGTGCTGTAATAACAGACAAGGAAAATCATACAGTACAGAGACCATTCCAAACTAACTATAAAGTTCAGACCAAATGTTATGAGAACAGGAGACAATAGGGGAGAGAGCTCTGCCCTTGTGAGCTTGCAGTCTAAAGGACGGGGCGTGGAGACAAAGGGGGAGGGTTCACAAGTGGTAGAGCTTGGGTTTGGCGGCTTGTGCCCTGTGAAGGTTATAGAAGTTGCTTAAGCCAGTTTTTATAAGCTGGCCAAGACCATAAGTATATGTTGACAAAAGAAGGGGTCCTAGGATGGAGCCATGTGGTACATCAACAGGCAAGAGAGGAGGAGAGGAAATTGTGTTTTAGTAGGACACAAATGATTGATTAGTTAGAGAGATGGGAGGATAGCCAAGAGAGTGCAAGACCATCAATTCCAAGTAGAAGCAGAGCATGGTTGACAGTTTCAAAATCAGGGGATAGGTCAAGAAGAAAGAGTATTGACATTTGGATTTGGCAGTTAATAAATCATTGGTGACATTTTTAGTGTAATGATTTGAGCGATATGGTGCTGCCTCTGTCCAATACAGGTATGTGTCATGATGTGCCTCTACCTTTGCAGCTGGCAGTGCCCCCTCCCCATGACTGAGCCCAACACCAAACCTGCAACACTAACAGTGGCCCTAACTCATCTTCAGAAAGCAGGATTCTTGGACAAAGGTGCCCCAATGGCCTCGGCACCCAGGGTGATCTCCCTGCTCGCCCTGCCCTAGAAACAGTCCTGCGCCCTAGAAATCTTACTATGTTGACCAAAAGTCTACTTTAACTATTGGTCTGGTTTTGCTGGCTTGCACCAAGCCCAGCCTGGACCCATCCAACACCTTTGGGCTATCTGTATATTTAGTAAAAACCTCTGTATCCAAAGGAATAAGGGTGGTTGGAATTCAGCTTAAATGGATTAAAATCCATTGATCCTGTGACTGATGGCAGGGGGAGTAAGATACAGAACTGCCACCGACCGTTCTGGCTCTGGGTGGCGCTGGAAGCGATCCAGCAAACAGTTTAAGTTTAAACCCAAATTCAGATATAGAAGGATGTTTTCAGAGGTCCATAGCCCCTAGCACCTGGGCTCTAGAATCTAACAGACTCTAATTTCTCCCAGGGTACTCCCTGATTTGGTATGCCGCTGTGTGTAAAACTCCTTTATACTCACTTCGATATGGCATAAAGGCTGCCAATGGCATCCCTTGCCCCCTCTGTCAGCTGCATAGTGGCACCAGGCATATCTAAATAGCTGGCAGCAGGGTTGTTTCCTAGGGGAGGGCAAGCAGGGTGATTGCCTGATGGGTCAGTTTGGACTTTTGCAACATTCAGCATCACACCATGTCATTTTTTTATGTATGTGCAGTTAGGATGTTGTGTTGGTGATAGCTGTTTGCTGAGGATGTTCTATATACCGTATATACTCGAGTATAGGCCGACCCGAATATAAGCCGAGGCACCTAATTTTACCACAAAAAAATGGAACAAGTTATTGACTCGAGTATAAGCCGAGGCGGCTTTTTTCAATTGGAATTGGAGTTGACACACAGAAAGAGAGACACACACACACACACACACAGAAAGAGACACACACACACACACACACACACACACACACACACACACACACACACAGAAAGAGACACACACACAGAAAAAGACACACACACACACACACAGAAAGAGACACACACACGCACTGTGGGTACCTGCTGCTGCTGCCGCCGCCGCTCTCAGACGCGCAGGTGTCGGGGGTCAGGGTTTGGCCGAGGTTACCCTGCAGAGGGGCAGCGGGGTCCCTCTCCCCTCCTCCTCCTGCCGGTCGCTCGGCACACAACACCCTCCATTCAGCTCTGCCTGGCAGCCGCCAGCCGCCGCCGTTCTCATACACACACCAGCACTTCCTGGCTGTTGCGCGCTGGTCGTCGGTGGGCGTGCCCCATATGGCCGGCGTCCAATGAAAACATTGGACGCCGCCCATTGACGACCAGCGAGCAGCAGCCTGGAAGTGCCGGTCAGTGTGTGAATGTGTGTGCGTGTTTGTGTGTATGAGAGCGGCGGCGGCGGAGGCAGCAGCGGGTACAGCAGGGACCCGCAGCGGCCGCCCCTCACCCTCCAGCATCTGTTGGGTTCAGGGTTGCGGCCTTCCCTGGCAGTCCGCCCCTGGACTCGAGTATAAGCCGAGGCGGCTTTTTTCAGCCCAAAAAGTGGGCTGAAAAACTCGGCTTATACTCGAGTATATACGGTACTATCCTTATACAGAACTATTTACATTCAATTTTTTAAAGGGCACAGTATCTACCATTCCACTTGACACCCCGGGCATAGAGGTGATTAGGTCCAGCTCGGCTTGCCCTTTTTAAATGCCAGGCCGTCATGGAGTGTGGAAATGGCAACCTCTATTCATTGTGTAGCCTCGCTGGTGCTACCGCTAATTTATGTTTCTCCCTCTCTCTGTCAGAATGACTTGC
The DNA here is from genome assembly GCA_027917425.1 of Gastrophryne carolinensis. Lineage (NCBI taxonomy): Eukaryota > Metazoa > Chordata > Amphibia > Anura > Microhylidae > Gastrophryne > Gastrophryne carolinensis. The sequence goes on along the minus strand of CM051238.1, from coordinate 409,842,507 downwards.
ATCGCGCCATCCAGAGGACCCACTCTGCCATGTTCAATCAAGTCTTCATCCTAATCTGCACCCTCATCTGCCTCATGTTTACCTGGTGAGTACGCTGTGATGTCACAGAACTGCTGAATGTCTCTTCCTGTGAATGTGTCTGACGTGACGGCTGGTGGCAGCTCGTAAATGGCACTTTATTTGCACAAGGCTCATTTGTCATCTGCTGTTATCTCTTAAGTGGACCTGTCTCATCATATTATCTACAGCTTTGTGCCAAAAAAAACCTTGCAGGAATTTTAGCAGTAGGAAGATTTAAGCACGTTATAATTATCATTATTATTATTGTTGCTTTTTTTATATAGCACTGCCATCCTCCGCAGTGCTTTACAAAGTTAAAACTGCATTCTGGGAAAAAGTAAAACAGCAACTTTTAAAGCTTCTCTAGACTGAATCAATAGCTCCCTAGCAGCTGTAATGTTCATCGATCCACATACCGTATATGATTTTAACAAATGAAGGAACAATACAGTTAATCTGATTAATTTATTAATCAAACAATTAATCACATTAACCACTAAATATTCACACAATGTATCATGCTAGGAAACAATTTAAATTCAAAACGATTTTCTTAACAGAAATTAAAAAAGATTGCTCAATCTTCATGCAAAACCTCTGTAGAAAAAGTTCACAAGAATAATAAATACACATAAACAGCATGGAGCAACCCAAACTTTTTTTTTAAACATTTAACGGGGAGGCCGATTCATTAATGGCGGCAGGTAGCGACAGTTGAGCGACTGTAGCGGCATTTTCAGAGCGCCCGCTAGTAGTCGCTGTGTTTGGCCGTTGTTCGGTTGTTGATAGCGACTCGGTTTGCCGTAATGTTGAATATTGGGTGAGGAGTCGCTATTTGACAGGTTCCGCGCTGTATGGGAGCGCATGATAGCGACTGGCCCTAGCGACCGGCTCCCACCATATTCATTAAAAAAATCACGCTCAAAAAATTCTCGCGCTGTAAAATGCATGTTTAAACCCCAGAGCGCTGGCGGCGATGGGTTAAAAGTAGTTTTTTAACCCCCAAACAACCATATTTTTGGAAACCAAAAAAAACTAGTTTTTTAAATAACTTTGTAATATGAATACATTAATATCAGACCTGTAATATCAATTCTGTACAATTTTTTTTTTTTTTTACCTTAAATGGCAGAAGTGGTCACAGAATTTTTACATTTAAAAAAAAAAAAAAAAAAATTAATAACAATTAATTATGAATATTTAAAGATTGTTCCATTGAAATGCATTGGAGAGCGCCAGGTAGCGAGAGGTCATACCTGTCGCTGTTCAAGGTCGGACGCTGGCGCTGTGGGCTGAGGCTGGAATAATGATGAATGAGTTGCTATATGGCGCTATCTCAGTCGCTAAGCAGGATTGGCTTGATAAATGTGTGATTGTGGTGGGGAGCCGGCGTTCTCGTGCGGGGCCCGTCATTACCGGCCGCTCACCAGTCGCTACCTGTCGCTATTCCCTCATAAATAAGGGCCTAAGTCTCTTGTGTGTAATTTGTATCCAGTTTTCAAAGACATTCATCCATATTCATAGACAAATCTGGATAATTGATTCCACCACCGACACCAGTCTCACACCAGACTCACCAGACTTCAGTAAAAAAACGGGCATGTAATTACCTTTTGCAGGCTGCAGAAATGAATGGCATGTGATTCCCTTTGCTAGAAACTCAATGATTTTTAATAGTATGCTAGCGTTTTGATATATAAAAACATTTCCATGATCATTCCACAATAAGCAGCACACTGATGTATTTCATTATGAGGTGCCCTAAACAGAAGGACTCAAAAAAAGAGCCCTTCCCCATCCCCTCTCTAATTCCTGCCTCCTTAATCTTCCCCTTGCTCCCATGTACCCCCAGACAAAAACTCCCAGCTCATGTTCTGCCCTCAGTGCTTTACCACAGCATTATGGCTATAGGGGGCACCTTTACCCCTGATTCATTATTTGTCTCTACAATACAAAAGCTACAGTTCCATTTAGTTAAGATTGGCCATACTCACCCTTGCCCATGATCAGTTCATATGGCCATATAGCTTTATACCTGAGTTGCTCTTGTTGACTAACCAGGAAGAACTTTTGGGGACTCAGTGGGGATGTTGCAGTGCTGGCCAGGGGCTGGTAGTATCCTGGGTTGATTTTTGTACTTGCACTCCTGGCTATGTCCATGCCCCTCACCTAACACCTCCCCCCAGCCACTGACCCAAGTCTCACATCTAACCCATTTTCACTGATACTGACCCAAACCCCTCATTTAACTCCTGTTGACCTGCCAACCCATACCTAACCCTCCTTTCCAACCACTGACCTGTAACCACTCACCTAACCCATCCTCAACAGTCACTGACTTAAACTTCTCAATAAATACCCCTCCCCAGTGGCTGACCAAAACCTAGCCCTCCACTCTAGTCGCTTACCTGTCTCCCCTCATCTAAACCCTCTCCCCAGCCCCAACCCAAACCCTTTACCTAACCCCTCCCCAGCTGATGATCCGATTCCCTCACCTTACCCCACTCCTCAGCTCCATTTTTAAATTTGGGGCTCTGCATTTAAATGTTGCCCCTTTTCCTGGCAATGACATCAATCACATAATGAGCTCTAACCAACTGTAGTCTGGCTTCCAAATAGTCTGTGGAACTGTGAACTGATGTTCTGCTGAAAAAGTTTGAGGACCTCTGGTCAAAGCGTAGGTAGCTGTTGGCGCATGCAGCTAATCCAACCCATACAATTCAAACACAATTGTTTCCAGTTTGCGTAACTATCTCTACAAAAAGATTTGCAGCATCATGCAGAGATGAAAATTAAGGTGCACATTAAGACTGTTACCAATGAGCAACATAGCCCCTAAGTGAATCCCTTATCATCATATAAAGCCTAGCTCTCGGCAATCTGCATCATTTTCTCTCCTAATAGCATCTCCCTCGGAAAATAATATATTGAAAACAGAGTAGAAAAAGTTCTAGTTTTGGAATTAATAATGGATTCCCAGTACAATATGTTATTCCTGTATTAGTCAAAATGCTTAAAGCACGACTGTATACAAAACTTTTATTCCAGTTGGTCACCACAGTCATGGAAATATTTTATGTTTCAATACATTTCAATTGAGAAATGCAGATATAATATATCTGTAAAACATTAGAAAATAATTGATAGGTAATATAGTATTAAAAGAAAATATAATAAATATTGAAAATCAATAAAATGAAGGTTTGTAATACAAATGCAGGCAGTGCAGAGGATAACCCAAATCCTCCCCTAGCAGGTGAGGTAAGGGGTAAGATCTAGGACAGAAACAACACAATATATACAGTGTCAAACACTAAAGGCTATCTTGATATAAAATATGGTATTAAAGGGATATTCCAGGCAAACGGTTAAATTAGCCTGCTTCTGTTGGCTCATGCTGGCTGTCAGAGGTGGCATCAGGTGCGTAACTAGGGGGTACAACTGCTCCAGGGCCCAGGAGGTCAGCAACATCATTGTTGGTGGTTCCAGTGCTGGTTTTCCTGCCTTACTCAGCTTACCTAACCAGTGGCATGTTATGACATCATCTAATCTGTATGACATCAGCCATGGAAGTCAAATGGAGACAGTTCAGAAAAACAATTGCATGGGCAAATCTACAGGAAAGATAGCATCCGGTCTTTTGCGCCCAGATAGGGCTTTAGATCAGATGCTGAAGACTCCCTGGTTTAGGTATCCCGTGCCTGACCTGGAAGTCCTGATACTCCATCATGACCCAGTTTTATCCCAGGTGTTGATCAGAAGTGGTTATCTCCACAACAGCAATGGGTTAAACTCATTGAAGTAGATGTCTACGCCCCAGAATAGTAAGCATCAAAAGCATGACATAAATGTCACACAAGGTATTATGTAGTGTTTTGTCATTTTTACCAAAGCTCAACTTGAGTGTTGTTATTTTACAAAAAATAAGTAGGAAGCCTTTATGTATAAAAAGGCCACCAGCCTTGACAAAGTTGCGTACGGCAACAAAACGTGCTGGCGGCAGCAGTGGTGGCTTTTTCACCCAGGTTACATCTTGAATCTGCGCCCCCCCCCCCGTACCTACTATCGGCCGAGGTGGTACTGAGGATTGGTGAGGGTCGCTTTCTGCTTTAATCGCTTGTCCATCTATATTCTCTATTGGTGGAGTTATATCTGAATTGTGTCCACCTTCCCTTCTGCTTTGAGGCCGGGACTGGATTGCAAACATTTTGGGCATCAATCTGCCATTCCTATATGGTTTGAATAAAGCATTCCATTACCCACACTCTGGTAGTTTATTGAAACGGTGAAGGGTTACACTGTTACAAAGGTGTTTGGAGTGAAGTGACTTTAAACCATTCTTCTTTGGGGAGAAGTGCATGTACATTGGGACTCACTTTGAATTTCTTGCATCCTTCTTGGACTGATTTAATTTTATCTCAATTTTTCTGGATCTTAAAAAGTTTTATATGCTGCTCTGTGCTTGATTTGTTACATGCTGTTATTTGACAAACTCATGTGATGATGGGCTAAAGGCTATTAATGGTCCTGGGCAGACAGTCATTTTGTATGCTTACCTTTTTTTTATGAGTCATTTCAAACTAAAATGTTACAAAAAACTATTTTGTAAGTTAAAACCAACATTTTGTTTACATAGAATGGTCCCAGGCAGCCATTTTGTTTCTTCCTGTCTATTTTTATCACATATTGTTTAGTTTCAATATAAAGTGTAACTAAAATGTTCTGGTATAATGCGTCAGTTGAACTAGCCACACTACAGTAAGATCACCAGCTGTAAAACTGCACTGAAAGTGCTCAAGAATCATGAGGGTCAGATAAATGAAAGCTTGCATAGTGACTTAATTGTTGTCTGATGGCTGCCTTGATTCACAAAGGGTAGAAAATAACTCTTATGGTAGTAAAAAATTCAATTCATGAGAAAAAAAGCCTGAGAATGTCACTGTTAGTGAATCACCAGATAGGAATACAATGAAAGTAAATGACTAGAGATGAGCGAACTTTTGAAAAATTCGATTCGACTGATTCGCCGAATTTTCCGACAAAAATCGTTTCGACCCGAATAAATTCGCGACGAATCGCTATTAAAAACGGCTATTTCTGAGCCTCCTAGAGCCTCAATAGGGTTGTAAACCATTCTGCCTTGCTGTAACACGCACAGGATGCGTGCTGGGTTAGTTAAATAATACTTTGAAGAAATATCACATGCAGATCAGAGGCATCGCTAATAGAATCGCAGAGCGGCACAATTGCAGAGAGTTGAAGTGGCATCACTATGAGGGGCAGAAGGAGCCCAAATATACACTGGAGTTGGCCTCAGGAGCCCAAAAATTGGATGAATCACACCCTGGAGTTGGCAGAAGTTGGCAGCAGCAGCAGCAGGAGCCCAAATATACACTGGAGTTGGCTTCAGGAGCCCAAAAATTGGATGAATCACACCCTGGAGTTGGCAGAAGTTGGCAGCAGCAGCAGCAGGAGCCCAAATATACACTGGAGTTGGCCTCAGGAGCCCAAAAATTGGATGAATCACACCCTGGAGTTGGCAGAAGTTGGCAGCAGCAGCAGCAGCAGGAGCCCAAATATACACTGGAGTTGGCTTCAGTAGCCCAAAAATTGGATGAATCACACCCTGGAGTTGGCAGAAGTTGGCAGCAGCAGCAGCAGGAGCCCAAATATACACTGGAGTTGGCTTCAGTAGCCCAAAAATTGGATGAATCACACCCTGGAGTTGGCAGAAGTTGGCAGCAGCAGCAGCAGGAGCCCAAATATACACTGGAGTTGGCCTCAGGAGCCCAAAAATTGGATGAATCACACCCTGGAGTTGGCAGGAGTTGACAGTAGCAGCAGCAGGAGCCCAAATATACACTGGAGTTGGCTTCAGGAGCCCAAAAATTGGATGAATCACACCCTGGAGTTGGCAGGAGTTGACAGTAGCAGCAGCAGGAGCCCAAATATACACTGGAGTTGGCCTCAGGAGCCCAAAAATTGGATGAATCACACCCTGGAGTTGGCAGAAGTTGGCAGCAGCAGCAGCAACAGGAGCCCAAATATACACTGGAGTTGGCTTCAGTAGCCCAAAAATTGGATGAATCACACCCTGGAGTTGGCAGAAGTTGGCAGCAGCAGCAGCAGGAGCCCAAATATACACTGGAGTTGGCCTCAGGAGCCCAAAAATTGGATGAATCACACCCTGGAGTTGGCAGGAGTTGACAGCAGCAGCAGCAGGAGCCCAAATATACACTGGAGTTGGCTTCAGGAGCCCAAAAATTGGATGAATCACACCCTGGAGTTGGCAGAAGTTGGCAGCAGCAGCAGCAGGAGCCCAAATATACACTGGAGTTGGCCTCAGGAGCCCAAAAATTGGATGAATCACACCCTGGAGTTGGCAGGAGTTGACAGCAGCAGCAGCAGGAGCCCAAATATACACTGGAGTTGGCTTCAGGAGCCCAAAAATTGGATGAATCACACCCTGGAGTTGGCAGAAGTTGGCAGCAGCAGCAGCAGGAGCCCAAATATACACTGGAGTTGGCTTCAGGAGCCCAAAAATTGGATGAATCACACCCTGGAGTTGGCAGAAGTTGGCAGCAGCAGCAGCAGGAGCCCAAATATACACTGGAGTTGGCCTCAGGAGCCCAAAAATTGGATGAATCACACCCTGGAGTTGGCAGAAGTTGGCAGCAGCAGCAGCAGGAGCCCAAATATACACTGGAGTTGGCCTCAGGAGCCCAAAAATTGGATGAATCACACCCTGGAGTTGGCAGAAGTTGGCAGCAGCAGCAGCAGGAGCCCAAATATACACTGGAGTTGGCTTCAGGAGCCCAAAAATTGGATGAATCACACCCTGGAGTTGGCAGAAGTTGGCAGCAGCAGCAGCAGGAGCCCAAATATACACTGGAGTTGGCCTCAGGAGCCCAAAAATTGGATGAATCACACCCTGGAGTTGGCAGAAGTTGGCAGCAGCAGCAGCAGGAGCCCAAATATACACTGGAGTTGGCCTCAGGAGCCCAAAAATTGGATGAATCACACCCTGGAGTTGGCAGAAGTTGGCAGCAGCAGCAGCAGGAGCCCAAATATACACTGGAGTTGGCCTCAGGAGCCCAAAAATTGGATGAATCACACCCTGGAGTTGGCAGAAGTTGGCAGCAGCAGCAGCAGCAGGAGCCCAAATATACACTGGAGTTGGCTTCAGGAGCCCAAAAATTGGATGAATCACACCCTGGAGTTGGCAGAAGTTGGCAGCAGCAGCAGCAGGAGCCCAAATATACACTGGAGTTGGCCTCAGGAGCCCAAAAATTGGATGAATCACACCCTGGAGTTGGCAGGAGTTGACAGCAGCAGCAGCAGGAGCCCAAATATACACTGGAGTTGGCTTCAGGAGCCCAAAAATTGGATGAATCACACCCTGGAGTTGGCAGGAGTTGACAGTAGCAGCAGCAGGAGCCCAAAAAATGGCCTAAAGACATAAATATGTTTTGCACCATTTGGAAAGTGTAAAACGTGGCACCATGCTGAATCTAGTCGCATGCATCAGGCATTGGTGGGTGGAAATCCTGGCTGATCCATCCCTGATTCATTTTGACAAAGGTGAGTCTCTCCACATTTTTAGTTGACAGACGAGTTCTCCTCGCCGTAACTATTGCCCCCGCCGCACTAAACACCCGCTCAGATGGCACGCTACTTGCCGGGCAGGACAGCTTTTCCAGGGCAAACTCTGCTAGTTGCGGCCACAAATCAAGTTTGGCTGCCCAGAAGTCCAGCGGATCCTCAAGGTGTGTTGGCATGGTCATGTCAAAGTATGACATGACCTGCTGGTTCAGGTCCTGCTCCAGGTCTTCCTGCTGCTCATGAGTAGCCTCACTATGCGGGTGTAGAAAGCTACTCATTAGCGACTGAAGACTGAGGCTGCTGCTGCTGATGGAGCTTCTGCTGCTGCTGCTGCCAACCCCCCCAGCGGCCATGGCAGTGGAAGGTGAGCGCAGAGGTCCCCTCGAGTCAGACCTGCGAGAGTATGGACCATGGCGCAGATAGGCATCGGCCAACTGCCTACGTAGAATGTCTTTGTAGTAGTTGAGTTTGTCCTCCCTCTCGGTGGGTTTAAAAAATGCCCCCATTTTGTGCCGGAAGCGAGGGTCCAATAAGGTGGACAGCCAGAAGTCATCCCGCCGACAGATGGAAACAATTCTGGGGTCACTACGCAAGCACGTGAGCATGCTTCGTGCCATTTGCGCAAGTGACTCGGATGGACTACCTGTCTCCATCTCCACTGCATACTGCCACGGTGTGCCCGGGTCCTCTGTCTCGCCTTCCTCAAAAACCTCTAGCTCCTCTGGCTGCTCCTGCTCCTCCTCTCCTGTCCGCTGACTAGATAAACCAGCCATTTCGCCAAGCCTAAACTGTGTTTCGCTGGGCAACTCCTCCTCCTCCTCTTCCTCCTCCTCCAGTTCAGCTCCAGCGGGGTTCATGTGGCCGTAAGATGTAAACGCCATGTCTCCAGTGCCCTGACCAGCCATGGTTTCCAACATGTGCTGTAGTACATGAAGCAGTGGAATCACGTCGTTCATCCCGTAATCCTGCCGACTGACAAATAAAGTGGCATCCTCAAAGGGCCTGAGCAAACGGCAGGTGTCACGTATGAGCTGCCACTGGTTGACATTGAAGTTACACAGGGGAGTCCCCCTATCTGCTTGGATCATCAGGAAATCCGTGATGGCTTTTCTCTGTTCATATAATCGGTCCAACATGTGAAGGGTGGAATTCCAACGGGTGGAAACATCGCAAATCAGACTATGTTGGGGGATACCATTCTGACGCTGTAGCTCAAGAAGGGTGTGTTTGGCGGTGTAGGAGTGGCTGAAGTGCATGCAAAGTTTCCTTGAAGTTGTTAGGATGTCTTGCAGATGGGGGGAACACTTCAGAAACCGCTTGACAACCAGATTGAAGACGTGAGCCATGCAGGGGGCATGGGTCAGGCTTCCTTGGCGCAGCGCAGACAAAATGTTCTTCCCATTGTCGGTAACCATGATTCCCATTTTAAGTTTTCTCGGAGTAAGCCATGTTTGGATTTCCTGATGAATACATTTAAGCAGTTCCTCCCCTGTGTGACTCCGTTCGCCAAGACAAACCATGTGAAGCACTGCGTGACACCTCCGTGCCCTGCACACATGGTAGACTGGAGGGGCACTGAGACTTGAGCCTACAGTGGAGGGTGAGGAGATGGCGGAGGATGAGGAGGCCGAGTCGCACGGTGTCACAGGCCCAATGGGCAGAGAGCGCGGAGGCCGAAGCGGCGTGACCTGTCCAAGTTGCTGCTGCAAAGGGACCACATTCACCCAGTGGGCCGTAAACGACATGTACTGCCCCTGACCGTAGTTACAGCTCCAGATGTCGGCGCTGCCATGTATTTTGCTACACACCGACAGGCTCAAGGACTGGCCCACCTTCTGTTCAACAAAAGTGTGCAGCGCTGGTACTGCCTTCTTGGCAAAGAAATGACGGCTTGGGACTCTCCACCTCGGCTCGGCACAAGCCATCAGTTCTCTGAAAGGTGCAGATTCCACCACCTGAAAAGGGAGCGACTGCAGCACCAGCAACTTGGACAGGAGCACATTCAGCTTCTGCGCCGTAGGATGAGTGGGCGCATACTGCTGTCTCTTGGACATGGCTTCGCTGATGGATTGCTGGCGGGATGCATGACTTGGAGGAGGAGGAGGAGGAGCAGGAGCGACAGAGGATGGGTATGACGCACAGCTGCCTTCGGCTGAGGTGCTGGAGCCTTGGCTGGCAGAAATTGGGAGCTCACTTGGTGAGGAAGCAGACTGGACCACCCCTTGGGAGCCTCGGTTCTCCCAGGTCGTTTTATGGTGACGCATCATATGTTGACGCAGGGCCGTGGTGCCAACATTTGGACCCTGGCCACGCTTCACCTTTTGCCTACATATCTTGCATGTGGCCATGTTACCCTCCTGCGGATGCCTCAGGAAAAACTGCCACACTGCCGAGTAGCTACTTTTCCCACCCCCTGGCCTCACTGATTCACTGCTGCTGTTGCCAACTCCAGGAACCCCTGCTCCACTACCTCCCGATAAGGTAGACTGCCGCACAGCAGGTGCTCTACCCCGGCCCCGGCCCCGGCCGGCTCCAGCCTTTGGAATTGTGCCCCCATGCTGACTGCTACCACCTTGCTGCCTCAGCTGCTGACTCCGGGGCAACCTGCGCCCCTCTTCTCCTGATGATGACGATGAAGCCCCTTCATCACCCGGCTCCCAAGTGCGATCGGCTTCATCGTCATCATCATCATCATTAGGGATGAGCGAATCGATCCGGACGAACCCGGATTCGATCCGAATTTCAGGAAAAATTCGATTCGGATCGAATCCGAATTTCCCCGCGATTCGATCACTCGAAGTTTTCCTTTAACATCCATTCATTTACATTACAGGCATTCTAAGATGGCGGGCGGGACATGTCTGGACATGTATCCCGCGCCAGTGCAAGCTGGGGCAGTCACATGCAGCCTATCAGCAGCCAGCAAGCCCGGTGACGTCACACAGCGGTATTTAACGGCGGCCATCTTGCTTTTCCTCATTTCTCTATTGCATTCGTGAGAGACAGAACGCTGTGTAGCTGAGGGACAGACAGTTAGGCAGGGACAGACAGGGACAGACAGGGACAGGCTGGAGACAGGCAGGAGACAGGCAGGAGACAGACAGGAGACAGACAGAAAGCCAGGGAAAGGTAGGAAAAACGGAGCTGGCTGACAGGGAGATTTTTTTTTTTTCATCCAGCCTTTGTTAGCGTTTTCAGGCTGATTATAGTAACTAACTGTGCATATATACTGAACTGATCTTAAGTCTGCTGTGAGGCATCCCATTCTGTGACTAAAGCAGCCTCTGTTTAAGACCATATAAGCATTTGCTCTAATCATATTTGAAATTAGGCCTGATAAAGACACTTTTGCTGGCCAAAGCACTACTGTACCCTGGCAGCTCGATTCCTGCCCGGGGCATCCCATTCTGTGACTAAAGCAGCCTCTGTTTAAGACCATATAACCATTTGCTCTAATCATATTTGAAATTAGGCCTGATAAAGACACTTTTGCTGGCCAAAGCACTACTGTACCCTGCCAGCTCGATTCCTGCCCGGGGCATCCCATTCTGTGACTAAAGCAGCCTCTGTTTAAGACCATATAAGCATTTGCTCTAATCATATTTGAAATTAGGCCTGATAAAGACACTTTTGCTGGCCAAAGCACTACTGTACCCTGGCAGCTCGATTCCTGCCCGGGGCATCCCATTCTGTGACTAAAGCAGCCTCTGTTTAAGACCATATAAGCATTTGCTCTAATCATATTTGAAATTAGGCCTGATAAAGACACTTTTGCTGGCCAAAGCACTACTGTACCCTGGCAGCTCGATTCCTGCCCGGGGCATCCCATTCTGTGACTAAAGCAGCCTCTGTTTAAGACCATATAAGCATTTGCTCTAATCATATTTGAAATTAGGCCTGATAAAGACACTTTTGCTGGCCAAAGCACTACTGTACCCTGGCAGCTCGATTCCTGCCCGGGGCATCCCATTCTGTGACTAAAGCAGCCTCTGTTTAAGACCATATAACCATTTGCTCTAATCATATTTGAAATTAGGCCTGATAAAGACACTTTTGCTGGCCAAAGCACTACTGTACCCTGGCAGCTCGATTCCTGCCCGGGGCATCCCATTCTGTGACTAAAGCAGCCTCTGTTTAAGACCATATAAGCATTTGCTCTAATCATATTTGAAATTAGGCCTGATAAAGACACTTTTGCTGGCCAAAGCACTACTGTACCCTGGCAGCTCGATTCCTGCCCGGGGCATCCCATTCTGTGACTAAAGCAGCCTCTGTTTAAGACCATATAAGCATTTGCTCTAATCATATTTGAAATTAGGCCTGATAAAGACACTTTTGCTGGCCAAAGCACTACTGTACCCTGGCAGCTCGATTCCTGCCCGGGGCATCCCATTCTGTGACTAAAGCAGCCTCTGTTTAAGACCATATAAGCATTTGCTCTAATCATATTTGAAATTAGGCCTGATAAAGACACTTTTGCTGGCCAAAGCACTACTGTACCCTGGCAGCTCGATTCCTGCCCGGGGCATCCCATTCTGTGACTAAAGCAGCCTCTGTTTAAGACCATATAAGCATTTGCTCTAATCATATTTGAAATTAGGTCTGATAAAGACACTTTTGCTGGCCAAAGCACTACTGTACCCTGGCAGCTCGATTCCTGCCCGGGGCATCCCATTCTGTGACTAAAGCAGCCTCTGTTTAAGACCATATAACCATTTGCTCTAATCATATTTGAAATTAGGCCTGATAAAGACACTTTTGCTGGCCAAAGCACTACTGTACCCTGGCAGCTCGATTCCTGCCCGGGGCATCCCATTCTGTGACTAAAGCAGCCTCTGTTTAAGACCATATAAGCATTTGCTCTTATCATATTTGAAATTAGGCCTGATAAAGACACTTTTGCTTGTCAAAGCACTACTGTACCCTGGCAGCTCGATTCCTGCCCGGGGCATCCCATTCTGTGACTAAAGCAGCCTCTGTTTAAGACCATATAAGCATTTGCTCTAATCATATTTGAAATTAGGCCTGATAAAGACACTTTTGCTGGCCAAAGCACTACTGTACCCTGGCAGCTCGATTCCTGCCCGGGGCATCCCATTCTGTGACTAAAGCAGCCTCTGTTTAAGACCATATAACCATTTGCTCTAATCATATTTGAAATTAGGCCTGATAAAGACACTTTTGCTGGCCAAAGCACTACTGTACCCTGGCAGCTCGATTCCTGCCCGGGGCATCCCATTCTGTGACTAAAGCAGCCTCTGTTTAAGACCATATAAGCATTTGCTCTTATCATATTTGAAATTAGGCCTGATAAAGACACTTTTGCTTGTCAAAGCACTACTGTACCCTGGCAGCTCGATTCCTGCCCGGGGCATCCCATTCTGTGACTAAAGCAGCCTCTGTTTAAGACCATATAAGCATTTGCTCTAATCATATTTGAAATTAGGCCTGATAAAGACACTTTTGCTGGCCAAAGCACTACTGTACCCTGGCAGCTCGATTCCTGCCCGGGGCATCCCATTCTGTGACTAAAGCAGCCTCTGTTTAAGACCATATAAGCATTTGCTCTAATCATATTTGAAATTAGGCCTGATAAAGACACTTTTGCTGGCCAAAGCACTACTGTACCCTGGCAGCTCGATTCCTGCCCGGGGCATCCCATTCTGTGACTAAAGCAGCCTCTGTTTAAGACCATATAACCATTTGCTCTAATCATATTTGAAATTAGGCCTGATAAAGACACTGTTGCTGGCCAAAGCACTACTGTACCCTGGCAGCTCGATTCCTGCCCGGGGCATCCCATTCTGTGACTAAAGCAGCCTCTGTTTAAGACCATATAAGCATTTGCTCTTATCATATTTGAAATTAGGCCTGATAAAGACACTTTTGCTGGCCAAAGCACTACTGTACCCTGGCAGCTCGATTCCTGCCCGGGGCATCCCATTCTGTGACTAAAGCAGCCTCTGTTTAAGACCATATAAGCATTTGCTCTAATCATATTTGAAATTAGGCCTGATAAAGACACTTTTGCTGGCCAAAGCACTACTGTACCCTGGCAGCTCGATTCCTGCCCGGGGCATCCCATTCTGTGACTAAAGCAGCCTCTGTTTAAGACCATATAAGCATTTGCTCTAATCATATTTGAAATTAGGCCTGATAAAGACACTTTTGCTGGCCAAAGCACTACTGTACCCTGGCAGCTCGATTCCTGCCCGGGGCATCCCATTCTGTGACTAAAGCAGCCTCTGTTTAAGACCATATAAGCATTTGCTCTAATCATATTTGAAATTAGGCCTGATAAAGACACTTTTGCTGGCCAAAGCACTACTGTACCCTGGCAGCTCGATTCCTGCCCGGGGCATCCCATTCTGTGACTAAAGCAGCCTCTGTTTAAGACCATATAAGCATTTGCTCTAATCATATTTGAAATTAGGCCTGATAAAGACACTTTTGCTGGCCAAAGCACTACTGTACCCTGGCAGCTCGATTCCTGCCCGGGGCATCCCATTCTGTGACTAAAGCAGCCTCTGTTTAAGACCATATAAGCATTTGCTCTAATCATATTTGAAATTAGGCCTGATAAAGACACTTTTGCTGGCCAAAGCACTACTGTACCCTGGCAGCTCGATTCCTGCCCGGGGCATCCCATTCTGTGACTAAAGCAGCCTCTGTTTAAGACCATATAAGCATTTGCTCTAATCATATTTGAAATTAGGCCTGATAAAGACACTTTTGCTGGCCAAAGCACTACTGTACCCTGGCAGCTCGATTCCTGCACGGGGCATCCCATTCTGTGACTAAAGCAGCCTCTGTTTAAGACCATATAAGCATTTGCTCTTATCATATTTGAAATTAGGCCTGATAAAGACACTTTTGCTTGTCAAAGCACTACTGTACCCTGGCAGCTCGATTCCTGCCCGGGGCATCCCATTCTGTGACTAAAGCAGCCTCTGTTTAAGACCATATAAGCATTTGCTCTAATCATATTTGAAATTAGGCCTGATAAAGACACTTTTGCTGGCCAAAGCACTACTGTACCCTGGCAGCTCGATTCCTGCCCGGGGCATCCCATTCTGTGACTAAAGCAGCCTCTGTTTAAGACCATATAAGCATTTGCTCTAATCATATTTGAAATTAGGCCTGATAAAGACACTTTTGCTGGCCAAAGCACTACTGTACCCTGGCAGCTCGATTCCTGCCCGGGGCATCCCATTCTGTGACTAAAGCAGCCTCTGTTTAAGACCATATAAGCATTTGCTCTAATCATATTTGAAATTAGGCCTGATAAAGACACTTTTGCTGGCCAAAGCACTACTGTACCCTGGCAGCTCGATTCCTGCCCGGGGCATCCCATTCTGTGACTAAAGCAGCCTCTGTTTAAGACCATATAAGCATTTGCTCTTATCATATTTGAAATTAGGCCTGATAAAGACACTTTTGCTTGGCAAAGCACTACTGTACCCTGGCAGCTCGATTCCTGCCCGGGGCATCCCATTCTGTGACTAAAGCAGCCTCTGTTTAAGACCATATAAGCATTTGCTCTAATCATATTTGAAATTAGGCCTGATAAAGACACTTTTGCTGGCCAAAGCACTACTGTACCCTGGCAGCTCGATTCCTGCCCGGGGCATCCCATTCTGTGACTAAAGCAGCCTCTGTTTAAGACCATATAAGCATTTGCTCTAATCATATTTGAAATTAGGCCTGATAAAGACACTTTTGCTGGCCAAAGCACTACTGTACCCTGGCAGCTCGATTCCTGCCCGGGGCATCCCATTCTGTGACTAAAGCAGCCTCTGTTTAAGACCATATAAGCCATTTGCTCTAATCATATTTGAAATTAGGCCTGATAAAGACACTTTTGCTGGCCAAAGCACTACTGTACCCTGGCAGCTCGATTCCTGCCCGGGGCATCCCATTCTGTGACTAAAGCAGCCTCTGTTTAAGACCATATAAGCATTTGCTCTAATCATATTTGAAATTAGGCCTGATAAAGACACTTTTGCTGGCCAAAGCACTACTGTACCCTGGCAGCTCGATTCCTGCCCGGGGCATCCCATTCTGTGACTAAAGCAGCCTCTGTTTAAGACCATATAAGCATTTGCTCTAATCATATTTGAAATTAGGCCTGATAAAGACACTTTTGCTGGCCAAAGCACTACTGTACCCTGGCAGCTCGATTCCTGCCCGGGGCATCCCATTCTGTGACTAAAGCAGCCTCTGTTTAAGACCATATAAGCATTTGCTCTAATCATATTTGAAATTAGGCCTGATAAAGACACTTTTGCTGGCCAAAGCACTACTGTACCCTGGCAGCTCGATTCCTGCCCGGGGCATCCCATTCTGTGACTAAAGCAGCCTCTGTTTAAGACCATATAAGCCATTTGCTCTAATCATATTTGAAATTAGGCCTGATAAAGACACTTTTGCTGGCCAAAGCACTACTGTACCCTGGCAGCTCGATTCCTGCCCGGGGCATCCCATTCTGTGACTAAAGCAGCCTCTGTTTAAGACCATATAAGCATTTGCTCTTATCATATTTGAAATTAGGCCTGATAAAGACACTTTTGCTGGCCAAAGCACTACTGTACCCTGGCAGCTCGATTCCTGCCCGGGGCATCCCATTCTGTGACTAAAGCAGCCA